>JAITYT010000701.1:547480-566516 GCA_025433975.1 Liostenogaster flavolineata | reverse complement strand
CCAGTTTCCATTTTCTCTCTCTCTCTCTCTCTCTCTCTCTCTCTCTCTCTCTCTCTCTCTTTCACTGTTCGCGAGTTCGAAATTTTATCACGAAACTTTCCGCGGAATCGAACCAAGGAGGAGTTTACGAGACGCAACGAAAGCGATTTCTCTGTTGAACGTTTTTCTTCTTTTGTCCTTATTTCTATTATTTTATTATACTTCTTAGTCTCTAGTTATAACGCCGTTAATCCGTGTTTTACCGTGAATAGAATCGGTTAAATTCGACGTTCTTGAGAAAACAAGCAAATAAAGCACGAATGCAACGTCCAACTGGCATTGAAACGATGCAGACTCGCTACGTAAAACCGGAACGCGATACGATTCTCCTGATGAATTGGGAAAGTTCAGGGCAACGGTGCCAGCCGACAGGCCGAAGTGTCCCTTTTTTCATCGGATCGAAAGGCATCGCCTGCTTTTTGCGACTTTCCATCGTTTTCACGGAGATCGCCGGCGGACTTGGCAACGCTTTTGTTCCGGTGCGAACGACAGCAGGAGAATACGTTTCGAGTATTTCGTGACTCGAGAGGCCGTCACGCCGGCGTGATTGATTTTTATGCCGTGTTCCTACCCCAGCCTCGGAAAGGGGGGGATACACGTGTTGCTGCACGATCCTGCGGCAGGAGGGTTCCCATCTTGTTCGTCTTCTTTTGCCACCTTCCTCTTTTAATATCTTGCCGATCCCTTCGATCCCATTGTTTGATCGTTCCTCGTTCTCTGGCAACTCGCCGACCGTTCTTTTTCCTCGTCGTCATTTTTTACATCATTGCGCCGTATGTTCGGAAGGCTGACCCCGATGCTGCATTCGGCGAGCATCGTTGCGAATAAATCGCCGTGAATCGGGCGAACGCGCGGCTCCTCCATCCAATAATTTCGTCCGGAGCGTAGCTTTAAATCGAGCTGACAAAAACCGAAGAGAAGTTTCACGGTGTCGTCGTCGATACGAAAATGACGCGGAATTTAATGCCAAGTCGATCTATCGAAATGTTATGCCTCCTTTTCTTCGAGCCCGATACTTCGACGTTACACGCTCGGCCAAAAAAGGCGAATTTCTTTAAACGTTACGGAGGAGAACCGGCCGGATTCTCACCTAACGATAATCGCGACGATACGGAGAGAGAAAAAATAGCGATCCCTCTGGACGCCCTCAATTTCGATCGATTCGGGGTTGATCGTCCTCGGCATTCGATCATATCGTAATATCGTGAAATAGGTTTCGGTTTATATTACAATTTCGCCCGATTCGGGAGGTTTTCTTCGGCGGGCATCGGACCTTCCAAAATCGGGTGGCTCCGGGCTATAGCCCCTCCTAAACCCGGACCTCGTAGGCCCCCAAAAACCACTTACGATCGGGTCTCGCGACTCCACAAAGTCGACCGGCCAATTTCTCCCAATTACCGAGATTATCTAATACACCTCGCGGCTAATGATTTCTCATTACAAGGTATAAATCTTTCGGATCGTGCTCGCTCAACAACGCCTGCGGTTCGGCATTTCGGACTCGCGGATATTTCGACGCGCGGCGTCGCGCAGGAATAAATCAAATCGGCGTTTCGGTTGCGAAATTTCGTCGCCTCTCGTCGACGGACCGTCGTTCAGGGGTAACCAAGGGAGGAAAAGGAAGGAAAAGTTCGTCGACGAGGAAAAAATTCTCCTGCCGCACCCTGCGGAGGCTAAGTCTCCCTCTCTCCACCTCCGGTTTCTTTCCTCGCCTCCTTCGCGCGGCTAATTACATTTATTTCAGTTATTTTCGAGACAAAAGGCGCCCGCCATAATTAGGCCCGGGTTAATGTCGGTTGCTCCGTTACTTTGCGAATAATTAAAAACGGTCCCGAAAGTAAAAGGATTCTCGCTCGGAAGGAGAGAAAGACCGGGAATCGTGCTTTCTCGAAGGACCATCGTTAATTTCGTTATTTTCGACGAGGGCAGGACGCGATATTACGCGCGGCGACAAACCGCCGTCACCGAGATTTAATCGCGAAACGAAAACGCGCGAGACCCGAGTCTCGTTCCTTCATAGTCTAAATCGAGAGTCGAAAATACGTCGAACGACGATCATTATTCGAGAAGATAAATTTCTTAAATACCGATCGATCGCGCGCTTGTTTTACTTCGAAATTCAATCTTTTCCTACTTCTTGAACTCTCGATTTAAGTTTTAGTCATCGACCAGTTGTAGCTACAAGTAGAAGGAAAAAACAATGCCACTTTGGTTGGCTAGTGTGAAATTATTTCCGTACTTTGCTTACCGGAAGCTTATCGATAGAATATTCGGCTCGATCTTTTTAATATCACGAATGATCGTACCAAAGGGGATAAATTTGGTTAGAAAAGTCGTTGAACGAGTGGTTAGAAGTTGGCCGTAACGAAAGGATTAAACGCAATGTCCGTGGAGTCGGCCGCATCCACGAGTTTTCTAATCGTCGTAGTCGCGCGTTTCGTTTGTTTTTCTCGGGCTCGTCTCTCTTGTTTTAAATTAATTCGAGAGATTTTTACCTTTGGACCGGCACAAAGAGGCCACGAGCAGTCTCGGGTCTCCCGCTGCATCGACAAACTACCCATAATTACAAAGTTCCATAGAAAATTGCGTTCATTCGAATGCCTTAAATGGACGCGCGGTTCATTGTCTACACACGGGCCAGCGCGCACTTTTGAAGGAGCCAAAATAACGCCACAGCGAGCTTTGATTTATGAGTTTTCGGTTTCGTAGTAAAAAATACGAATTAGTTTTCGGGATGATGATCGCGCGGAGATAATGGGCCCGATTAAGAATCCACGATGGAGAGGCGAAACGAAGAGAGAAAAGGCGGCCAATGGGAAAAAGAAATACGAAGCGAGCGAAGGAGCTCGCCGAGGGGGAGAGGGAGAAGAAAGATGAAGGAGAGAGACAGAGAGAGAAAGAGAGAGAAGCGAAGAAGATGTTGCCCCGAGGGCGAGGAGGGTTGGTTCCCTCTTCTTCTTTGTTTTTCAAAACTCGTCTTCTACTCTCGAGACACCCTTTCACGCTGAATCGCGCGGTCTTCGCGATACCGTCAGAGTCGAGGAGCGAGTTCGAATCCCGATCTCGATGCCGCTCCACCGCGAACAAGAGCAAGAGAAGAGGAAGATCGATCACGTGGGAATTATAATACGTTCGCGCGGCCAGACCAGCACTTCTATCCATCCACTTGGATACGTTTCTTTTTCTTCGTATCGACCTGAATTCGTGACCAACCGAAAGCTTTCGCTTGGACTTTCTTGCCTCCTCTAGGCTCTGTGAAAATGAGTCACGCGCTACGAGTATCGAAATAATGGACAAATTGCGAAGAAAGATCGGTATTCGAGGATCGATTCGAGAGAAGAACGAATAATCGATCGGCCAGGAAGAGCTGGCGATCGCTTCCAGTCTCCACTCTTACGCTCTTATCGTGCTTGATCTCTTTACGAATCGACGCGTCGAGAACTCGATCTGTCGTCCGGGAGAAAACGACGAAAGAACTCGACACGGTGAAGGAGGCGCGCGTTCGCGCCTCGTTCCCCCTGCGAAATTACCTTAACGATATCAATCGTTAATGTATCGTGGATAGAAACGTCATAGTTACTCGGCCCGCAATTGGCTATCTATCGAACGTCTCGACGCCATTTTAGCAGAGGGACCGAGACGGCCATTTTGAATTCATTTCCACCAATCAAGCCGGCTACTTTTTACTCGTATTCCTCGGAGCGCGTTCTCCTCTCGCCTCTCTCGTCTTCCTTCTCTTCTTCCCTTCGCACTGCCATTGCCACCGCCACGGCCGCCTTTCCTTCCGTCTTTCCTTTTATCGCGGCTGCCGCCGACGACGACGACGACGACGACGACGACGACGCGTACCAACGCGTATGTAGATACGTACGTACGTACATAGAGCGAGCGAGCGACGAGTAGGACGCGCTCATGCTCGCGCTCGCGTTCGCGATCGTAAGAAGGCGCGCGGGGAGGGAGGAGAGAGCGGCTCGTTCCGGGGTGACTCGAAGGTAGGAGAAGAAGGATAAGGAGAAAGAGAAGGTGGAAGGTGGAAAGTGGAAGGAAGGGGTGGCGGCTCGAGCTCGAAGTCGAAGGCGGAGGCGGTGGCGACGGTGCCTGCGAAGGGAGAAGGGCAAAGGGGCATCGGTGGGTCGGCGATCCCGCGTATATATGCGAACGAACCAACGAGCTGGAGAGAGGGAGGAAGAACGAGAGAGAGAGAGAACGAGGAGGAACGATCGCAACCGCTCTGTCCATCGTAATACCGTAACATTTATTTTGCCCTTTCCCGCGCCATCCGACGTTGGAATATTTTAAACGTGCTGCTGCCGCGCGCGCAAACGTATAATTTGGCCGTGCTTAAAACTGTAACCTAACACGACTACCTGCAACGATCCTAACGCGGTCGTTCGTACGACCGTTATCGATCCAAGATGGCAGCCGTATGAATTGGAAGATCGCTAGGAATGTCCAGCGTACGCGTACACGTGCCAACCTTCGTCCTTAACGACGACGATCGCGAGTTATCGAGTCAACGCGAATTGGAATCGGTCGGAGAGGCTGCTGTACAATGCCCAGTGGCTAAATATAATTAATAAACTGTCGCTGATCAGCATCGCGATAGCTGGGGCTGGATGGGACTTGCGTACGTTCTTAGGAATGTCTTTGACAGAGGAAACGTTTTCATGAAACGACTAGTCGACGAGATAGACGCTCGTAAGGACGATTTCATTTAGGCGACGATCTTTCGGTTTTGTAGTGGCTAATCCTCGATTGCTGGTGGACGATAGTCTGTCTGTCAGTGAGACAGTCAGCATCGGCAAGACGAAGCGGGAGATGGGCTCGAAAGGACGAAGCAGCGAGAAAGAGGAGCGCGGGCGACGTTACGAGTCGACTGAACCTACGAAATGGGGCGGCGGCAACGGCGGCAGCGCAGAGAGCGTTGTAGAGCAAGTGCATGGAGGAGGCAATAATCTGGTTATAACTTGAGAGATTAGGTCCGGATTCGATTACCAGCGAGGTATCAAACCGTTAAACAGTCTCCGTGCTAATCAAAACCGAACCTCATTATCAACGAACCGAGACTCCGGGCTCATCTAGCGCTCAGAGGTATCCAAAGTGATCGCGCGCCCTTTCTTCTTCCAGACAAATTCGCGCCAAAAAATTCGATTTCCATTGGTCCTAGCTCCGACAGTTTTCGCGTTTTCTCGTCTAGATCCTAACTAATTTCAACTGGCAAGAAGATCGGATAAAATTGTAGAAAAACGACAAGTTCGAGAGAAAGAAATAAATCGAATTTAAATTCAAGTACACTTTACCACGTCTTTACCCCATTCTTAACTTCTAACAGTCTTTCTCGAGGGATGGAAGAGGATCGCGTTGGTCGAGGCTGACGAGTACCACGATGCAGAAGCAGCAGAGGCGACAGGTCGATCCGCGCGCGTGTCTCGCCAGGGTCCGGTTATATTCGGTGGCGAGACGATTTTCTAATTACTAGGCCGTCCTCGGAGCGGCCCCGGGGCTCGTTGCCGTCGAGATTCGTTCGGTCGTGAGCGCGGGACGAGCGAACCGACAGGATGGCTGCTCCATCGCCGCGCACGCGTCTCTTCTCCACCAGAGACGAAGCTAAAACTAAACGGCAGGACTGAGAGGTCTAAAAGGTTCGTCGTAGCGCGTTTACTCGTAAACGTCGTCTTCACCGGAAGCGTAAGACCAGGAGGGAAAAAAATCGTCAAAGCGGAACAAATCTTGCCATCCGACCCTCATCGTCATTCTCGATCTCGAAGATTATCGATCTTTCTCGAAGGATGGAAAAAAATCGTCGCGCTCGTCGAAACTGACGAGTACGATTTTCTAATCGCTAGGCCATCCTCGGAGCGGAGAATCGCCGTGATTCGCCTCTCTCCGGCTCCTTCCGCGTCTCTAGCGCTCGTCGTACGGTATCCATCCGGGCAGCTACGGTGGATACGTCCCTTCGTGGCGTCGTACGCCGTGGCAACAACGTCATTGGCTTTCCCAAACAAGCGTCGAGGCTTATCCTCTTGCCAGGCGGACGCCGCGAACCTCCTTGCCCGAGGTCAGCGTCGATTCTCGATCGAGAACGGTCTTAGAGCCCATCCGCGCGGCCTTGAACTCGCCCCGAGATCGACGTTGTTCCGCTGCTCGTCCGTCCTTCGACGTGGCCACGCAAGCCCTTCACGTTTTTGGAAATTACATAGCGTTCGATTAGACTGGAAATACGAAGTCTAGCCAAGATGGATCCAACGATTTTTCGCGATCGTTTCGAAAGGAACGCGTTCGATCGATCGGACGAAACGCATGGACGCGCATCCACGCCCTCTTCGTCCGGTTTCAACCCTCGTTTCCTTGGGTATCTTCGAGTCATCGGGCGGTTCCATTTCTATCCTCTTCCTCCTTCCGCTCCCTTCGGTTCCCTACCTACGTACCTACCTAAACGCTCCTTTCCCTTACCTTCGTCGACTCTTCCATCTTTCGTCTCTTTTCAACGGCGCTGCGCTGGTCGGTCGCATCGAGGCCGCCGTCGCGTTATCTCGCCTCGCGATAAGTGCATTAACTACTCGTATCTTCTCTAATAGTTTTCAGGCACGTCGGGAAAGTGTTGTCGCGGTCGTGGCTGAGCGCAGGCGCTCTTCCTTTACGGCATTACCCACGGTGCTCGATGCTATCTGGATATACAAGTATCCGTGATACAGCCTCTAGATACCCAGTCCGCGTGTTTACACGCTTGCCCGATTAAAAGTTAGCTCGAGAGGCAAAGCGACCGACCCGCCGTCGAGTCGAGCTACCTCCTCGGCTTGGTTCGACGTTGCAACGAAAGCGAGCACACGCCGCTTTCTTCGATCCAAACGTATTCCTCCCGCTTCTTCCTTCGTTTCTTCCTGCTCTAGAAATTATTTCACGCGGCGAGCTCCCTTTCCAGTCTTTCACGAATTTCTTCCCAATTTTTCGAGATCCCTTCCGTCCATTGTCTCCCTCGAGTTTGTTACGATGCGATTATAAATTGGTGTTAATAATTAGCCAAGCGACGGTACAAGGAAGAGACAAGAACGCATCAGTGGAGAATTATATCGATGTATTTTAAGGAATAATTTTTTAGGAAAATCGACTAATTTTTGTTATTCTCTTTTCGTTTTGAATTTGCAGGTACAATTGCTCAGTTTATTTTTTAGACTCCTGTGTACAATTCAATTTTTAAAGGATTTTATAATTGGATGAAAGTAGACTCTAGAAATATAAATCTGTAGGTACAATATTATCGTAGTTTTTCAATTAATTTTTTAATATAACGCGATTCAATTTCTACGATCATTACGACTCTGTAGTTATACGGTGTTAGAGAGGGTCGAAGGTCGGGAAGATGACCCTATTTTCTCCATAAAGTAAAGTCATCGTTTAACGAGTTCTGAAATATTCTATTATTCGAGTCGATCGTTTCCTCTGAGATAAAACTCGTATAGCAAATATTATAAAATAATGCATCCTAAGCGTAAAAATTAACTTCACTTAGCTGCAAGTTAGAGATGCGAAACTGAATTTAAAAAAATCGGATCAATCGATTGTTAAACGATCGTACAGAAAATTCATCTAGAGCTCGCGTAACAACTGCCGTAGCGTACATACCTACGGAAAAGGGAAAAAGAAATATTTTCCATATCGATACAATTATTTCTTCGACCATATTTCGATGTCGGAAGAGTCGTGGATATACATAAAATCGTCTGTCGTCGTTTCGATCGAATTCTACGTTACGCCATATAAAATATGCGACGTTAAATGTTTCCATAGAAACATAAAAGGAATCCTCATCGTTGGGGTCTCGAGTTCCAAGCAACGCGGACTCGCCTTCGACGTAAGATTACGTTTTTCCTCTAAGGTTTCCCTTAACCAGGTAATTACTTTCGATTGACGATCGAACGTACGGTGAAACTACGACGCGATCGCGCGCTTTGTAGTGGCCTTTGCGATCGACGATCGCGATCTATGAAAATGGAGGGTAACGCGGTGAGCATAGCCAACTGGAAATTGGCCTCTTCGGGAAGGCGCACACGAAGGCGGAGTTATAACATGTTCGTGCGGAAATTAAGTGCGAGAACTCGCACAGCAAGACGATCCGATGGCATGTCAGGCTGTAACGCGATTACGTACGAAATCAGATACCACGGTTAGCCAATTAGAGGAGAAAGAGATATCGACTGTGGGTACGTAGCCGCTTCGCGTGTTTCATTTCCGTTCTCGCGTCGAATCCACGACCCTTTCGTCCCTTTCTTTCACTGGAATCGCACCTCGTGGATGAAATTTTTATCTTTCGACACGTTTTTCCCTCCGTTGACATCGAGATCGCGTCCAACGTCACGACGTTCAACGCGGTTGCGATACGTTCCCGTTGTTTTTATCGAAAACCGTCCGTACGATGAAATAATAGTGCGCTGTAAATACGACGAATTCCGCGCTCGTATCGTTCGAATTAATTTTCTATTTTTCGCTAAGTCGATAGTTTTGAGCGGCGAAAGACGCGAATTTTTTATACGTACAATGAGAGGAGGAATGGCAAGTAGAACAGACTGAAATTATAGATACCCTGTAAGATCTTGTTTCACACTGACTTTTGCTTTTCCCATTTCCGACCCGTACGTTCGGCTTCACTGTCTCGTATATTGTTATAACATTGTAATAATAAATACAAGTTTATTTTAAAAGTAACTTCAGTCATTTGCAATTAATATGATGCAAAATATTGAAATTTTCTTCCAGAGAAGTTTCGCTAATTAACAATATAAACTTATTTTTGAAACTGTTTATTTGATTTATTTTGAAACTGGCTTAACTTTATTTGTGGTTAGAAAACATATATTATTCACTAAATAATGGCTATTATTATAATAGGAATCGTAAATTTAATTCGTTACATAATTAATTCTTTATTAATTTATTGAATTAAATACACTTAAGCAATGCGATTCATCGGTATCCAATACGTATATTTTTAATTCATTGAAACGCATATTGTTAAATATCTCAATTTAAATATAAATAGACTTGGGTCATTTTCGAGATAAACGGCTCATATAAGATATTAATGAGAACCAATATCGTCCAATGATAGATAGCGAATGAATTTGGGAGGAAGTAAAAGCAATGACTATAGAATAAAGACGTTTTCCTTGTTAGCTTACTCATCGTCTCGCAAATTTCGTAACGCCGTATTTTAAAGTCCCCTTAAAATACATCGAAGAACGATAAATCGCGAGTAAAGTACCTCGAGGTAGCGGAGGCGCATACTTTGAGGGCTCATCGACGCCATAAAAAATTAGATCGGACATATGGCAACCGTGAAGGTGCTGAAACCCCATTACGCGTTTCTCCTCCTTCGATCACAGCCAGAACAACGGAAGACCTTTGGCACCTGCCGTCATACACGTACCCGCGGAAACAGAAGTGTACGTACCGTTCGTTCTTCGTTCACGCTTCCGTCGATCGAAAAAGAAATTTATGGCAGCTTTGGCATGGAGCTCGATGAAAAGTCGGACGATGGTTGAGACGCCTTAAATAGGCGTGTCGCGAAAAAATATCGTCCTACCTCTCGTTTAATCCTTTTAGTATCAGAGGACGATAAATCGTTATTTGGAAAAGTTTCGAGAAATGCGAAGAACGCAATTTTTGTTTAAATAGCAATAGATAATATTTACTTATGTTGTTTTCAACGATAAATATTTTTGATGTCATTTTGAAGTAAAAACATTAACCATTAAAATTCACTTATCAACAAGATGTGTTTTTATAAGAGTTATCGCAATTGATTTATTATCAAAATGACAACAAAAGCTATTCGTCGAACTGCGACACTCTTTTTTTTTGTTCGATGTAGCTATTTTACATGGACTCAACGCATTGTCAGTTCGTAACCGATCGTACTCGTAATTTCGTTGCATATTTTTTGTCGCGTCGCACAGTGCAGTGAAGTCAAAAAAATTAGCATTCTTTCTGGTAAACTGAACTTCTTTTAATGCGTTATACAGCGTTACGCGAAATTATATACAGTTTTTATATAATTTCACGACATCGACAAGTATGCAAATCTGACTGTGTTTCTCTAAAACAATGCAGAATTTTTGCTTTCAAGAGATTTTTACCTTGGTTGTTTGTTAATTTTTTGTCGTTTCTGCCCCCTCGAGGGTCGCAGGCATCTTTTATATATTTACATATCGTAGACGTTACGTGAGAAGATGAATATAGACAAGAAATTATTAATTTGTTGTTTATAACTTCTTTAATCGTTTAATTATTAACTGAATATTTTACTAAACGATTGTCCGAGCAAAAAAGAGTCAAATCATAACAGCCTCCATGTTTTACTCAGCTTTGCTTTGTCGTGATATATTACATATACAAAAAATGGTATCCAGTGACCGAATTTTAACGGTCAATGTTTCTACTTCAACATCTTCTTTGTATCCGTCATTAACGAAGTTCTTTGTACATCAAGCGATTTTAGATCTGATCTTGTTTTCGTACAGTTATTGTGTACATGTTTTTGTATATTTGATCTCTATTTTAAAGCGACGTAAACGAATCTTTTTCGATTTACATCTAATTCTCGAGAAAATAATCGCTAAAATCAAAGATGTACGAACGAAGAATAATCGCTTGGTGTACGTAAGTGGTACGAAGCGAAGGGGACGCGTGTCTAGTGGTTAAAAAAAGACAGATCGATTCGACGTTGCTCGTGCGTAAATAAAAGCCTCGAAATCGAAAGAAAAAAGGGTGAAGAGATGCGATAAAAGGAGGTTGAAAAGGTGAAACGAGTCGATCGTTTGGATCTAGCGATTTTTCGAATCCTCGATCACGTACGAGATACACGAACGCCCCTGACGAGGTCCACCTTACGCAAAATAAGAATCATACACAAACGAAAGACCAACAGTTCGTCTCTATGAAGCGATACAACGCTCGGCAGATACAACGTCGTGGCACGCACCGCCCTTGATGAGGGGTGGACACGCGAAACCGATCCCTTCTCGGAACTGATTTCCACCGCACTCTCGAATCTTTCGACGCGAAACTCGCGCAAAAAGCGATGGTCGCCTCCGTCCCGTCGTTTCAGTCTCATACATCCGATTTTTTCCTCGTTCTTCGCACACCTCCGCAACTAATTAATTAAGGACCAATAACTAGCGATTATCCCGCTCGTACCGTGCGCTTTATCGCGCTCGACTTCGCTCGAGAGCCCGGAGATCGGCAGGAGTCACGAACGACGCTTACCAGACACGATTTCTTACTTCGCTCGAAGAAAAATCAACTTCATTCCTTTCGTCCATTTTGATGGCACAGCGATTCCATGGAAACGTCTTTTACCTCCTACGAGACACCAAATTAATTGGAAACGATATCGAGACACTCGCCGGTTGTTTCTAACCTCGATAATTTCTAACGGCGTGGCTCGGCGACGATCTCGAGCGCAGAGACAGGTGCTCTCGTTCCTACGAAAGGATCGAATATATTGAAAGAGACGAGGAGGGACGCGTCGCGTCGAGTAACGATCGAATCGCCATGGCGTCGCGTCGAGCCGCAGCTACGTTCAATTTCGCAAGGAGAACGGATCGCGACAACGACGTCGGTGACGTCGATGACGCCGAAGAGGAACGCCGACGATGGAAATGACGAGACCGACACGGTGGATGAGTTTGGTTGGATCGGAGAACCGTCGCGTCGGTGTCGATGTCGTCGTTTCTTCGGCGTCCGTTGGCTAGCTCCGTCCTCGTCCCACTCCACGACGCGCTTAAATGCACGGAGGAACGCCGTGAGCTACGCGAAAGGGGGATAAGAGAGGAGGGGCTGGACGGTAGCCATATGCGCGTGCACAACGCATAACGTCAACAACAATAGATTACGCTCTAACGTAGATCGGCTTCGCGCTCTAGAGCAGCCTCCTGTGCACCGTGGACACGCACACACTCGCACGGATACACAGACAAGCGTTAAACTACGAATATCGCGCTTCGAACGCGACTATCCTCCTATGGACCGACTATCCTGCGTCCATCCATCCGCCTGTCCGTCCATCCACCCACAGCACCGACAGACAGACCGACCCACCACCCATTGCCATCGCCTCCACCTCCTTTTCCTCCTCGTCGTCGTACTCATCATCGTTCTCACACCCTCTTCCACCCTCTCGATTCGCCGTTCGCTCGTCCGTTGGTCCGTCGGTGCCTTCCTGCCCCCTCTCTTCGTCCCTTCCTTCGTTGCTCTTTCTCCGTGGTTGCTGGTGCTGGTGCTGGTGCTGGTGCTACTACCGATGCTCTCCTCCTCCTCCTCCTCCTCCTCCTCCTCCGCTTCCTGGCCCTTCCCCCCTTGGCCGTTCTCGTCGACGAGGCCGCTCGAACGATCGAGTCCAATGAGATTCCATTGTCTCGAGTAATTAATATTGATTACAATAGGTTATACCCGCTCGGCCGCGTCGCGTCGCCCGTCTCCCTTCCCCCCTCGTCATCTTTCTCTCTTTCCAACTCGAACGTTCTCCTACTCCAACTTCTCCTCCTCCACCTTCTCCTCTTGCTAATCCCCCTTTTCCTCTCCCGTCGTTGGTGGTGCTGGTGCTGCTGGTGCTGCAGCTCCGTTGAGCCGCGTCTCACCGCCGTACCGTGGCTTAACACAGAACGGAGGAGATATTCCCTACCCACCGATCAGCCTGCGTTGTCCAGCGAATTCGCGCTCGATGGCTCGACGTTGTCAGAGCCGGGATTTGCCGGATCGGCTCGGCTCGATCACCCTCGATCGCGGAACAACCGCGCTTCTTCGATTATCTTCGCTCCTCTGGACGTAGACTCCGTGCGATATAGCCGCCCTTTCGAGCCCTATCGATACCCGCTGATCGCTTCTCCTCGTCACCGTCGACAACGTCGCATTTCACGTTCGACGAATCCCACTAAGAGTCGCTCTCGATCGATCTTGGCCGAGGGT
This sequence comes from Liostenogaster flavolineata, assembly GCA_025433975.1. Lineage (NCBI taxonomy): Eukaryota > Metazoa > Arthropoda > Insecta > Hymenoptera > Vespidae > Liostenogaster > Liostenogaster flavolineata. Next base: position 553,514 of record JAITYT010000701.1, on the reverse strand, counting down.
CGAACGTAAAGGTAGCTCGAAAGGAACTCCACGTCGAATTACGATGCGATTCTGTTGAGAAAGGATTAAGATTCGCTTTTTGAAAGACGAGTGAAGCTCGGAGACTGCTCGGAGAAAAACTCAACATCGTCATGATGACTAATGAAGCTAGAGCAAGTTCTCGTTGATGAGGAACAATCGTTCATCGACGTCGAAGAGTAAACGAGCGTTTCTATTAAATTCGATTATAAAATCTTTATAAACGATTATGATCGACAATTGATTTCTTTCCCTCCGGTGTTAAGAACCCTGCAAAGGTAAATTCGCCAAGAAGGAAAAAAAAATGAAGGTGGCAAAGGTCAAGAGATTCGCATTACCGAGTCGTCACGAAAGAGAGAGCACGCGCGTTCACGCTCATCGGTAGGTGTAATTCAATCGAGCGACCGGAGTAATTTAGATCGGACCGCAGCTGGCTCGTATATCGAGCCAAGGCTCGCGATCGTCCCTTTTTCTCGCGGAGACCGGAACGCATCGACAGAGAGTCAAAGACGGAAACGCAAACGCGTGCTGCTAATACAAGGAGGCGTAACGCGATATCGTCCGATCCTCTTTCGGGGCAGCCGGTTGGGCGCGAAACGAGCCGAGGCTAAGAGCGAAGATCGAACGGAGGAGTGCTACCCAGGTACCAAAGGGTAACCCAATAGCGTCGGACCGCTGTCGTTCGTCCGACTCGAATTAATTCGAGTTTCGAATTTGGATCGGTTTACCTTAAACATCACGCTACTACGTAGGCCGATCCTCTCGCGAAAATCTAAAGCGTGACGAACGAGGCCCAAGCCAATCCGCGATTCGACGGTATCTCGCTCGAGATTTATTTGCTCTCGTTCGAGCAAGTCGAACGTCATCGACGGCTTGGATTTTCATCCTTTCTCGCGAGATGCGATTGTTTCTCAGCAACGGAATCTTCTTCTAGGTTCATTCAACATGGCGATGATTGTAATTCGATGTTCAGTTTTTTGATTTTCTCGATTTTTCCGATCGTCGCAATTTTCAACCCCAACGAAGAAATAACGTGAAAGAAGTGAACGAAGGAGATCCTACGAATTTCGTTGAATTTTACCGATTAACTCGCGTTCTCATGGACGTGACGCGACGTTCGTGTTATCCCGACTGCTCCTCGTCACGACGCGACAACGCGTGTCCGTGATTCTCGCCCATCTCTCTCGCTGGAAAATAAGTTTCCACTCGTTGGAAAATAATATCGGGCCTCGTTCCGAGCGTGCGGAGAGTGTAAACGTAATGTAGTATAAGAAGGCCGAGAGGCAGAAATAATTTGCTTTTGCAACGAGAAAGAGACGTATCTCGCTCGCTTACCGCGTAACACGACGTCGATATTAATAATGACAGTGTGCGAAAAGAATTACACGCGCGTACAAACAGCCACGCGTTTTGTACTTTTTTCCAAGTACGCGCAGCCGCGATATCCGCTTTTAGCACAGGACGGATTCTACGGATTAACAGCGCCAAGTTTTCATTCGACGTTTAAAAAAATAAAGCATCGTCTGCGTTTCTCGCGTTATTTCCTCCCCGTTTAGTCGACGTTTCGAATCGTCTTTGCGTACGTACGCGTCGATACTCATCGAACGAACAAACGAGACGGTTTATTGGTTAAATTGGTCGATACTGTACGCGAAATTTTCAAGTGGTCTATCAAGAGTCTCGACACGTATTACGAAAATTTCCGTTCTGGCGGACGATCGAACCTGGACGTACGAGAGAACGCGAGGGCAAATTATGTAAATCGAGAAGAAGTCGTTGTTCGATCCGGACCCCGCATCATTCACGACCGATCTTACGACGGGCCACTCTAATGATCGTCGATCGATGCGAGTTCGAAGTCGCACAGCCGTCGAATCGCTGTCTCTCGGAGGGAGAGAGAGCGAGAGAGAGAGAGAGAGGTTCGAGGACAACGACACGCACGTAAGCGGGAAGGATGAGTCTAAAAAGCGAAGTAAGGAGAAGGGCTCGCGTCCGGTCTCGAACTCGATGATTTATCGATCGGACAATGGGATACACGATACTACCCTTATAGGGCAGCGATCGCTCGAGACCGTCCTTGGATATTACGCACGGTGGAGCTCTTTGTCGGTTGTACCCACCTGTACCGCCCGCATCGTGAAACAAAAGACCGCGTCGTGTCGTGGCCACGCCGTTATACCGAGGAACCTCCGTTTTTCATGGAATATTAAGTAACCTCCAATGGAATTCGGTTTCCGCGTTTGGTGACACTCGACGACCACGCGGCACTACATCCTTCGATGTACCATCACGGTAGAACGTGATATCGACTTGGGCGAGCTTCTTATACGGGCACGACGTTCGGAACGAGGCGACGTATATCGAGAGACCGCTAATGGAAACGCATTGGTAGACAAGCGTTGGTCCCATCCGATCATCAATAATATATTACAAATAATATATATTGTATATATAGGTATAATAAAGAAACCCGTCTTCTTCAAAATCAATCAATCAAGCAAACGGACTACATTATATTTATTTTAGGAGGCGTCCACATCAATTACGTATACTTTACGTAATTAGTCGTCGATAGAAGATACTATTTATAACAGGAAAAAAATATTCATTTTAAATTAATTCTACGGCAACGATTTGGAGATTCGACGATTTCTCTTTTTCATGGTACGTTATAATTATTATCATCATTTATATATTCAGATTATTTTCAAAATGATATTTAAGTCAGGCTTCGTTTATTTAACGATCTAGATTCAGTCGACCTGGTAAAATTGTCTACGTGAAATAAACTGTGTCACGTTTTCGTTTGACCAAAATTTGATTACTATAATATTAATAAACGCTACGCTATTAATTTTATAGGAATACAAATCGTAAAGGTTGACACGACGAGGAATTAAGGGAATCGGTGAGATCGATGGTCGTTCGATACGACGAAGGCGAGTACCGAGGATAGGTGCTCGAGCGCGTCGGCCCTCGAACGAAAATCGCGCGATTAATTAATTCGCCAAGTAGCCACGACGCTGCCCGACAGAGAAGATAAGCAATTCGACGGCTCGCATGACGGAGGCGGCGACTTTGCCATAACTCGCGCTCGAGACTCTTAGTCGCGATATCGTACACGCGGCCACGCGTTTAGCATATAGAGTGCAACGATTAACTCGGCTTCCTAGGTCGATATACGCGTATCGTCCTCCTACGCTTCCTTACTTTCATTGTCGTCGTCTTAATAATAATCGGAATCGCGCTTGGATCGATGTCCTAGCTTGAAAATTCGCGCTTTGCCTGCCGGTCGCTAGATAGTTTCCAAGTGGAAGTCGAAGGACCATCGGAGATTAACAGTCTAACATCGCGTTACGTTCTAAGTCAGTTGCGATCTATTATCGCAGGTCGGGAAGTGAGTAATTTTAATTTTGGTTTTTTAGTACGAAATAAAACTCAATTTTGTATTCAAAGGACGAGCTTGATCGATTCAATATCTTCCATTGGCTCCATGACTTTTTGGCAACTCTTGGCATTCCTCTTGGCAACTTCGCGATTCGTAATCATTTCGCTGTCAGAAGAATCGAGGTAGTTTTCCTACCGACCTAACGAAAGCCCCAAAACAACATCGAATATCGTAGCTGCGATAATTGCGTTCTCTCAATTCTTCGCTCCTTATCTCAGATCATTCCAGCATCGACATCGACGTGCACCTTCGATCGTCATCGTCCCCTCGGCAAGGAAGAGTTGCATTTACGAAGGCGAACACGAGCATACCCAGGAAGTTACGTAGACGCGAAGTTACGCGGTAGCTTCGCGTAAGAGGTTTCCATGGACGCTGTTCTCGAGTAATAATTTTTTACGCCACGGCTATCGTAAATACGTACTCGCCACCCATAATTCCAAGGGCTTATGATTTACCGCACTCCCGTGCGGATAGGGGGTTATCGCTTCGTATCGCTCCTTAACCTCTCACGACTCGGTTAGGGTTATCGCGAATACCGCGTATTTACTCGCGGTGCTAATCACCGTCGTCGTATCTGTCGTACAACCGCTCGCAATAAATCCGCTTCCTTTCTCTTCTATGCTTCGTTCCTCCCTACCTCCCTCCCTTCCTCCCTCTCTCTCTCTCGCACACGCGCTGTCTGGTACCAACTCTTTGTGTCTCTATGTCTCTCGACGCCTCCTTCGTCTTCCTCGAGTTCCTCCCTTTTTTCAGGATCGCGTGGATGATGGCGCTTTTTCAGGGCGAGGAGGAAGAGGAGAGGGGAAATATCGTCGTCGTTCGGTAGCGCATAATTTTCCTCGCTTCCCAGCATCGACTCAACGCTATACGACATCCCTCTCGCGCGCATCCTTCCAGTAGCTCTCTTTTCTACCTACGTATTTACGTTCACCTTAGCGATTCGCTTAATCGCAATCGTTCTCGTCCTCCTCTCGGCTAATTAGACGCGCTCCGTTCCTCCACGATCTTTTGTCCAGCTTTTCGAACAATCTCGAATAATTTCAAAAGGTTGGAGTTCGAGTCCGACGATCGGAGTCGATCGATACGTCGGGTATGATTCGGTGTCGGTCATCGATGACTGACGCGGCACTGGACGCGTTAAGGCGAAAAGCCGATGTACGTACGAGATGTAGAACCGAACTACTCCTCCTCCTCCTCCTGCTTCTAATTTTGCCTCGAGTTTCACGCGGGTCGCGGCCCATCTTCTCGCCAATCGAGCGGCTCCGCTTCTCGTCTCGGGGATTATTTTTGAAAATGAATCGTCTCGGTCCCGTCGAGACAGATACAGCACGCCGGGAGCCAGGTATCTCGCGGGTACCTATACCTCGAAATGACTTGACAAATAGGATCGTCGGTCGGGGTAGGACTGCCGGCGCAAAATGACGTTTCGTCCGTATCGGCGTGGCACAAAGGTATCGATAATGGAAGTGGAGGAAACAATGGGCAACCTCTCGAACGAAATATCAATTAAAATTGGGACGATAGGCGGCGGTGCTCGAGCGGTGGGCATTGTCCGCCTTGCGTGCCCTTCGAGGAACCATCGAGGGGCAGGGAAGGTTCCGCGGAGATTAGTGAGCTCGTTCACAGCCGTAGAAGAAAAAGGGCAGTAGGAAGGAGAGCAAGAAAGGAAGGGAAAAAACGAAGCGGAATAAAGGAAGGAAAGAAAGAAAGGCATCCGAACGAAAGCTGGCTACCGTCTTACGTTTCGTTACACACCGGTACCATGTAAATTAATTCCTCTCGTCTGGCGCGAGGGCCCTTCCCAGGAAGGGAGAGGGGAGAGAGAGAGAGAGAGAGAGAGAGTCAGCGCGCTACCGTGGCGCCGGTTACCTCGTCTATCGTCACGGGCGTCACGCGTCGTCGTCCTTCTCCTTCTCCATCGTTTTCCTCCTCGCTTATCCTCGTAGAATCGACGAATCACGCAGTTACGTATTTATCGAACCTCCTTGAGAGGCGAGACGCGATTACGAATAGGAAGAGGAGTAAAAAAAAGAAAGACGAGTAGACGAGTCTCTCGGAGAAAGGCTGGTACTCGCAAAAATGAGTCTAACAGCGTTAGTCGCGACTAACAGGATAAAGTGCAAGGTGGTGTCCAGGAAGGGCAAGCTAGCCGTGAGCCAAGCGTCTGCACCGTAGGAGGAAATGCCGTTATTGTCGGAAGAAACCGTGTTGACGGTAGTGCGAAGTCGTCGAGGACGAGGAAGCGATGGAGGAATCCGAGGAGAAAGACGACGACGACGACGACGACGACGTGGAAGACGAGGAGCCGGGAGGAGGAAAGGAAGAAGACGAAGGCGCGAACCCGGGGAAGATACGTACAAGGGTTGCCCTTTTCTCTCGCGAGAGAGACTCTAATGGCGCGTCGGTTCTTAAGGGCGATTTAAAAGGCTCTTAATGACATCCATGCCGGCCTGTCCGGGCGGTAGCTGTCTGCCTGGTCGTCTGCCCGGGCTCTAATTTCATCCGAGTGGAAACCGAAGAAACAAGTGAATTAAGCAGCATGCTAATGACAGATCGGGTTTTACCTTG
>JAITYT010000701.1:501839-515851 GCA_025433975.1 Liostenogaster flavolineata | reverse complement strand
TTCCACTCTCTCTCTCTCTCTCTCTCTCTCTCTCTCTCTCTCTCTCTCTCTCTCACCCGGCAGGACTAGGAGAACGACGGGACCGAGATTCCATTATGCTTTGAGCAACAATAGCTAAGGGCTGTTTCGCGGTACGTGGGTGTGAATTCGTGCGTTCTCGTCGGGGACGTTATATTCGACGGCACGGGCAATGTTTGCGTTTCACTGAGCCAAATTACCTCTCGCGCCCTTATCCGTGCGCGGGGCGTTACGTCCCTTTGATATCCAAATGACAATTTAACCGGCCAAGACGCGGGAACGCCGGTTGCTCGGGGTTCGACGGGCGCGTCGATTCGAGACGAAGGAAATATAAGAGGCGCGAAACAACGTCTCTCGACGTTCCTCGGGCTTAACCCGTCTCGAGAAGCGACCGATTCTGTAATTTCGCGTTAAAACGATCGTTGATCCGCTACTCTTTTAACCTCTTGACTGAGGCGCGCTCTCCTAACGTTTAAAAAGATAATAATTGCGAATAAACGAAACATGCTATTTCAAGTTATTCAACGTAGTTTATACGTTCCTTCGATAATAATAGGCGATAATTAAATATAAAGAAAAGAAGGGAAAATCGATGACAAAGAACAAATTAACAGATAATGAAAGGAATAATACAGAGAGCGTAAATTTGCGCCTTTCCTATGTATCGATAGACTTACGAAAGCGTATATATACGCCCTTAGCAGTGAAGCAGGGTTAACCGTGCGTTTCCGACGTTGGCTGACGGCGTGTTTAACGACCGAGCCACTATAGTGGCCCCTCGTACCGCAGTCCAGGAGAATCGCACGAGCGAAAGTCGGTCGAAGGCCGAGGCAAAATGGCGGTGGAGGTGAGTGGATCGGTCGGAAGTTGGCGCGAGGGAAACGCACGAGCGCGAGCGTAGCTCGGCTTTCGCTAGGCGAAGCGGCGCGCAGGGCACCTTGACAAATCGCCAGGACAATGAAAACAATTTCGGGAGGCCGGGGCCCTCGCTCGCCCGCTCTAAACGATCGACATCGCGGCCCTTCGTCCCTTCAAATTTTTTGGGCAATGGCGATGTTGGTAATGGTGATGGCGTTGCCGTCAGCCGAGTCGCGGAGTCGTGAAAGCCGCTGGACGAGGACGCGCACGAACAGGATCGGAAGAAGAAGAAGAAGAAGAAGAAGAAGAGGAGAAGGAGGAGGAGGAGGAGTGGAAGGGTCCTCGTGTATGACTTTGCGTTTATCCGCACGTAATTAACTCGAGCACAATGCGACGACGAGAGAAGGGGCAGGAGGAGACAGACAGGTGAGAAAGAAAGAGATAAGACGTAGGAAAGAGCGAGCGACGTCTTCGTCCCGCTTGTCGAAGGACTGGAAAAATTCTGGCATTGTGTCGCGTCGTATCGACGCCATTGTTCGCCGCGGTTCGTCCGTTGGCTTTTTTGCCTTCGTCCTCGTCGTCGTCGATTCTTCTCGCGGCAAAGGGGAATTCGGGAGGCCTCGAGCCGGCATTGTGTCGATACCAAACTCGAAATCGAACTCGTTACGGCCGCCGAGAGACGCTCGCATCGCGATTCCCGGATCCGTCTTTGGATTATCCTTTGTCCGCGTCGCGATTTCGACGCTTCCCGAAACGCGTCTCGGCCGATTTGGGATCGGAGGGAGGCCGCGAGGCGACGACAGGACGCGAAAGAAACATCGTAATCGCGGCGTTGCCCTTTTCCCAATCGGAAAGGGAATTCGCGTGGGCCGGGGGTGGGGGCGGGGGTGGGGTAGATCGAGAAGCGAGGCTCGAAGGGCCGATTCCCCATAGCGACGCGTTTTTAATGCTCCGACCTTTATGTAAAACGGAACGAGGAAGCGTGGAGAGAATCGTGGAGGAAGGTGGAGGTGCGCTCCAGCGTCAAGCCGACCGTGAAATTGTATGAATCAAGGAGCCGCTCGCGCACGCCTGCAGAGGAGAAAGAACCGATCGAAGAAGGGCAGAAAGAAGAGCAAAAGCAAGAAGAGGAACGAAGAAGAAGAAGAAGAAGAAGAAGAAGACGAAGAAAGAACGCAGGGACACAAAAAGCTGAGTGTACGCGAGTGGATCGACGAAAAAGAAGAAAAAGAAGAAGAAGAAGAAGAAGAAGAAGAAGAGCGTTGCTCCGCTCTTCGAATCGAGAGTCTTATAATTTCAAATTTCCGCGGGCGGTGGCGTATTACCTCCTACTCCCACACCTCTTCGTCCTTCTTCATCCGTTTCTCTCTAGCCTCGCGCTTTATCTCATCACGGCCTCCGACCCTCCTATTCTTTCGAGCTCTGTAGAAGCCACCCTCTCGGTCCTCTCACCCTTTCCCATATTTTTCTCCTTCCCTCGCCTCTTAGTCTTTGGAAAATCGTATCCGATGCGTCTACGACGCGAAGGGTGGCGAGTTCGTTTCCTCCACCTCTTCCACCACCTCCATCTACCCTCTCGACGACGCCGACACCGACGAGAGACACTTAGAGAGGAGAAACGCAGCGGCTGTCGCCCGCGCGAGACTCGAGTGGCACGCGAGTGCGCCTCCTCTTCTCCATGATAATTTCGTATTTAGGGAGAAGCTGCCGATTACATTATCCAACGGACACGCGATTCCTCGTCGCGAGTTCGACGCGCCTCCAATCCCTTCTCTTTCGTTCGTTCGATCGCTACTCCATTCCGTCCGAGAGCGTTTAAATCTCCCGTCGTCGCGTCGCTCCGACGAGATAAAGATTTTAATCTCGAGAACGCGTCGTCTTCCTTCGTAGGTAGCGCGTACGAATCGCTCCGGGCGCCTCGGCGATATCGAGCTTCTTTCCTCGTCTTCTCGTTCGAATAATTTTCTTATTAACGGTCCGACGAAGGCGACGATCTACGAGTCGAATTTTTCCGACCAACCCACCTTCTATCCGTAAAATGGCAATAAAAATCGAAAGACGTTCGAATAGACGCTCGGACGATTCTCCTTGGTTTTAACGTGCTGCGTTCTGTCGTTGAAGAGGGACGAGGGCACGCGTCGAAGAGCGAATCGCAACCTCGTCGCGCTTCTTGCCGGAAGACGCGAGAGGCTTCAAGGAGAAGCGAAGGGCTACTTGTTAGGCGATGAAAATAGCGGCGGTGACTCGCTCCGAAACTCACTGCGATCGAAACGAGAGAGAGGAGGGATGCAAAGAGAGGGTCGAAGAACGGAGGGAGAAAACAACGGTAAAAATTGCCCGACGAAATCGCGGCTCGTAATCGTCGCGCGTGGGAAGCCGCCAGGCAGAAAAGGAAAAGGAAAGAAATAATACGGAGGAGGGGGAGAGAGAGAGAGAGAGAGAGACCCCAAAGTTCCCGGCGGCACCTAGTCACCCCACGAAAACTACCGCGTCGTATAAATAGAGGCACCACGACTATATCTCTCTCTTTTTCTCTTTCTCTCTTTACTCCTTTCTTCTTTCCTTTTCCTTTTCCCTCTTAAGTTGTGCTTTCGCGTCTGCACGGAAATACGTTCGCAGCGAGAGCTGCTACCTCCTTCTCCTCCATTTTGTACCTCTTTGTTCTTTCTCTTCTCTCCTTTCTTCTTCCATCCTTTCGTACCGACTTTTCTCGCGTCACTCGATCGCTCCCGCCATCGCCAGAATCTCCGGCATAAAACAGAGGATAAGACGAACCGAGTTGCTACTTCGAAGATGCACGAAATCGGTATTAATCTCCGAAATATTTGCATCACGCAGCTGTGTGCGCGATCGATCGAGTCGAGTGTCGATCGAGACACCACCGAGTTTCCTCGACAGGCTTCCGCTTGGATTTTCACCAGGAATGAGAAATCGCGGAAACGTCGAAAACGGTGGAAAGGAGGAGAGGAGACGGGGAAGAGACGCCGGGGAAAACAGCGAAGAGGCGAGTAGGGAAAAGCGACGGAGGGGAGGTTGGATACGGTCCTTGCGAAATTATTGCATATAGTCTGAATATTAAAGCGCGGCGGAGTGCTTCGTCGTGCTCATGGTGGATGTTGCGCCTCAAACGCGGGGATATGAGTGATACGCACCTCTACCCATCTACCTATCTATTCTATCAACCTACTCCGCCTTAGCTCGCTTTACCTACGTGCATACGCGGTTCTCCGTGCTCGCTCGCTCGCCCTACGTACGATCGGGAGCCAAGGAGGGTAGGATGCGTCGATGCGAGAGAGAGAGAGAGAGAGAGAGAGAGAGAAGCAGCAGGAAGAGGGGAAGATCCGGTAACGACTCGACGTAGGCGCGGCAAGGAGTACGAAGATGGAGAAGAAGCGACGAGAGAAAAGGAGAAAGAGGGAGGGACGAACGCGAGAGAAAGGAAAGGAGGAGGAGGAGGTAACGCCAGCTAGAGGCACGGTGGCCGCCGGGGAAATTACGGCTCCTTCCTTACTTACGAGAGATGTGCATAAACTCTGCATTACACGCAGTGGCGCTCACGCGGCGCTCGCTCGGACGGTTCCTCGCGCTACCGGATGAGATCGTGATATCGAGTCGACTCACGTGGGAGGAGAACGAAATCCACCTACCTACCGTCGCGAGAAGGAGAGGAAGAACAGGTAAAAAAGGTAGAAATTACCGTACGGCTTTCGACGGCGAACGGAGATAAAGCCGTTTCGCGTCGAGGAGGTTCGATGATGCTACTTTGCCTCGCAACCGCGATAACCCATCTAGAAGCGCCTTATTTCGATCGAACGTCATTCGAGTTTTGTCCGTTTCACTCCAAAGGGAGGAGGGAAATTGTCAACGATTGACGAAAAGAACGGATAAAGACGAATGACGTCATCGACGATCGCGGAATATTCAGTTTCCTCGAATACCGAAAAATTCCGTGCGACGACACCGTTTCCATCGTAAAGCGATTGGATTTTTGGTCGGTTTGGTTGGACGTGTCGACTCAACAAAGTCCGATGGACGCGGACGAGCCTCGTTAGAGTAGGAAGGCGAAAGGCAGGTATTTAGACGCGTGCACGGAATATTCATTTCTTTCGAGTACACCGAGCAACGATACCGTCTCGATCGTAAGGTCGCGTCGAGGTCGTTCGATAACTCTCGAGTCGCGAAGCGAGACATCTCGAAGAGAACGGAGAAACGTGGAGGCAAGGCGAGGGCCACTGCTTCTATAGAATGCATGACTCGAAGACGAGGCGCGACGGTCCCCACGGTGCCGCGAGAGCAGTATCCACCTTCTCTGCCTCCTCCACCTCCTCCTCCACCTCCTCCTTCTCAGCGACGTTACGCGACGACGCTCCGACCCAAGCAGCGCTTCTGGCCCCACCTTCTTCTCCTTAAGAGGACCCTGCCCTGCCTCTCTCTCTCTCTCTCTCTCTCTCTCTCTCTCTCTCTCTTGGTCTCTCGTACAGCTAACCCCCTCTCCACGTCGCCGCGCGCCGCGAGAAACGTCTTCCCCCTCCCACGGACTAAATCTCCGTTGTTTATTGCAAATGGATTCCCGCATCATGATGCCCGGGTGGCTGCTGCTGCGAGACTCGATTCGAATACCTCGCGTTTCCTCGTGGAGGTCGTCGCTTCGTCTCGGCCCGTTTCCCCCCTCCCCTCCCTTTCGACGTTCCTCCTCCCCGCTGCGAACCTTCGGTGGCGGTGGGGTTGTTATTGCCTCCGGCGTGATTGCTCTCGCTCGAGATCTTTCGAATAATTTACTTTGCCCGATACGTCACGACGTACGTCCTCCCCTCCCCCCTCCCTCGCCCCGGTGTCGTCCCTTAGCCTTTCTCTCCTCGTGTTTCGCGCGTTTCGCCTTCGCTAACCGCCTGTTCTCCCTTCGTTCTCTCTCTCTCTCTCTCTCTCCATCCATTGCACGTATCTGATAATGGAGGATCGGGAGCCACTCGCTCGGAAGATGAGAAAAATTGAGTGGATCCTAATACTGAAACGCGATTATACGTATTAACGTCGATACGGGACGACGGTTTTCTCTCTTTCCGTCCTCTTTCTCGCGACGCTGACCGCCGCTTCGTCGCCCTATCCACGAGGACGCGTAAGGTACGACGTACCTTCGTCCAACCGAGCATGGACCGATGGTCGCGACGAGGAAGGCTCGTCTCTCGTCGCGTAGGCAACGCTTTCGAGCGAGCATTACGACTGACCTTGGTAATTCTGCCAGAACGCCGATGCCTGGCTGCCGATGAGGTCCAAACCGTATCCCCATGCGGGCTTCTCCGGTGTCGACGGTTGCTGGGAAGGACGAGGTACTTGGGCTTCTCTGTACTGCTGAGCCGCCGTTTGCTGCTGTTGCAGGGACTGCTGCTGTTGCTGTTGCTGTTGTTGTTGCTGCTGCTGCTGCTGCTGCTGTTGAGACTGTTGCTGTTGCTGTTGCTGTTGCTGCTGCTGCTGCGACTGCGAGTGCACGGGACTAGCCTCGGGCGGTTCCGCGCTCGTGCGTGCCTCCGTCGCGACGTTCTCTGCGACGACAAAACGAAAGGATTCTTTCGGTTGATCGCTGCCTCGTCGTGAGCGATGACATGTACCACCGGTGGTACACGAACCATTGTCGCGTCACAGCATTTATACAACCGTGCCGCAAAAATACGTTCGCTATTGTAAAAGTGATTCTGTCGACGGAATGCTCGAATCGTAATTATCTGTACACAAAATTTTATATTCGCGAAAGATAGACAATGTTGTAACGGGCGGCATGCGATTGCTCCCGTGGCGAATTCAATCGCCACGTAGAATGAAAAGTTTTCCATAATTTTCGACGATTACGCGATTAAGAAATCTTCGCTTCGCGATAAATCTTAAAGAATTCTCGAAAGTTGCGCTTATAAATATCAATTTCAATGTCGTTGACGGACGTAAGCACCGCCATTTGAATGGTTCTAAGTCGACGGTACCCGAGCGACCATCTCGAATACTTGCTCGCGTCTTGACGATGGGTAATAATCACGAGGCCCCTCGACAAGCCCACGGCAAGACCGACGCGGAATCGCGTTTCGTTTGATTTGAAATTAGTATCGCTACTCTCTGTATTTGACAGGGTTAATCAGCTCCTCGACGACGACGACGACGACGACGACGACGACGTGCCAACGGGAGAAGGACGAAAAGCGAGCCGACCCGACGACGACGCCCGTACGCACGCGTATATCGGAATAAGAGATTTCACTTAAAGGGTTTCGCGTTTGAGTTTTGGTAGTGACAGGAGGCGGAAGGGGCGGCGGACCGCTCGATTCCGACGTCGCTTCCGTTGCCGCGGGCCGGGACGCGCCAAAGACGAAGGAGCTCGACTCGATGCGAATCAACCGAGGATGATGGAAGGTAGCGGCGTTTGCGCGGCTCCGCGGCGAGCCGCGTGCGCGCCATCAGCGAGGGACGAAGAAGAAAGACGGATCCGAACTGCCGAGGCAGAAGGATAAGTAAGGAATCATATTCTGCCGGGTGTCAGACTGTTTGCCTTACCCCGGCGAATTAATTAATTTATTCCCGAGATCAACTCCTTCCTTCCTCTCCAAGAGACCAGAGGATTTCGGCCGATCTAACCTTGCTAAAACTCAACCCGATACCGTTTCCTAACCTCCCACTCGGCTTTACTTTCCTTCACTCCCGTCCACCCGTCGCCCTCTTTGTAATCCAAGCGACTTCTCCCACTAAGATCCCAACGCTTCTAAACGACCCGTCGCGATTCTTCTCCTCGTCGTTGTCGTCTTTCTTGGGGTTCTTGTCGCGTTGCGAAGCCTCGCTCACGACGGCTCGAGTTTCTTACGTACCGGTGATCGCTCTGACTTGCTCCGACGAGGCGCCCGTCGCTTTCAGCGCCTCCTCCAGTTGCGTGCGCCTCTTTATCTCCAGGTCGAGTTGCTCCTGCAGTCGCTTTCTCGCTCTTCGTTCCTTCTTCAGCCGCTTCTGATAGACCACTGAAACACAGAGGGGACAGCGTGGTCAATTGTCATTCTCGGCAATTCCTACGGCAATTTTTCCACGATTTTTACCCTATCGGATCACGAATTGGCTACTACGATAGTTTATAACCAGAGTTTGACACGCGTCCATCGGTCGGACTCGTCAGTTTGCTTCGGTATTTTGACGCAAACTCTACCTTCGATTCCGTATTTTCCCACCAGCGCAAACGACTGTCTAGGCTTACGCGTGTAATACTCGAGCAGCTCCGGATCGGACATTTTCCTGACAATTTTATCGTTGTAAAAAAAAGACAAAGTCGACGAGCGAGACGAACATCGCTCGTGATAGCGCCGGGAAAATACGAAATCGACGAGAGAAAGAACGACAGACTCGTTTGGACGGTAACGAAATGAACGTCGCCAGGGTAGGAAAGCCTGACAGTTAGCAAGGCTAACGACCGTGGACGTGGCAAGGCGTCCTCGGCGTTGCACCGATCCTCGCGACACGACGAGCAACGCGACGAGCTCGAAGCCCAACCCCAGGTGGCGGAACCCTGGTGCGGTCAAGCTCCGTCTGAATTATCTCGCGACGTATCGACGGCTAGGCGGGGGGTTTCACGCGCATCGACCTCCTTCCAGCGCGAGGCAAAGAAGGAGGATCGATCGAAGGGGGCCGCGTCGACTCGATCGTTCGACTCGCCTTCCGACGGCCACGCGACGCCTCGCGCGGCACGCGTATCGACGTCTTTACGGGCGTCCGTGGAGTAACGCGACGCTCCAATCGCGAATAACACCATTCCAATTGCGTCGATCTTCCAGTCGGATGCTACCGAGTCGCAAGGAGTGCATTCGAGAGGGGAAATCGTTCGGAAGAATTTGTCCATGCGTTCGTATCGGTCTTTCGATGTACCGATCATGGCGGATAATGGAAGAAGAAATTCGTTAGTTTTTGAAAATATTCTCAATCGCGCGCAATAACGCGATTTTCAATAGGAAGTTTCACGTCACGACTATCGTTGATGGTTCTATCTGTACGTTGCGCAACCGTCGTTACCGGAGAATTTTTTTATTTCCCATTACTATGTTCCTCGTGCTTCATTGTGATCGTAGAAGCGCTGTCGTGAAGCGTTAAATGGAAACTTTGATGTATTTATAGAGATTGATCGTGTCGTAATAAATCCATAGAAATTTAAGAAATATTTTATTTTTCAATGACTTTATAGAGGATAACCCTCGATCGTGGTACTTAGAATCAACTTTGGTCAGACCAACTTTTCTTTCCTTCGCGAAGTAAATTCTTCTGTTTAACCGATACAACTTTTTTGGTATTACAAATCTTCTTACATCGCAAACCTTTTAGGCAGTGGACACGTGCTATTTTGCGGATCGATGATGGACCAACAAGACAACAGTCACTTATTTCCTTCGCTGCATTTCAGACGTTAGAGAAAGGCGAATTTTAGAGCCCTCTCGATTCTTTTACGAATATTCAAAAGTATCGGTGCTCGAGCTATCGTCGTGTATGATTTATTTCAAAGAGGTTTAACGCCTCCATGATTTTCAAATTCGCGACTCTACTTTTGTTTCTTAAAACATAGGTGCTTTGGCAAAAACCGGTCTAGTGGCTGGAACGATTATCGGCGATTCGGTCGGTTCGAACAAAGGACTCGTAAAAGGACTAGTCGTGTCCGCGTAGAAAGCAGGTCTTGTCGCTTGTCCAGTATGCGCAATCCTAAATTAGAATACTCGACCGAAGCTAGCGCACGCTCCTTATTAACTAGAAACACGCGTATCGAATATTAGCCGTAGAACGAATTTCCAAACTGACCGAACGCTCGACGAAAATGTCAGAAATAGAAGCGCGATGTGCATGTCACGCGAGCAACTGGCGTGCCTTTGTCTACGAGCAACACGGCACTCGCGATTCGACTCTTTTCGTTCGAAACATCGAGAAACGACGACGCAACGAGCATAGCTTTAAAAGGATCCTCAAATAGAACGTCTTCGAGATATTCAGAAATTAATTCTCTATTATTCCAAAGTATTTATGATCTTACGAGAATTTTTTTACGAGAACGTTCTCGACGCCTTAGAAATTCTACCGACGCACGGTTTACGCGACATTATGCGACTTACGTTTTACGATCGGATCGTAGGCAGTCGGTCGCACGACGAGAAGAAGACGAGTTCGACGTCGCTGCCGTAAGAGAGGATTGGCTGGAATCGCCGGCTCCTTTGAACCGCCCTCTCCATTTGCTCGCTTTAATTATTTTCCGTCACTGTCGGCGCGGCGCGTCCGGCCATTGTATCTTCGCTTTCGACGTACCGCGATGCCTCTGGCCGCGTTCTCTAAACTTTTTGCGAGGATCCTGCCATTCGTCGTCGACATCCTCGTTGTCGTTGACTTCGTCGAGATTCTCGTGTCATCGTCGATCCGAAATAACGACGCTTTTTTGCGACCTTTCGAACTCGTTTCTATCTCGAATTTCACGAAATAGAAGAATCATATAGATGCGTTACGATCATTCGCAAGCTAGAAGGGATCGGAGAAAAGAAAAATCTTTTCTGCTTCCCTTGATCGAAGCGATTTTGCTTCCCGGGGTATCCTTTAATTCCGTGGTTGGTCGTATCTATGCGTAGCGATGTACTCGGACGTGAGTTTGACCGACTACTCGTAAAGAAAAAAGACAGATCGTAAATGACTTCGATACGTTGATCACCGAGTCACCCAAATCGAGCAACGCTTTTCTTCGTCTAATTATCCTTTCATTAATTTGGCTCAAATTTATTTATATTATTTGTAACTACTTAGTTGAGTCAAACTTCTATTTAACTAGTTAAAATTTTTGTGTGTCTTGCTTTCATTATTTTATATCTATTCGATATCTTCGTTAGCAGATGCGCAGCATTTGGACCGTAACGAAAATATCACGATTGATTTCACTTCTTGACTTCACTGATAACGATAAGCTTTCAGTTCGAGGGTAGGCGAGCAACGTCTCGTCTGTGCATACCGCCGTGCTCGCACGAGAAAAAGAAAGTCACTCTTCTAATCAGATAACGTTCTTATTGGAGCAAGGGGACGATTCCATTTTCCCTGTGCCCTTTCAGCTTGCGAACAGTCGGAAAATGTCTCGTCCGAGCACGGTATATCTGTGTTTTAGCTTCGTTGGCTGCTCCGTGCGATTCGTATTCGACTAAACGCCGCTGGATAAGCTATGGTAGCGACGCGCACGAAGATTACTTTCTCTAACGGGATAAACGGTAGCGCGAGCGAGGCGTAGGTGCCACGTCGCCGCGGGCGTGAATACCACAACGACGATGACGAAGACGAAGACGAAGACGAAGACGCCTACCGCTTCTTCCATCTTCACTGTCTTTGCTCTCTTCTTCCAGGTCTTATAATTTTTTCTCTCGATCTCCTGTCTAATATTCGACAAAATAAAACCATTTCCGAACGAAATTGGCATTGTGCAAAATGACCAAGCCCTTAACGATCGATTGGAGATCGGCTGCAGTCGCGGACAGATCGAACGAATCGCACCGACGCCGTCCCGACGGCTTCGATTTCTCTTTCGCGATCGGTGATCGTTGATGGATATTCCGACTATTTTTTGCTGCCTTTCGACCGCAGCGCTTTGTTAACGACACGTTGAACGGGGTTGGAAACCGACCGCAATGGACGCGCGAAACGAACGAACTCGATCGGATTCGGCCTGTCGATTTCTATACCTTGGCAAATGTCATAATTTTTTACGTCGAGCGACGATTCGTTAGCGATCCTACGATTTTATTCCATTTTCTATTATTTTCGCGAGATTCCTGTCCTGAAAGAGTATCGAGAGACGTTCGAGAGTAGAGGAAAGATCATCGTTCCACGGCCTGGAGAAGGACGAAGGAAGTGAAATCGGCGTTGGAAGATCTCGAGACGAATCAGTAGGGATGAAGCATCATCGTCATCAACATCATCGATCGGTAGTGAACAGGTCGAACTACGGGTTGAGCGTCACTGATACGTGATTGATTCTCGGCAGACAAGGCGCAGACAACCTCTTCGCCCTCTCTACTGTTTCCTCGCCATGCCCGTACAACGTTTCCCCTTCTCCCCACCTTTGATCTGACTCTCTCTCTCTCTCTCTCTCACTTTCCTTCTGCTCTCCCTCCTCTGTCACTCTTTGTCCTCTGTCTGTCTCTCGTTTCCTCCCACTCCTTGGTAGCTGTCCTTCTCCTTTGCTTTGTCTCCTTCACCTCCTTCGCGCGATTTCGGGTTTTGCGCCTCCTAAGACGCGTTTTCCCCCGCTCGTTCCGTCTCTCTCTCTCTCTCTCTCGCCTCTCTCTCTCTGGCCCGTAGCCTGTCGTTCTTCTTCTCTCCTCCGTTCTTCTCCTCCGCTTTACGACGAAACAGGGAAATTCCCGACCTTAAGACTGATCGCTTTGTCTTATTTAAATCGTTGGTCTTATCGCTATTTCTCATTTCGCTACGACGTTGCTTCCTTCCGTCGCTACCGATCTCTTATTTACTTTCTTTTCCCTCGTCCTCCTCGTCTTTCTCTTCACCACCTCCTGTTCACTCTCTCTCTCTCTCTCTCTCTCTCTCTCTCTCACTTTCTCTGTTTCTCCAGGTGCCTTCGTCTCCCCGTCCCTCCGCACGACACGAGTGGCAACGGGGAGGGAGAGGAGATGGAGGTGGAGGAGAAGGAGGAGAAGAGCAAGGGTACGAGAGGCGACGCACGGGGTGTGGGAGGGAGAGCGCGAAGCGCGGCAGAGCATTATGATGCAAAGATGGCGCGGCGGCGGCACCCTAGAATTAGCTCGAGCACTCGCCATTGGCCGCCTGGCAAACCACTCCTTCGGTAACAACCGACTGCATACGTTGCATACTAAGGATACACGCGAGCGGCCAAAGAATTGGCCTGCGCCGCACTGGACGAGAGAGAGAGAGAGAGAGATGGAGAGCAATGTCCACCTACGAAGCCTCACTGAAACCGGAGGGTCCTTCGTTTCCCCCTCTCTCGCTCTATCTCTCTCTCACTCTCTTTCCCTCACTCTGTCCTTCCATTTCTTCGACTCTTCTTTCGATCCCTATGTTTAATTTAAAATGAGTTCTTTAATAAGACCTGTATCGTAGAGTTCGTGAATCGACGATTGAATATTTTTAAATGACACTTGCATCCACTTCGAAGTATTTCATAAATTAGGCATTGCGAAAGTACACATTTCACACAACCGCATAGACACGTGAGTGGTGAGCGTGCGCGTGATCGGATAGGTCTAGTAAAAGCCAAACAGAACGACGGAACCGAAAAGAAGCGCGACAATTAAATGAAATACGCGCCATTTTGTTCGACGACTCGTTGTTTTTCTGACAAAGCCATAATCCCGTCACTGTGGAACCTGCCGTGGTCTCCGGGTAATAAATTATGACAAACTCGATACTTTTTCGACCACCCATTAGTCATGACTTTCGAACGAAGCGTTGGGCATATTCTGCAAATCGTCCCGTTTTTATTTCCGTTCTCTCGTTGCTTGGTCCCTGTCACCCGATTAATCGCCCGTCATCGTAGTCGATAGACGCATTGATCAAGCGAGGAATTCGAAAGCGTTCGTCGCGTGTAATACGAGTGCTGCTTTTACGTATTCGCGACGAGCTTACAGGCGCGCGCTGGAGCAACGTTACCCAACGTTCGATCACCCACGTTCGAACCGCGTCCACTGTTCAGTCCGTTTCGAGAATCGAGAGTTCCCGATCGTCTCGAGCAGACCAACGAGCAGCTAGGAGCAGTAACGCGATAGTCGAGCCGTATTCTTGTCAGCAGCGACGGAAGATCGCGAATCGCTTCGGTCGATCGGAAAAGTCGTTCCATCTGGAAACGCATCGAGATTGTCAGAGATTGCGGCGTGCAACGAGCAATAACAACGACGATGACGCGGCGGCGGCAGCGTACGTGCGTTGGATCTCGCGAGGGAAAGAAATCCGCGGTCGGTTATGAAATCAGAGCCGAGCCGCGTGGAGAGCAGATCGCCGTAGCGTTGATCGTAAGTCGAGCGGGGAGAGTAATGCCGCGAGAGAGAGAGAGAGAGGATGGAAGAAGGAGAAGGGAGTGAGTGGGAGTGAGAGAGAAAGAGGGGAAATGAGAGGAACGGGGAAGGAATGATCGA
>JAITYT010000701.1:400988-411089 GCA_025433975.1 Liostenogaster flavolineata | reverse complement strand
GAGAGAGAGAGAGAGAGAAAGAGAGAGAGGCTGGAAAGGGCAGAGATCCCGCAGGGCAAGAGCGTATTTGCGGAAGGGTCGCTGATAACGCGACACGCGGTTGCGCAAGTGCGCGTTACGCCCTCGATGACGTCGAGAACGAGAAGGAAGGACGCACGCACGCACGCACGCACGCACATGCGAAGGCAGTGGCGAGCGTAGCCGAGCTCGGATAGCTGGACGGACACTGCAAATATTAGTTCATTATCAAAAGTGCCGGTGAAACCCGTGGCTGTGCGAACCGTAGCACTGCCAAACCGCAGCAACGTTCGAGCGCGGTTTATTTAAAGGCAAGAGCCGTCGGCTTTCAATTAACCGTCGGCCGATGGTAGATAACGCCGATGGGAAAACGCGGATTCTCCGTTTCGAGTCCCATACATATTCGGATTGTTCTACGGAAAGTCTTAGTGCATGGAGTTTCGAAAACGAGGAATTTATCGTACACAAGGTAATAAGGATCGCTCGAACTTTAAGAGAGAGAAAAGACGAATTAAGGCAACAGTTTGCAACGTTCGAACGATTCAGTACTTTGCCTTTCGCGAATTGAATTACGAAAAGTCCATCCATTTTCTAAGGGCAAAACTGATACTTAATTCAGAATCACGATTAAATTCCGCTCGATCGATACAACGATGTCGATAGCGCTAATTAACGAAACAATGGTAAAAACGAAGGATTAGTCGGTACTCCTAATACTCGATGTCGTTTCTGAATTAACAGAATTAACAGCCAACTTGGGCTGACTGTTTTTGATAATTTATAATTTTGGTGGGGTTTATTTTTAATTATTTGTTTGCAGATAATAAATAATTTATGAGAATTTGCAATGGCTACGTACTCGGTTCAAGAACGAGTTAAAATTATTGAATTTTCGATCAGTCCAAGTTGGCCCACCCTGTATACCAAATGGTGCAAGGAGAAGACCATGTCATAGACTCGCTCTTCGTCGATCGTCGCCTCTCGAAGATGTTGAAACTCGTATCAAGGTCCACGAACGATTCTCGACGGCATCGCACCTGACGGCGAGGAAGCGAACGCGACGAAGAATCGCATGTTGCGGGTTCATAAATAAGATTAGGCGAGCGGACGTGCGCGCGCTCGCGTACCTTCACTTACGACCGGCTCGAAAGATAGAAGCCCCGCTACGTAATATACTGGCGTGTGCGCGCCTCGTCGAAGGAAAGAGGGAGGAAAGAAAAGAGAGGACCATTTAATAACGATATATCTTGCTCGCCACAATACAGCGCGAAGAAGGGCGTCCGAAAGACCAAGGAGAGGAGCTGGAAGACGAACGGAGAGAAGAGAGATATTTCACCGTTAGTAACGACGTCGTTCCATTCGATACGAAACTGGAACCGCGATAGGCGTTCGTAATTAATTCTCTGTCTTTGTTTTCGCAACAATTCGATCGGCAAAGTCGACCGATTTTACTCGGCGCAACTGCGACTTCCGGAAATCGATGTCTTTCGATTTCCGTGTACTAACTCGAGCAAGAGACTCTCGAGTGCCTATTCGTAGCTTTGCAGGTATAGAAATCCTATCGAGGGAGGGATCGATTCGAGATCACGCGAGACAAAAATGGTTTTCTTTCGAATCGTTGTTCGAGGTTGTATTCGTTCCTTAGGATCGGTCGAAGACATAAAATACCAAAGGCATTCCTTTGGATCACAAGAGAAAATTCAACTAAGTCGAGTAGCGGCGATTCAGAGCAGTTTTCTGTGTATAAATAAACAGTGTTAGCCACGATCGAAAGTTTTCCCTAGAAACGTGCGTCCACGCAATCGATGGATTGCAGACGTAAATTCAGTCGCAACTGTCGAATACGAAAGTGCGAAGGAAGTTGATCGAATGCAGTCGTTTGTAAGATAAATTTGACGCAACGATAGTTGAAGAAAGGATCCTCGAGGCTCGATCACAAGCCGATAAAGCGCGTCTCCCTCTTTCTCTCTCGACCATTCGGTAGCTAGCCTTTCTCCGGATCCTTCTTCGCGTGGGAGGCGGATCCTCGTGGCGGGCTGGTTCGACTCACAGAGACAAATTAGACGACGACCGATCGTAAGCTCGTTAGTCAGAACGACCGGTACCACCGCGAAAAAGAGGTCGACCAAGAAAAGATCCGACGAGGCTTAACGAGATGACGAAAGAGCGCGACTGAGAAGGAGAAATAAAAAAAAACAGCTGCGAAGGAAGTAAAAAAGCACACAGCGAGTTGGATCGAACTTATCGTAGCATGGCGATAACGAGAGCTACCACGTTCGCTCCGAAAATAGGCGAAGATAGTTACGCAACCTTCTTAAACGAAAAGTACGCGAACGAGAGGAAGAAAAAGCGACTCTCCTTTAAAAACGTCATCGAATTGGGCTACGCGTGCTTACCGGATCGTCTCGAGCGGGTAACGACGCGACTGTACGCATATAGACGTGGGCGTAAAAAAAGAAAAAAGGGGGAAGAAACGACGTCGGGCCAAGCGAAAAAGAGGAGGAGCAGCGTCAGGAGGAGGAGGAGGAGGAAGACAAGAGACGCGAAAGAACGCACAGGAGCGGATGACAATTTCACGGTACATTAGCAGCGAGCGGTGGGTGGATACGTGTTTACGAACGGCAGGTTGTTACGCCGACCGACTAATTATGTTTTTAATTAATCACCGTTTTGTCATGAGAGCACGTCGACGCGTTGAAGTCACCGACGAGCGTCGCATGCGTCCTTCTATCCATCGTCGTCGTCGTCGTCGCGTGCCAAAGTTTGCTCGGAGAGCAGCTCGTTATCGGGCGTCGAGCGTGCGTTATAATAATGCACGTTGGCACAACACGACGACGCTTCCCTTCTTCTTTTCTCTCTCTCTCTCTCTCTCACACCTTCCTCAAGGTTCACTGGCTCGGTCTACCGCTTCTCCCCGTTGCTTCGACACCTTTCCGCGTTGCCGACGACAACGACGACGAGCTACGATCGCCACCCTACGCCGAGACTGTTCCATCGGGTCGTCGTACGGCTCGCGTTCCTCCCTATTCCCGTTCCGGTCGCTCCCCTTTTCCCAGACGTCCATCGAGGCAACGCAACGTTTCTTCGCCGCGGCGCAAATGACCCGGAAATTTGGCCGCCTTCCGAGGAGAGCCACCGCCAGGAACACTTCGAAAATATTTTCCATACTCCGACGAAATTCGTCGACGGCCGGAGAGTAACGGTAGAGCCAAGCGCGCGGTGCCTCGTCTTCGCCGCTTTTTCTCATCTTTTTTCCTCTCGTCGAGAGACTCGTTACGGGGTTATGCGTTGCGAACAGATTTTCTTTCTTCTCTCCCTCCCCTACTGTCGTTCAGATTTTAGTGAGACTTCGTAAGTAATTACCCCGAAGATCGTTGATAACGACATAGACGCTGAACGTCTCCTAATTTTTTTTTTGAGTGATAAAGCGAATAATTTCGAAGGATTCGAAGAGTCGTCGAGTTCTGTCTACACTGCCTTCAGATTTAAATGCCCAACTAGGCTGACCGCTGCATACAAATTATTTTTTATGTTTCTATGTTTTTATGTTTTATATGCCTTCTGTTAGCTATCTTAAAAGTTACATGATGATATACAACTATATGTGGTAATAAAATTGACAAGTTTTCTCTACAAAATGGCGTTTAATTCATTTTATTTAACCTATTTATCACGAAATAATAACTATTTTCTTTTGACACATTTCCATTGGTCACCCTGTACTTACATACCGCTTCATATTCGACGACTTCGGAGACAGCGGCAAAATTATTTTCTTCCGCGACGTCCCGCGTCTCAATTTTGCAAGGAGGAGGAAGAGGAAAGGCGATCGGAAAGAGAGCGAGTCGCTGGGGAATAAAATCGTAGTCGATCGTGACGAAGGTTCGTCTTTATGCAACGAATGGCCACGCGATCGCGGACGAATCGTCCGTCCCTCCTTCCGGGAAAAGGACGCGAATTATCGGCGCAACGTGGTCACGACAGTCCGGTCGCATCGTAACGCGAGCGTGACGTAACGCGCCTCTCCTTCGGGAGAGGACAATCGCGAACGAACGATCCTTCCTCGGATGCTCTCGGGCCTCGTAATCGATTCGTCGAAAGGACGTGGAAAAAAGTCCGATCGGATGAACCTCTTATCGCGTGGATCGATTATTTTCGTTCGGATCCTCTCAGGATCTCGTCTCGGAATTCCGATAGAATCACGCGAGCTCGCTCGAAAGAAACGTCCTCGGCAAAAAACCTTTCGCTCGATCCTGCCGATTCGTCCATTTTTTAACGATCGACCTATCGAAGATGCTTCCGCAGATTCACCAACGATATTCGCACGATCTCGATCTCAAAGGCGCGATCGCGTGAAATCGGTGATATTCCGACGCGCCTCGGCCATTTTGCCTTTCGTTCCTACGTTCCCTCCTCTCGATCGGTTCTTTCGTTTCGACGACCTTCGTAGCTTCCCGCGGCTTGATTTACGTAGCACGCGAGGATACATCAAATAAATGAGAACCCGGTTACGTTGCTCCCTTCGGTGGACGGACGAACCATCGCTCGGAAGTCCGATCGGAACGATCTTCTTTCACGATTACGACGAAATTCTTCGTCGTGTAGGGTGTAGACGTTCCAAGGGCACGCAACAAACTAGCTGTGTGTGTATATGTGTGTACGAATGCATTAGTTTGTTCGGAAAGTAATTTCGTTTTTTCCCAACGGAGGACTTAATTAATTTATCGAATTCCATTCGATATCGGAATGCCATTTTCATAAAAAAAAAAGAAACAAATTTCTTTCCGAACAACCTGATATGTTGTTTTGTAATCTTGCGTGGTCAGGAAGCGGAAAATAATTCAGTCTTTTGACGACGATCATACAGGCAAGCTGCGTGCAAGCCGTGTATGAAAACAGACGTTTGACGTCGAATGAGCTTATTAGAATTAATATCAATTGTTACTATTTCTGTTATAATAAAATCTTTCGTTTATTATTCGCCTGCCTTCTTTTCAATGATCCTATTCAATCATCAATAATATATTACAAATAATATATATTAATAAATACTACAGTTGGCATCGTCTTGGCCGCGTTTTCATTGGAATAAGATCAAGGCGAACTGTTAACGAGTCGAAAGAACGTCGAAGAAGTTAGATCGCGAGTCGCGTGAAGATATCGATTGGCTGGCTTCTTTCAAATCCGATTTTTTTCCTCGATCGTTTCGCGAGTGCAAGTAATAGCGCGTATACGTTGCGACCGTAATCTAGAGAAGCGCCTTACGAGAGCGAGGGGCTAGTAATAAACGCGACTGCGTATTATATCCGCCACGACGCGGCGTTTCAATGCGTGCTCGTTGAAGGATACGCTGACAGTTCGTTTGAACGCAATTAGCGTTCTAGTTGATAGTCGGCGAACCTTGTTCCTCGCTATCGCGACCGACGATCACCGAATGAAATTAACGTTTAGCAGTTTTACCCGTCCTGCGGAGTATCCTCGCTAAATCGTACGCTTTCTTGTTCCTCGAGTTCGCGGAAGAAACGTCTTCGTTCGCGTCCTCGTCGTCGACAAATTTAAGAAATCAAGCAGCTTGCGAAATGCTGCGTTAAAAAAGATTTATTTCCGCCTCTGAAAAAAAACGGGAAATTTCGGAAATTTTGCAAAATATTCCAGTCATACGTCTCTTCCATATCCTTCAAAATGTATCTCGAATAGTCTTTTGTATTTTACAGAAGTTTGAAAAATTATGATAAAATTAGAGGTTATTCGACTGTTTTGTTCTAATCCTAACAAGGGACAAGTTTAAGTAAATATCGCGTTCGTTCCTATCTAGGTTGGAGTATAACGCCATACCTACAGGCAAGTAAACCTAAAGGGTATTTCCCTTTAAATAGGGACGTCTCCCTCTACCAAGACCAAAAGGAATAAGACACCGCTCAACAGGAAAATCATCCAGTTCAGTTGGTTTTCCTTTACACATAAAGTTACAGTATACATATTTGTGCTATTCCTCTTAGCACATCCACTGTTCGTGTCGTACTCGATCCTTTGTACAAACCATTTAATATATTTTAACAATATAAACTCAAATACTAACGTGTTTGTCTTACTTATCGTAAATTAGTAAAAACGATGAAAAATAAAAATAAAATAAAACTAATGGCGTTAAATCAAATTCGCGTAAAATAAATCCGCGTAAAAACAAAATTAGGTGTATTCTAACACTATCCTTCGCGCGTACACGCAGAGAAACAACTGTCGCGATACGTACGACCTATCGTCCAGTTCGAGCTGACGCGGCAATCGAAACTTTCCTTCAGCGCGATACTTTACTCCTCCAAATCGCTCCTGACTCGTTTTCTCGGTGAATTTCCGCGATTCCAACGTCGTCTCGGTTTTATGCCTCGTCGTCGCGATGCCACGAACTCCGTAAAGGCGAGCGCCGTCGTCGTCAATGTCGTCGTTGCTGCTCGGTTATTGCTAGCCGAAGACGCGGCCGTCGAACGCCCGTAACGAGCGGCCAGAATTTTATGAATATTATTTTCCAGCAGATGTCTCGGCCGATAGAACGACGCCTACGTCGTCGATGTCGTCCGTGTAATTAACGACGCCTCCGAGAGGAACGATGACGACGATCGACGAAGAAGAATGAGTAAAAAGGAAGCGGAATGCGACAAAAAACGAGAGAGAGAGAGAGAGTGGAAGGGTCGACAAGTCGAAGAAGAAAGACGGAAAAACGACGAAGCGGAAAGGGAAGAATCGTTGAACGAAGGAAGCCAGAGCTACGAGAAAATCGTGGATGAAGCTCGAAGTCAACGTCGAGGTCGACGACGAGCTCCAAGGTGATTCGGAGCAAGGAGGAGGAAGGGGAGGAAGGGGAGGATGATCGAGGTACGACAATGCGCGTGAATTATGTCGGAATGACTCGGTAGTTTTAAAGGCAGGAAGCCGACATTAGCGCATTGATACCGTTGAACATTCTGGCGGGTCGGTGGAGCGGAAGAGGTGCCGCGAGATGCCAGTGACGATGAAGGAGAACTTGGGAGAAGGTGGAGAGTAACGAGTCAAAGGTGGAGGGTAACGACCATTAATATTACTTACTTTACGGCGCGAGGCCGTAACCGCGAGGGTATCCACGAGGATAGTCACGATTTCCTCGTCGCGACGCGATTTAACCCGCCTTTCGCGCGTCGTTCGGTGCGCCCTAACCCGCGCGCGCCTATTCTCCATTTTAATCCCTTTTCGGAATCGAAACGTCATTTAGGGCTCGCCTCGTTCCTGGTCAAAAGCGCAAAACGCAATTTTTGATAGCACTGTATCATCTTAATTTTTTTCAACGACAAGTTGAGGAATAAAACAGATCGATCCGGAATGGAATCCAATAGCTAGAGATTCGATAAAAATTTGTCTCAAGGACGGTACGATTTATTTAACGAAATTAGATGCGACTTTGATCGTGATTCTCGTCTTCGATTCGCTAGAAAATCGTCGACGATGGGGAAAAATAGAAAGAAACTATAAAAACATTCTATCTATCATTGTCGTAACCGCGACGCTTCTCGACAAAGAAGCTGCCAGGGATTTTCGACCGATGGGAAAGAGGTAAAAGTCAACGGGCTCGAGAGTTTTAATCGAGCGCGGCCGCCAATAGGAAACGGCATAAATAACAGCGGCAAGGCGGTTAATCCCGATATCCGTGCGCTTACCGTCTAGATACTCGACAAACGGTTAATCACGAACGAATCGTCGGGATTAGCGAAGCTTGCGGGACAGCTCACTGAGAAGAGCCGCGAGAATCGTGGAATACTCGAAAAGCTGGAAGAAGGGAGTAGACTGTCGCGACCAGAGAGCGAGAGAGAGAGAGAGAAACGTAGGAAGAGCAGGAAACGAAAAGTCGACTGAGAGAAAGAGGAAAGTAAAATGAAAAGGACAAACAATTAATAACGAAGGTGCCGGCGATTAATCAGAATTTAACTCGCGAATGGTCACGAGGGTCGTCGAGACGACGACGAAGACAGCGACGAGATGGAGGAGAGGGACCGTCATTGATGATTGCCCGCGTATCGTGGTGACTTCCAACCACCCCTCTCCACCCCCAATCGGCTTGGAGGGGCGAAGAGAGCGTGATAGACGAGCACGCAAAATAAACAAAGGTTTACGTCAGTGTCAGTCGCAACAAGTCCGAATTCGTCTAGGGTTCTCTGCATGAATATTCACGTGTGTACGTCCGTTCGTCCGTCTATTCGTCCGTTCGTTCATTCGTTCGTCCATTCGTCCGTTCGTTCGGACGTTCGTTTCATCCCTTTCGTTTCTCCGTGATCCGGCCGACGCCCTCGTGTCCATGCCTCGACGCTTCCCTCTTCCTCCTCCTCCTCGTCCGACGCCTCTTTCTCCACCATCTCCTCCTCGTCGCACCTTCTCTACCCTCCGCGTTCCCATTTACCACCCTCCGCGATATCCATCGAACGGCTACCAGTCAAAGGCTGAAATCACAATACGCGTTTGTCCGGTTGACGAAGTCAACGATGGGGCCTCGCTAAAGCAAATAGAATGGCGAGGGAGGCCTTCGGAGAGGCAGAGGCAGAGCTGAAAATATATATGTGTGTAAAAAGAGAAAGGGTGAAGGAGAACGACGAAGAGAGACGAAGAGCCACGGAGAGTGGGGAGGAGAGAGAGAGAGAAGGGAGAAGGGAGACAAACAGACAGACAGAGAGAGAGAGAGAGAGAAACACAGAGAGAAAGCCGAAGGTCCGAACGGGGTTTACCAGTGGTCATTACCTTTGAATTGGAAATAACGTTTGGAACGGTCAAGTGTCGATTTTCACCCTCCGTTTCGATCGTTTCTCGCCCCAACGCCCGTGTCTCGATACCGTCTCGATCCAACCGACGCCCTTCCATCGTCCCTCCTTCGATTTTTCGCTCCCTTTTATCCGCGAGACAACGCCTGCAACCTCCTTCGATCTAACTGCTTCGAAATCACGGCGAAATCGGCTTTGGAACTCGTTGCAAAAGTTACTTCGAAGGATCCTTCCGTTTCTCCTCTACCCCCTCTCCTCCTACTCGTACTCCTCCTCGTCGAAACGGGGCGCGTTTCGCGGTTCGAATCTCGCGGCAGGCAGGCAAAAGGGGGCGAAAATCGGGCGGTAGGGCTGAGAGAGGGCGGAACGAGGCGAGGGGAAACGGCCGAATGATTTAATCCCCGAATGATGGACGGGCACGTCGCGACGATGATCTGCCTGCCGTGAAGTGACAAGTGGTTAGGATCACGAGGAAACTTGGTGGTTCGGTTTTGGTGGCGGTGGATGGTGGCTGCCGGTGAACGCGTACCTGATTCGCCGGGATATCGGCGTTGCCCACGGGTTTCGACGGTTCCGTCGGCCCGAGGGCAGAACGAAAGGGGCGATCGGGTGCGGTCGCACCGTACAAATCATGTCGGCATTACCGCGTCAAGGCACGAGACTCAACGTGTCGCGCGGCCCGATGCCGTCGCTGGTAATACTGATTTATCGGAAGTGCAACGCGTATGCAATCGGTCGGCATCGGTGTGAGCGTTCGTCGCGCAGCCTAGTCGATCGACGTCGCGCTTTGCATTTTTGTCGGGGCACGATCGACCCAAATCGAGATCCGATGGACCGTGTCGTGTCTCCAAACTCGACCGCACTTCCAAATTTCCCTATGAAATTTTCGACTCCGACGAAGCTACGAAGTCCTTGCAAGTTTCTTACGAAGTACGAAATTACTTTGCACCGTTGCAATCGTGCAACGGGTATGTACTACCAGATCGAACGATATTGATGTAGTCGCGATGTCATTCCGAAGCTTTTCGAAGCATTTTAGGACACGAAGGTGCAGACTTCTAATCGTGAATATTATCGGTTTTCAATTAAAAGGAGCTAACACATTTTCGATAGATCAAGTAATATTTAGTGGACGATATAATTTCCATCTTTACTAATAACTATTTCGCGTATATACCGAGCACATATTTAGAAATGGAATGATCGAAAGAGTCAATGTTGAAACTTGAGATGACATTATTTGACGGAACTTTTCGGTAGAAAGTCCTAGTAGTTTCAGTGTAGTCGTTGATGGTGACTATAT
>JAITYT010000701.1:386171-400916 GCA_025433975.1 Liostenogaster flavolineata | reverse complement strand
TATTATTATTATTTATTATCGTGGTAAATTTTATTACTCGTTTATTATTCGTAAAGTAAGGTTCGTTTCGACTAAGATCGCAGTAGAGTGATCGAAGTAGTCGTAGGCAAAGCGTCTGCAGGCGTCTGGAGTGAGATGAAGTAAAATTTCAGACGACTATAACGAAAGTGTTAAACGATGCCGATGAATCGTGAAGGTAGTCGAGATATTCGTACGTATAATATTATTAGATAAGTACTCGAAATATCGAATTTTCATTTTACTGTCGTGTTGTTCCACCTTCCACGCGTTTATCCATTCGAACTATCGCGATATTCAGTGCGAACTCGCTGTAAAATCTTTCGTACGCTTATTAAATTACTTCGAAACACGCGAGTGAAAGCATCCAGCGTCAAATCAAAATTAAACTCAATCGAAGCGTTAAGGCTTCGCGTAACGAGGAATTTTTTTCTGCATTTCAAACGCATCGAGGAATATTACAAGACACGATTCGATTCCTTTCTCGAAAGAACGACTTCTTGCACGATCCAAATTGCCGTAGACAAGGGCAATATCGATGACGACGACGACAACGACGACAATCGTTAAAGTCAACTATAAGGGGAAAAATGCAAACGCATGTCCTACCTTTCGAGGTGTTTGACGATGTCCTCGTAGGCGGCTCTGCAGTTTTCCCATACTGTCCCTGACCTGCGAAGCAAAAAAGAAGATTACATAAAGCACGCATTCGCCTTCGTATCTGGAAAGAGGCGAAGAAAAGGGAGCCCTTCGCGATGAACGACGAGACTACTTCCATCTATCGATTCAGTTATCCTTCTCCGTTCGAACGACTCGGAGAGCTCGAAAAAGGAAAAAGACGAAAAGAAATCAAAAAGAGCGACGCGGCCGAGTAGGTGGCGAGCGCAAAGAACTTTGATGTCGCTGATTAAAAAAAGATGCCGTTGGTTCGAACTGGCCGAACTTGGTGAATCGTCGTGAGCTTCTCAAAAGTTTCCAATCTCCGATAAAGAACTCGCAAAAAAGAAGATAAGAGGGAGAAAATCTCAAGGACATCGTCCACCGTTAATTTCTAAACGTCCACGCTTTAACTGTCACGTAAATTTTTTTTGTCTTCTCTCCGTTGCTTACGAACTGCATTTCCTTCCCGCGTCCTTTCGTACGTTTCTTATCTTCTTCTCGTCTCGAAAGCGATCGCGTTAAAGATTCTTTTAACACTCGGAGTACGAAAAAATACATTTTCGAAAATAATTGAAACTTCGCGTATTCCTAGAGAATCGTATTCAAAATAAAAAATCTACAAGAAATCTTTATTTCAATGTAAAATCAAGTATTTCATTTTTCGAATGTAAACCATTTTTACGCTATTTTTATATCAATTATTATCCTTATTCAATATTCATTCATCTCTGGGTACTAAATATTGTTACTAGAAATCGATTTTGAAAGTCCGAGTCCTTCGAGATCCAGACCCGTACTCGGAATGTTAAAGCTTCGCCTCTTTTCTCTTCCCATTCGAGGATAAACGTCGCAAATCTCCGAAGGAGACGAAGAACGCTCGTGCACGAACCGATCGCTGAAACGAAGAGCCCCGTGATCGCTGGTAACGCCTCGAAGAAAATCGGTCGGCGGAGGGACGACCGGTAGACGAGACGAGAAGCGTAATGGATGTACGGGCGGTGGGTGGACGTGCACGTAGGCAAGTCGGAGGGTAAGGAAGGAGGAAGAAGAGGTCAGGCAAGGAGGAGGGCGAGTTCGAGGACAGCGATACGACGTCGGTTGTAGCAGGAGCTACGGTGAGACGGTCCGTGCTGCTCGGCACGGATGGGGTTGCGTTGAATTAATCATATTCCGGTGTTTGTCGTGGCGCCCCCAGACGTAATCCGTCTTACCTCGTGATCTCTCTCGCTCCTCCGCCGCGATAGATTTGCATTTTAATTAAAAGCAAAGCGCTGAAATCATAATGCGAAGCGTGCGGTGCCGCCTTCGTCGCGTCATTATATACGCGTACGTATATTTGCCGGCTCGTACGTACGTACGTACGTGAGCTCCATCTTTCGTGTATCTCACGATCTCGCGTACGCGCATACATCGACAAAACGCGTAAATCGCGTATCGCCTAAGAAAAAGGGCACGAGGTACAAAAAAGAGAGGAAGAGACGACGCGGCTCTTACGCGTGTATCTCCGTGCCGACGTCTTCCGAGGAACGACGTTTCTTCCTTTCGTGGAACGAATTCCTGAAATGTTCACGCACGACGAGACGGAATCGATTTTTATGACGATTGTTTGATCGATCGTTGAGAAGAGAAATGGAAATATTTGGTTCAAATTGCCCCGCCTGACTCTATCGAAGGAAGTGACAATGAATTTTGTTGCATCAACGCGATAAAACGCGTGAAAATGCGTCGATCTTAAATATTGAAAAGAAATTATTTTTATCTAGCTTTTTTTAGTCGAATATCCGGAGAAAGCTTTCACTACGAATGTTAGACGATTCTCGAATGCATTCGATCAGAAAAAAAAGGGAAGGGGGAGAGTAAGGATGCGACAGTCATCGAAAATATCGTTCGTAAATCGATTTTCTTTTCCCTAGTTCTCGTCGTAGCTCGACGTGTTCGCGATACCTTTGAGAACAGCACGCGCAGTAACTTCGAGCGGCTTGACAAGCTCGCCGCTTGCCAAAGGACAGTCCACCTTGCTTCGTCAATTTTTCTCGAGATATCTGCTCGCGTCGTTTCCGATGGGTAGCTAGGCCGAGGTAACGAGAACTCGTCGGGACGAAGGGATTTTCCAGGAGGCTCGAACGCGCAGAGAGGCGCGGTAAAGCGTAGGGCGAGGCTAATTACACGAGGCGGATGTAATCGAAAATTAAGGCGAGTCTCCGTATCCTCGAAAGCTCTCGGAGTTTCGCGAGTGACGGTTCGAAAGGCAGGAGAGCGAAAGAGAGAGAGAGAAGAGTAGGGAGAGGGAGAGAGGATCTATTAGAAACGCGTTAACAAATGCCGGGATTAGCTTAGCTTCTACCACCCTCCGCGACTCCGTAGGATCTTCCATCGGTGTTGCATCTCCTTCCCCTATCTTCTTGCCTTTCGTTTCCTCTCTGGCTCTCTTTCTCTTTTCACGAAGGAGAGCACGCGGAATAAGCCGCGATATTCGTCTCGAGACCGCATCGCGTCGGGGATTTGTAGCCTTCGAAAGGGCCGCGCAACCGCGTCGCTTCAAAGCTTCGCCGCCGAGCTGGCTAACCTTTCGATGGCGGAACCACCGGCGTCTTTTGCATCGTCTTATACCTAACTACACCCATCCGCGCATCGACGATTTCCACGTCGCTACGAATTAGCCTCGCTATTCGATAGGCGCCTACGCGCCTGCGATTAAACGATCGACGCTCCACGACAAAAAGATCAACCCTCTGTTTCATACGGAGCAGAATTTGCTTTCGCAACATCGTGATTTTTTCCCTTTTTTTCTACGTCCCGCTTTATATATAAATAAAGGAAAAAAAAATTTCCTCGGTTAACAAGTTAAGAATTATCAGGTACATATTACAGGTACTACGAATTTATGTATTGTTGCGTACAGTCTATTGTTTTCTTGCTTTTCGTATAAATCGTGCTTTCGTAGGGATCGTTACTATAATTTTTCGTTTTTATTTCTTATTTAAAGAACATATTTTAATATTGTAAGTTAAGACGATTCTTGTTTGTTTGCAAGTCGATACCAAAACGAGATACCAATTAGAAGACTGCGATGTAGGCTTATGATCGATTCATGTTTTTCAGTGTATCCTACTAAATTATATTACTAATCGCTTATTTCCTTATTAGATAGCTTTCATGCTATCGCTGGATGTCCAGAAGAGACGGCAAGTGGTCAAGTTTCCAGATTATAGTCCAAATCGTAGAGTTTCTACCAAATTACGTCGATGATTGCTCTCCTTTGTCAGACGTTGCTTCTCTTCCGACTACGCGAAACGTACTGCGACGAAAATACGAGTAACATTCGACGAGGAGTTGTTATTCTCTGACGATAGAATAAGAGAAAAAACCGTCGAAGTTCCAAGAAACATTTATGTCCTTAGTAAACATCGAGCGCCGACCTACCGAAGTGAAAACACGGGCGAACGATAATCGTGGCCGCACACATACTTATACAATTAGCACTTAAATATGATTTTATAATAGTTATAAATTATTAAATATTAATAAATAATAGTACGTAAATATATTGCGTTATACATTTACTCGATACAATTAAGCTACACTGGCGACTAAAATTCGATTTATATCTGACCTAAAGAAAAAAAAACCGTAAACGCATACAAAGCTCCGAAAATTAAATAATTTCGAAGAGGTAATTATTCTTAAATCGTTATCATTTCGATTAAATAATTCTAATCCCGTCTATTATAATCGAACACGGTCTTGTGATTTTCAACTCCTTCCATTCGATATTTATTAATTCGTGCGACAGAGAATCGATAAATTTTACTTTTCGCGCGTATCGATGCTATAGATGCTCCGTGCATTTCAATTGACGAAAAGCAAAGAATCGTCGATCGCGATAAGAAAAACTGGAGAAGAAAAGTCAAATCAATTTGACGTAGACTCGTCGATTCGAACCGAGTCTTGCTATTCGAACTGATCGAGACGAGATCGAGAGATGACGACGGATGAAGATGATCTTGGAGGAGTTCACGTAGGTAGGAATCGATTTCGAAACTGGAAACGGCAACGTTTTTCGACGGAGGTAAAAGGTCGTCGGGTTTGGTGTCAAGTCGGTAACCGAAACCGGGTAAACGAGCCAAGTAGGGTTTGCCGGTCGGGGTTCTTGTACTTATGAAAGAATCGCCATCGCGTCCAGTCCAAGACGATGAAGAGAGAAAGAGGAGGAAGAGAAGGGTGACGACGACAAAGACAAGGAAAAGACATCGCAGCGTCGAAGGAGCCAGAAGAAGGAAGGAAAACGAGAGATCAAGCAGTGTCGAGACCCCTTCGGATTTCCACGGCTTCGCCGTCTCTTTAAATCCTCTTAAAGTTGTATTCTTTTGGCCTCGCCAGCCCCTTCGTTGTAACGCCAAGACGGTACCGACACACGGCTCCACCACGCCGGAAGAACTTAGAACAAATAAATCCAATTTCCGAATGAAACCGGCCGACGGGTAACGAGTGGACTCCGCGTAACTCCCTCCTTTATTCTCTCTTGCGTTCTTCTTTCTCCATCCCCTTACTATCGCTCGTTCGTTCGTTCGTCTCGTAGGCTACTTCCACTTTCGTGATTTTAATTTCACCGACCAGTCGAAATTTCCTCTACGGCCTTTCGACCTTACGATCGAAGAGCTTTTACGCGTTTCACCCGCTTCGTCTTCTCTCTCTCTCCCCCTCTCTCTCTTTTCCGCGACATCGAGGTCCCACCATGGTCTTCGACCATCTCGTATAGTCGTAACGGAAGTTAATGAAAATGTTTCCAGCTGCGTCGACTCGTTGCTTCCGAAATATCGTTTACACGAGTCGCGGGAAAAGTTTTGCTGCTCGACGGGAGATATCACGAAACGAGGAACTCAAAACCGAAGGAACTTGCTCCTTTCTTCGAGCTGGCGATTTATCTAGGAGAACGGAAATGACGCGAATTCTTGGCCTTCCTTCGTTCGTGGTGACAATTAGCAGCGTTTACTCGTCGACGAGTAACGCTTCTTTTTAATTGTATCGACAAATACGAGGGTATTTTTGAATATTTAGGTCGCTTTTATTAATAACGATCGCAAACGAATCGTAGAAGGACGAGAATAATTTTTCGACTTGGACCAAAATAAGAATACAAATATTTAGGAGAGGAAAATTTTGAACTTACCTCGCAAGCGCCTCGATGTTGGTCATATTTGGATTGACTTTGATGCCTTGCTCGGCACGAGCCTGAGCTTGCGCCTGCAAATGATGCGGCAGATTGGCTGGTGACAGAATGGCGGTATGGCCCGCACCTGGATGTCCTCCCAATTGCATAAATTGCATGTGACTCAGGTGCGTGGGCGGGTGATTGTAACCGTTCGCCAACAACGGTGACTTTTCCATTCTCGGTACATCTGAAAACGAAAGTAGAGAAAGCGATGATCTATACGTTCTTCTCCTAGATCGTCCATATATTATAATCATCTACGAAGTCTATCGCGTATCGACAACTGTTCGTTGCAATTTATTATTTTGACAACACCGTTTCACGATTCTATCGCTCAAAAGCACGTAACAATTTCTACCCCGATCGTTATTTGCGTTTGGATAGTCGCAAAGAAGTTTGAAACTTCGTTGAAGATCAAACTAGTGTTTTGGAATTGAGACTGTTCCAGCTCGAATCGTTTGATAATTTATAATTATTGATCAAGTTGATTATCAAGCGTTGATCAAACGAATCGCAGTAAGCTGCAATAAAATAGTAATTTCCATCCAGAGTCTCAAACGAACGAAAGAATTAACGTTCGGTATCTTTTACTTCGATCTTTCGAAAGAATCAAATGAATGGCAATGCGTACCTAAGGACGAGAATTAAAGAAGAAAAAACGAAGGGAACCGGACACGGAAACGTTAGCAAAGGAGATTCAA
Source organism: Liostenogaster flavolineata (assembly GCA_025433975.1). Taxonomy (NCBI): domain Eukaryota; kingdom Metazoa; phylum Arthropoda; class Insecta; order Hymenoptera; family Vespidae; genus Liostenogaster; species Liostenogaster flavolineata. Next base: position 394,325 of record JAITYT010000701.1, on the reverse strand, counting down.
TTTCTCCCGCGTCTTCCGCGTGATAAATACCAAGGGAGGCCTTGGGACGTTGAAACGAGGAAAAATTCGCGATCGACGGTGCAAGGACGATCGAGCCCTCCCTTCCCTTGCTCGAGAGGGGAAGAAGAAACGGTTGACTCGCGAGAAACGAAGCACGAATTCGGATTTTGATGGAATCGACCGTCGGAAAGAGAGAGAACGAGAGGGGTCGGGGGAGAGAGGGAGAGAGGAAAAGAGACGTGCGGCTCGTGGCAGCGCGTGGATAAAGAGCGCTTTTGTGGGCTTGATGGATCGCCGACCGCTTAACCAAATATCAATCACAACGGAATCTCCTGCATATCGTTTGCGAGCTGATTTCCAGCGTCGCTCGTCTGTTTGCGCGTCGACTTAACCGGACTCTCCGCCGCGGCTTGATTTTGCGTTCCGAGCAAAAGCCGGAACAACGAAACGAAACCGACTAAACGACACCGTCCAATCGATACTCGCGACGTTTTTCGAGGCACGTTCCAGCTTTCGGCATTCGTATCGTGGCCTTCGACGCTCCTAACTCCGCTGATCCTACCTCGTCCGGAAGCTGAAGGCTCCTTCCTACTTGGCCGAGTCCATGATTTCCTCCTTGTCATCGCTATTCTCCTTCGCGAGTATTTCGATTTTTATTTTGCAAGAATGAGCCGATTCACTGATTAAGAGGCGCCTTGTCGATAAGTTCGACAAGAGATGCCTCGAGAGGAACGTCTTCCACGACCGAATTCACCGGACTTGGATCGACACTGCGGAATTTCCCACAACGAATCTCGAGCACGACGCGAGACGTCGATCGAACGGACGAATCGATCGGGGTGGAGCATTTCGCGAAAGGAATATCGTACGACAACGACGATGAGTTCGGGAGAATGCCGCGAAAGGAGAGAGAGAGAGAGAGAGAGAGGGGGAAGGGAAGGGAGGGCAAAAGCGAGAGGCAAGCAGGCGACGCCGAAGCGGCGAGGGGAGAGGTGCCTATTCATTACAAATTATCTAAATAGCAGTGATTTCGGCGAACCGGCTGGCCGTTTGACGAGTAAGTGGCGGTTTCGCCGGTCCAGTGACTGCCACCTCGTGCTCGAACGAAATCGAGCTGCTCGGTGACGCGATCCTAACGTTCGGTAAGCCTCGTTGACAACCACTGTGGGATCCGGCCCATGACCGGCCCCAAAATTGGACTTATTACAACTTATAGAGCGTGATTTGGACGCTCCGCTCAATAACATACATTATCCCCAATCCATATGATTTAATGAAATCCCTCTAAACTCTCCACTTAGCCTCGGTACCCTCTTGCGGCGCGGTGTTGCGTCGCTTTTTTCCCTTTACACGCGCCATTTCTCCCCCCTCTCTCACTCACTCTCTGGCTCTTGAAATCGCAAATCGTTGTACGTGCGTACCTACGACTGGTTCCAAGAGACGAGGGGACGTCGAGGAGAAACGTCGAAGCGAGAACGATAGGATCGAAGTGGAAAATAAGGAAGGAAGGAAGGCGCAGAGGTTAAAGAGCGACGGTTCATGCGTTAATTGCGTTCTTCTCGGCCGTTTCTTTTTTTAATAGTCAACGAATTTGCCAGAGGCGTGGAGTACACTGGGTGCGGAGTGGCGCGGCGCGGCGGCGACGGCGGCGGTGGCGTCTCGATGCCTCGAGGCGATCGATGAAGACGTTCGAAAGGTAGGCGTCTCGCCTCGCCTTACCTCGGCCTTACGACGTGCTTTTCGAAGCGAGAAAGACCACCACCACCATCACCACTACTGCTTCTTCCACTATTACCAATACCACCGACGCTACTATTACCACCATCGTCGGTAAGAGCAGCGGCAAGCATTGCCTCCGCTCGAGCGACGACGCGATCCGCGTGAAAAAGCGAGTCTCGATAACGACAGCACGAGTCCCTTCCGAGAAAATCGCAAAGCCGAACGCATTTCGAAGGGTCGTTGGTGGAATCGTCCTTTCCGCCCTCGCTTCTGTGGATGGCAGCCGCTTCTATCTTCTTTTATCTATGTGTCTACTTCTCTCTCTCTCTCTCTCTCTCTCTCTCTCTCTCTCTCTTTTCTCTCTCGTTCGCTCTCGATAGACCCAAGAGACGATAAAGCACAATTTGAGCTAAAGACTGCGCTCCTATAACCCTTCTTTTGCTCCCACTTAGATACGTGTATACCGGGGCCCCGTCTCCCTACCCCTCCCGTGGCTGATGAGGTGACAACCCATAATTATACAGACCGCTTTCAGTCTGGGCTGACTGCAGTGGCATGCGGAGAAGAGTAGGCCTCCATCATTCTCATCCTCGTACGCGCTTCCACATGCACATTCATACGGAGACTCGCGCCTTCTTCCTCCTGTCTCCCAACACGAGCGTTTCTCTTCCTCCAGCTTTGTCTCTCCTCCACTACCGATCGCCTTATCCTTCCCTCTTTCTTTTTCTTCGTCTTCTTCTTCTTATTCTTCCTGCTCCACGTCCTTTCTTACTTCTCGTCGTCGTCGTCATCGTCGCCGTCGACGTATTTCTCCTTCTTCCTCTCCCTCTACTAAAAGATCGTTTCCTATCCAAGAAGTCAGCTCCGTAGCCCTCCCCCTCCTACCATCGCTAGCCAGAGAAGCCTAATGTTCTCTAGGCGTAAGAAGTGGAAGCTAGAGCGAAAGGAGGGGCGACCAAGCGAGGAGGAGGAGATGTAGAAGAAGAAGAAGAAGATGATGAAGAAGAAGGGAGAGCAGCGGCTCCAACCGAGTAGCCGCTTCCAAGCAGCAAGCGCCCGTGCCCGTAGGAGAAGAACAGACCGACTCTCCGCAACTTCTTTCCTGGTGTTAATTACAAAACGCGAGAATAAATTGCCGAGCTAAATGAGAGTCGGCTATCCTTTCCGACTGGGCCTCGTCACGTCTTTCCTTCCTTCCTTCCTTTCGTTCCTTGCTTTCACGACTCGCCTCCGCAACGGACGGATGAATGGAGGTGAAGGCACAAGTGGAATTTGTTATGCATCGCGAACACGGCTTTACTTGCCCCGAGTGCGTCCGCCCGGCCGAGATACCGGCCGAAGAACGAGGAGCGCGTTGATCCTTTGACCGTGTCCTTGATCTACGAGATCCGTTTCGTGCTTTTTATCCTGCCTTCTTGGCAATCCTCCTCCTCCTCCTCCTCCTCCTCCTCCTCCTCCTCTTCCTCCTCCTCTTTCTTCTTCTTGGCCTCATCGCGTTCCCTTTGATATCGAATTTAAGGCGAGGAAGGACGATTGCAATAACGTTCGGTTCAACCGCAGCGTTTACTTTCGATCCTAATTCCGATTATCCACTCGGTTCCCCTCCTTCGTCGCCTGTCCGCGAAAGGGACGCGGAAGGAGGAGCGGCGCCACTCGTTCGGTCGGTTGAGTCGAGGAGCCACGTGAAATTATTTGGAAAATTCACCCTTCGTTCCTTAACCCCTGGCCTCTTATCCCACCTATCGCGACGAAGACTTCCGGTCGTTGTTCTTACGGAGGAAAGAGAAGAAATCGCGGTGAGCGAGTCGAAATAAATCCGTGGACTTGGAGGAAGCACGAGGACCCAGGAGGAAGACGTTGGTGGCTTTACTTTCCACTAGGTGGAAGAACCATTGCACTTACCGTCGGTTTTCGTCTCCGCGCCCGTCTGTGTTTACCCTCGACTATCGACTCCCCGAAAACCCTTGGATTTAACCCTCGAACACCGACCCTCCTGCTAAAGGGACGATGACATCGTCGCGGCCTTTTCACGGCCATCCTCGCGATGCGCGTTACGCACACGATCGCGATTCGTTCGTAGGTTCGACGAACTCTCAAAGCGAAGTTTTCTAGAAAAATTCAATCGTTTTCTAGAAGAATTGAGAAAATGTGCGAAGTAAAACAATCCCTCTTAACTCGTAGACGAACGTTTCGTGACAAATCTTGCGAAGATCGACCAAAGACGAGGGAATCTTGAATGACGTAATCGTGACGGAAAACTGGAATAAAAACGAACTCGTCCATCGAAAGTTCGAAAATATGAAAGAAAACAATCCGTCTTAACTCGCGCACCAGTTGGTCGCAATGTTGCGAAGATCGATCGAAGACACTGGCGAAAAAAAATTCGAGAACACCGAGGGAAGAGAAACCCCAAGGCAAAACGGTGCTCTACCGTCCGCGAGCAACGCGGCATAGGCGCGTGCACGTGCAGCCAACCTCAACATTGTGTCTCAGCGTGTATTGGTATATAAACACAAGAGACGGGAAACGCAGTTTCGCGCAGGAGGAATCCGGTTTTTCAAGTAATCGAGAGTCCAAGCAGTCAGCCGACCGACCGACCGACCGACAGACCGACCAACGATCGGTCGGCAGCCAGCAGGCAACCTGGTCAGTCGAGCAGCCATCGAACTACGTCGAATCTGTGAAGAGCCCAGAGAGAAAGAAAGAAAGAGAGAGAGAGAGAGACAGAGGCTCCAGCCGTCTCGACCATGGTTCTCGTGCAGACGGTCGATCCTCTCTCTCTCTCTCTCTCTTTCTCTCCTGTTCGAGCGCCTCTTGCTCTTGTTTCTCCTACGATCCACCTTTCATCGTCTCCATTAAGGCGCGCGTCTAGCGCCGATCATTGTCACGATCGGCTTTCCTTCTTCTCACCACGATCAATGTCCTTTCCGTTCGATCCTGATATCGCGTGTCTCCCGCCCGTATCGAGCGTCTTGCTCTCAACCAGCACGCTGTGATCCTCGGTGCCTTATTGAGACATAGGTGCACCTTACGGCCGATAAATCGGGCCCCACGGAGATCACGGACGAAAGATGGGGCGAAGAAAGGCTCGATCGACCTGGAGAGGACCCCGACGACATCGAAGCGACCTAGGAGCCGCTCGAGTTTCTCACTCCCCTGCTTCTTCCCTCCGCGGCCCTCCTACTTACGTTCTTTGCTATTTCTTCTTTCCTTCTTCCTTCTTCGGTCGCTTCTTCTTTATACCGACCTGCCGTTTCTACCTTCGACGTATTCCCTCCCGAGCGGCAGCCTCCGCGCGAGAAACCAGCCCAGTATTTGTTCTTCCAGGGGTCCACCGCGGATACGAGCATCATCCGAGGGCAATAAACCCTTTGATATATAGTCGAAGCTTTTTAGAGTTCTGTCAGCCACGCCCACAATCAACCGTGGTATTATTTACACTCCTACTCTCGTCGGCCCGTACTCGCAACCGCCTTCCACTTCGCTTTCCTGCGGACTCGTGTCTTGCGCGATCATCGCCGTCCTTCTCTCTGCCGATCGCTTTTTCTTCGTCGTTTACCCAAATCGACGAAGGACGGCTCGTCCTTGCTCCGGTCGATCCACGTCTTTGTCCTTTGAATCATTTTTGCGGAACGTCGTCGCCACTGCGTCTCTCTCTCTCTCCCTCCACTTTAATTCCCACGTAGCTCTAGAGGCTCCTACGAAAACTGGCTCGGTGCAGACCCGTTTTGCGTCGACACCCGGCGGGAAGTAACGCGACAATCTTATCGTCGCGTACGCGATATTAATTTCGAGGCGACCGATACAAAGTAGTGACACAAGGGGGATCGATGCATGCGAATGTCTTCATTCTCGCGACGGTATAATAATTACCGCGTTAAAATTCTTACTCGAAGTGCGGCACAGGCTTAATTTAAAATGGCGATCGATAACGATCGTGAATCGCCATAAGAGGAAATTCAAGGCGAATGGAAAAAGACGTTTCGAAGCGCGACGAGATCCATTCCGAACGTTCTCTTTGCCGAAGAGACGAAGAAGAAAGAGAAGAAGAAGAAAAAGAAAAAAGAGGAGCCGAGTTGGACGCGGTACGATTTTCAGCCGCTTCGATCCCCGTGTCGAGGCCGTACGAAAAATCGATGCCAGGTCCCTAATCTCGAAGGTAAATCTCTCCGTGGGCTAATCAAGGCCGAGAATCGAAGCCGGGTCCCGTCGTTTCCGAAGCATCTGCCCCCGAGGCGGGCCGAGTTGCAATGGTCCGTGCGGGCGTCCGGCGCGGCCGACTCTCCGCTGCTCCGCGCCAGGTCGATACTTTTCACGTGAGCTCACGGAGTGCCGGTTAATCCGCTGCATAAACATTGTATTGTATTTCGCGAGGGATGCTCCCATTATATCATATTTTGTTATTAATATCTTCTGACTGGATGGAGCCGGGAGCAGGGCGCGTCTGTGCATCGGTCTGTGCGCCCGCCAGTGCCGCCTCTGGAGAAGGGAGTCGCGCGATACCGGTTTTCTTTATCGTACAATGCCCACGGTATTTTTACTATCCGCGTGAGACTCCGCGGGAAAGCGCGAGCACGCTTTGGACCGCGTGGATCGTTCGGCCAACTTCGGACTAGTTCTTTCGATCACGTTCGTAAAAAGTGGGAAGCTGAAGATTCATAGAACGAAGAAACTGCGCTTACGAAGGTGTGACACGTGCACGCGACTAGTTTATAATCCTTCTAGCTTCGATTCGTTTCTAAGTTCTTCAACCTCTCGTGATTAACACTAAATCGACATTTACCTGATCATACCGTAAGCGATCAAACGATCCCTTACGAAACAATCGTTGAGGTTTAGAAAAAAAAATTGTTAATTTATCAAAGGAATAAAACAGTCGAACATATATTTCCATTTGTATAAGCAATGCAAAGAATTAAAATAATTTTTGAAGAGGGTCATTTGACTCCGCTTGGTACGTTTAATGTTAATCGCTTCGGTACGGCGCTCACCAGCGAATTTGCTTCGCTCGTGTGCAAAACTGGGACGACGAAAGCTTATTTTACGTTACAGGCAGCTTTGCTTGTAATGTAAATCGGCGTGGCGTGCGTGTTTAATACGGTTTTTTTCAAATACAGTCGACGCTCGTACCGAAGTGGTCGAAGACGATCGTTGCGACGAGGTGTTAAGGAAAAGATGCGTCGAGTGAAAAATGACAATGAAGTCTCGTACGCGTGACTCGTCTACGACTTTCGGCCCTCCTGTCGCGATAAAGACGATCGTTGCGACGAAGTAATCTACGGTAACCCCTTCGAACGCGCCGTTTCGATAGGGGAGCACTGCTGGTAGCGCAACATTTTACGGAATTAAACGTGCATACGTGGCCGCAGTAAAGCGGCCTACGAACGTTTATGAAGTTTTTACGGCATTCAAGTTTATGTCCTTTGATGCGCCATATGAGTCCAACTGTTGAGCGATTTAAACCCGCTTTCCATACTACGTTCACACGAGTTCACGCGGTTCTTGGAAAAATATACGCGTATCTACGAGTTCGGTGACGCGTCGCGGTTCTTTTCCCTTCTCTCTCTCTCCCTCTCTATCGTTCTTTTAGCCCAGTTAGAAGTCTTTAGCCTTAGAGAGAAGCGTCTTGCCGTTTCTAATCCGCGTGATTTCGACATCGATTTATTGACAATGAACAGAGCCGAGCGGACATCTGGCGCTTTCAGGCTGCTATCTGGCGTCTTAAAATTGGACGAAAAAAGAACAGAGTCGTGCTATCGAGAAAACGCATCGTTTCGTTTCCAAAGGAGCATTTTGGGACGAGTGCATTGCACACTAGCAGCTGTGGAAAAATTAATTAAATCTCTCTTATCGCTTTCACTTACGTCACGTCTTAATTATTACTAGCGTTGTTTATCTATCTTACGACATCGCATCTGCGTGTCTCACGATTCGACGTTTCGTACGAACGAAATTGAAAGGAAAGAAAACGCGCGACTTTGGTCACGAATCAACGTGTCGTTACCAAATGTCTTTCTGATCTGTCTTAATATATCTGTGTTTTAAATAATCCCACTCCCTTTCATCGACGGAAGGACCGACGTCGCGACGAAGAAAGTAACGACTAAAAAGCGACGACCGCAAAGGTGCAGAAAGGAATTCCTCTCGAATTCGTGGACTTATCGATAATCTCGATCGATCGCATTCTTCTCAACCGCGTTATTGCCGCGTCCATCACGAAACACCAAAATTTCACGAGAGTCCTTTCAACGGATGTATTTCCACGAATAAAAACGCGTTCCCCAATACGCGATGCGATCTTCCTCGCGCTAGTGTGTTCTTTTTCCCCCTCTCTTCGATAAAAGCACTCGTTGCTCGGTCGTTGCCAATTGCTCTCGTGCTTACACGAGCGTAAATAAATTCTCCCCCTTTCCATATCCACCTCTTCTACCCTCG
>JAITYT010000701.1:370199-386062 GCA_025433975.1 Liostenogaster flavolineata | reverse complement strand
CCCTTTTCTATCCCCCCCCCCCCCTTTTTCTCGTACCGTTGCTTTTCGGCCTTTTTCGTCCATGTTATCCCACTATTTTTAATTTCACGCTAAACTCGACCAAGTTTTTTTACTGTAGCAACATCTACATTGTTGCGACGGCATTAGTACTGACAGTGAAGTTCTATCGAGCGGAAACCAACTTGAACGGATGCCACTCAACTGTTGGATAAATAAGAAAAGACAGATGAGTCGTCCTAGAGCCACCAAAGAGTGCAAACATATTGCTATATTCTTCTATATATATTTCTATAATTCTGCTTTGAATTAAATAATTTGTAATGCATGTTTGGAAATATACGAAACCTGCCAAAGATCTCTTCATTTTTTCATTCGAAAGCTTCCCACGGACACCAAACCGACCTTAACCAAATGCCTCCGCTACAGTCTAATTCCTCCTTTTTCCTCGTACCTTCGCTTTTCGTCAATTTTCTCCTACCACTTAGCCACGTTATACTCGAACGAGTTTTCCTCCGTAACGTTTCTATCAATGGAAGCGTGTGCTCGAAGTTCAACAAAGGTCCCTCACTCCTTCGGTTCTGGCGCGTTCCGTGCGCGCCAGCCCGATCATAGCCTAACGCTTCCCATCGCGGTTTTATTCCCCTTTTTTCCCTCGTACCTTCGCTTTTCAGCGTTTTTCGTCGCGTTTGTTGGTCACGCGTACGCGCGAATTACAAAAATATTCCCGCGTGAACAAAGCGGCGCGCTCCTCGTTGATTCGCAAGTTAATTGAGCGGCGCGGCACTCGCCGGCCGCTAACGAGTAAATTGTTGACCACCACCGGGCATCCCCTTCCCTTCTTTACTCCCTCCTCCTTTCAGGCAGCGTCGCGAAATCGACCAGCCGCTGGCGACGACAACGACGACGCCGCCAGCGGCGCCGTTTCGAGCGGCGTCACGCGTAACGACGCGCGTTTCGCGCCTACCTTCGACTGCGGTCCGGAAAAGAGGGACGGCCGCGTATTTGCCGCGGATTTTTACAGCAATTAGCCGTCGTTTTAACACGGGAAATTGCTGTCACTCGTTACGTTCTTCCTCCGTCGTCGTAAACGTCCGTTCGTCTGGTCAACAATAGAATTGCAAAGATCATCCTAAGACGTTCCTAAGGATGTTCCTAAAGACCTCGACCTCGAGAAGTTCGATCTCGACCTAGAGAAATCGAAGAAAATTGTTTGGACGTCCGACAGTCCAAACTGGAATGAAAAAAAGTCCGTGGGCTAGTGAAAGGTTTCCTTCCGCCACGCGGGAGATTCCTTGGACTCGCGACGGTCGTTCGAATCTCTTCGTGTTCCGGGCGCGAACGATGGCTCGTCCGCGCGTTCCACCTCGTTTGGGAGCGTCGTAATTAAGTCGTACTAAAATTCCCTCGTGTTCCGCGCGGTTTTGAGAGGCGGTGCAGGTTTTATGGCGGTGCCCTCGCAGGTTGTTTCGCGTGCGTGCGTGAGTGCGTGCGTGCGTGCGTGCGTGCGTGCGTGCGTGCTCACGCGTCGTCTCCCACCATCACCGCGCGCCAGACAATCGCGACGCGTCTATCATCCTGCGATGACAGCGACAACGACTACGATTACGACGATGATATTGTAGCGAGCAACGTGTAGCAGTGAGATATCGTTGTCCGTTGCTCGTTGATATCGAATTGACCGCGATGGACGAACACGTGCATCCAAAAAAAAAGAAACCGCGGATAAAGGCGATTGTAAATAAAATTCGCAATTTTCGAAATGGACGATTTTCTTTCAATGTTCGTCCAGAAAATGCACGCCGCGTAATTTGCTTACACGATACGAAACGATTCCATCGTACGGAATATATCTTCCATTATTTTAGCTCCGCAAGTTCGATCGGGCAAGAGCAACAATTTCTTTGCCTCTTCGACGGTGACAAGTTGACGATACGAAAAACAGGAAAAAGGAAAGAATCGCGTAGATAATTTCGCCCTACCGACAAGTTCCGAGTACTCCCACCCTTTTCCACCCCTCTCGTATTGCCGAAAGAGATCTGCTTTTCGTACGTAAATTCGGTTTGTTGATTCTGCGATCGGACGCGAACGTTTACGTCCCTGACTCTCGCGAGGGGCGCTCGTGGCACGCGGTGTCATAAAAATTTCGTGGCAACGCACGCACGCACGCACGCACGCACGCACGCACGCACGCGTGGACTCTTCATTAAAACACGAAAAGTTCGATCGACGATCTTTCCTGTTTCTGTTCAACGTCGGTACGTACGCGAATTTGACACTCGCGTGTTCCTCCGTCGTTTGTCGCCTCGCTTACGCCGCAACGTTTTCATATTCGTCGCTACAGCGGCGAGTCTCGCCGCGAAATAAAAAGCGGCGAAACATGAAAATTCTCGATTCCAGCGTTGATTTACGGGCGAACGCGCGACGCGGTAAAGCCCATAACAGTGTTACCGAAACGGCCAGGTCCAATAAACCGCGCGCTCTCCTTCTCCCGCTCTTTCTCTTCTTTCTAGAAATCTTCCTCCTCTCTCTCTCTCTCTCTCTCTCTCTCTCTCTCTCTCTCTGGCACGGATTGGACCCTCTTCCTTCCTCTCGTAAAAAACAATCAAGCGTTGCAACGACGCGACGCGTCGGACCGGCAACGCACTAAACCTTGATTATAACTGATGAACCGAGGTAATATAAACCGTAGCCCTGGACTTTCTACCGCGGGGAGACAAAAAATGGATAGATTCGAGATCGGAGCCAATCCACGAGGGAGCCGCTTTTAAAGCTACGCGATCGTTAAGCCGCTTCGATCGGAATTAAACAAAAAGGAAACTCTCCTCTTTTGCCACTGGGACTCCTTCGAACCTTCGTTTCTCCGTCCTTACGCCGCACGACATTCTTTCCCTACCCCAACGACGAAAACGACGACGAATCGAACAACGTGACGCGTTTCCCGTCGCAAATCCGCTCGAGGGCATTTTCGTCGTCCACATTGAGAGAGAGAGAGAGGGAGAGAAAGTCGTATATTAATTTTGCTTTAGCACGAAATCTCCTACGTCGATACTGTTCTCTTTCTCTTTCTCTCTCGCTCTTATTCGCTCGATCTTGTCCACGACGCGTATAATTTCCAACCGCATCGGTGTGAAAACACACGTAACGGAAACGCAGTGGCTCTCGCGACGCGTTCGTCGCGAAAATCGCGTCCTCGAAGAAGGACGATCGCGCGTATCGCGCGTCAAAAACAACCTCTAACGAGGTACGCCAACGAAATGGACGGGTCGATCCTGTCGTTCCCTCCTCCTCCCACCCTTCCTTCGGACGGGTCTTTCTTCTCGTCGCGCAGGGGATCGTCGTTTCCCCAATTTGTTAATTACTTCGTGGGTATCTCCTGACCGTGGCCCGTTTCGACCACAATTTCGTGGCTTCGACGCCCTGCGGTCTACAAGAATCGCTTCGCTGCTACTGCGTGACCGCAATACCGAGAGAGCACGTGCGTGTTCTCCTCGTTGGGCGCGTGTTACGCCACGACGACGACATCGAGGAGAAACGATTTTAGCGCCTCTCTTACTCGCCGAGTTCATTTAATTCGACTCGTGACACGATTTTTTTTAATAGTGAACGAACATGTTTCGTTTGTCGGTACGTTTGTCGATATACTTGATAACAGGAAAGTTCCAATTTAAATTTAGAATCGTATCTCGCACAAGAAAGCATTCTTCGGGGTACGCAATTCTAGCACGTTGAGTGCGACGCCGATTTTGCTAGACTTTTCGTTCAGGCGACGAGTTAAAGTTGTTAAGGTTGCCAAAAGAACAAGGTTGTTCGGAAAGTAATTTCGTTTTTTTAAAGAAAAAACGTTGTTTTTATAAAAAAAGCTGTTGGAAAAAAATGAAATTACTCTCCGAACAACCTTGTTGCAGTCAATGCAAGAGTATCCAAAGTATACAAATAATTAAATAAATAAAAATATGGTCGGAAACTGTAAGAAGGCGACCTTAAAAAATAACAACATTTATTTTTTAACCTTAATATTGCCAGTCCCACGTATCAACGTCGCCCAAACGAAAAGTTCACTGTCAGTCCCCAGGGACTGACGTAACGCTCAACGTGTTAACCGATAAAAAAATCCATGTTGCGCGGAAATTCTATTTTTATAAGATTTAATTTTAATTAATAAGAAAATATTATAAAACACGTAGCATTACGTAAAATGTTAAAGGGAGATTTAATTAAATGCGGAATATCTATCGGTGAACAGAGCGAAAACTGGTGAAGTAGGCGTGTCTCGATGTAAACTTCTGTGCTTCGAGTAATTTTAATTATTCGAGGCGGTGTAAAGCATCCCACTACGCGTGTTTAGGCATGAAAAAGGTGGGACACTTTTAGCTCTGCCATGCTTCAAAGGGTCAAGCAAGGCGAAATTCCCTTGCTCGAGAGATTCCGCCAAATTGCTCGGAACGCGGTTCTTTTATCTTCGGTTCGTTCGAACGCTATCGACTCGACGCATGAATTGCTATCAGCCGCGGCAGGCAAAAACTCTAGCGGCGCGTAAAGAGCTTTCGTTACGACCGACGAATGATACCGAAGCGATGTCGCCCGACTATTAGCCGGAGAGTTTTAGTGGTACGTGAGCTAGCCGTTCGTCGGCTGACCTACGACCGCCAACGGTTAATCAATGCTTTTATGAGCATTCGCTCGACGGTACGTGCAGCGATGCGTCGATTCGTCGTTCTTTCGTTTGATACCACGCGTTTCGTCGCGTTCGAGGGGAGGAAAACGCATCGACAAACTCGAATTCCATTCGATATTTTTACGAGGTAGCTTATTTTCCGATCATCTAGAGCAAATACGACTGTCACGGATATGCGGAAGAAGTATCCGAAAATCTTTCCAAATTTACGTGGTTCGCCACGAGGCGATCGAACTAACAACGATTCAAATTCGTTGATTAATTTTTAAGTGGCAGTTAGAAATTATTTAATTGCAAATCTCATACAAGTTTAATTCGCGTAATTATCCGCGTTAAATTCGCACGTTGGTGCCAACGATACAAAAAATACGTACGATCGCGGTACTCACGATGTTTACTTATTATTTTACGAAGAGTACTTCGAAAAACGATCTTTAACGCGTCTACGATGGAATGTATCACCGGTGATCGCAATTTCTTTTTTACCAATAAAATTAGAAAAGGAATTTAATCGATTAGGCAATTAATACCATAAGAAATATATCAAGGTTAAACGAGACATTTTGAACTTTGATTTAGTATTTTCTACTTACAACTGAAAAACTTGACGACGCAATTACGATCGTGGTAACAATTGATGCTCATTGGAAAACAAGTACTAATATCCCGATACAATCAACCCTCCTGCAACACGATTAATTTAAGGAGAAAAATCACCGTACAAAGGATTAACTCTTCTTACGAGACTTACATCCTACCGTAAGACGAGGGGATTCCCGCACGGACTTCTCTCGATCGTCGTACGTAAACATGGTCGAAAAGGGGTTACCGGTCGGTCTACGGATCGACCGACTCGCAACACGGTCGACCAAACACTTCCGACCGTTTCTAACAGAGATCGAGTTAATTTCGCAGCCTTCCGCCTCCGTACGTGTTATATACGTACGTAGAAACGGCAGACGGCTGGATAATTCATATGTAACTCGGTATGCATTACCCCATGTAATATGAATTAAGCGTGGTAAGCGCCAATTTGATTAATGATATTTCAGTATAACCGTAGCGGCTAAATAATTACGGCGGTACGCACGAACGAGTTAATATTAGCCGAAAGGCGCTGCCGTGCCGTATCGTTCCTCTATCGAGTTATCCGATGGTTAATCGACGATCTCGTAAGGGAATCGGCCTGTAAAGCGCCGTGGAAACGCGAACGTTCTACGAAGACGTCGTCACGATCCTCGAACTTCTATAAGAATCGCGCTACCGACGAAGTCGATTCCATTCGCGTCGAGATTCCAGTACCGATATCAATTTTAATTGAAGCGGTTAGAGAAGGATTAGATTGTGAAATAAATGTGCTCGATGACATTGAAATATCTCGAGTTACTTCACCATACGTTTTACCATAAAAAGATCCGCTTTCGAGCAATGAAATTATATTAGGTCTACCGGAAAGTTCCGTCACATAACGTCATCACGAACTTCAACATTGACTCCTGACATCCTTCACATCCTTGTCATCCTTGACATGTGCTCGATAGATACGAGAGGAGAGTAAAAATTATATTACTCGGTAAATAAGTATTAATCGATCTATCGAAACATATTGGTTTCTTTATCAAAGAAACGTTCCAATATCAAAGAATTCCAATCATTCACGCAACGATTGGCGCAAATTGCACATTTCGGCTTGGAAAACGTTTAAATAAGACAATCGCCCTTCCGTTCGTCTCCCCTACCACCTTTCCATCCAATCGCTCGACCCCTCCTCCCTTCCCCGCGCCTCATAGTCGTTTCGGTTTCTCGTCTAACCGCTATTTATTTTTCTCATCGCTTTTAATTTCGTAGAGACAACATAGATGCGTATCGGAAGCGCACGATCATATAGGTTGGCACGCGCGTGCATTGTGCCGCGGCCATTGTGCTCTGAGTTACCGAATTGATGTTACGCTCCTAGTATCGGGATCGGATCTCGCTTGTTGAGTTTATTAATTGCGTTATGGAAAGTGCCGCTCGCCTGACCAGCGATATTGAAAAAAATTGCGATCGCCACCTCGTCGCTGCCCTCGCGCCTCTCCGTCCTGTCCTTTTCCCTGGCCTCCTCTCGCTCCCTCATTCTCCCTCCCTCTCTCGCACACACGCCCAAGATCACGATATTTTCTTACGACAATAGTAATTATTTTATCCCATTGCACTTTACGTGTCGTGCTCTTGCTTACTGACAGCGTTCGTGTAATTATCCTTCAAGAAATTGTCTGTTGTTTAACGTTCCCTTGCTCGAGAAAACGAGCGAACCGTCGTCGTGTTTTTTAATTACTACCATAGTCGTCGTTACCTCGGTATTTATAATATATACGGCTGTTACATCAAAGCTATTCGAGACACGAACAAGCGTACGGAGTTACGCGAAACGATTTTCGATTCCGAAGCGATTCTCCTATCTTCGATCTGCGTGCACCTACACAAGATGATATATTTCGAAGTATTTTCGCGAAGAGTTCTCAGACTTTGAAAGAACACAGCGATTTCGACGATAGCAAACCTTTCGATTACGACTCGAACAAGGAACTTACGTAGACGAAAAGATACTCGAATAAAAAAAAAAGAAATGCAAGAATTAATGAATCGACAGATGTAGAACAGCGGTCACCGAGCACGACATGGCTGGACCCGTTGACGATCAAATCGACCGACGAATAATTGACTCTAGTCACGTGCGAGCCTCTATTCGTCCACGTCGTTCTTACGATTCCTCCAGCTCGTATCTCCGGCATAAAAATGCTCGAACGAAGCCATCCGTGAGGCGCGTCGCGTCTAATTTCACGGCGTTGACCGCCGTATCCTTCTTCTTCCATTAATCGTTCCGCAGACGAATTTGATCGTTAACGCGTCCGTTCGTAGCGGAGCTCCGAGAGCAATTAATAAAGTCGTTTCGTACCTCGGTCGGTCGCCGCTTCGACTCGCTCTCTTTCCCTCCTCCCACTCTCTCGCGGAGCCTCTTTCCTCTCGCGTCGAGCAAACTCGTTCGTCCGTCGACGCGTCGTCGATGGAGGACCTCCTCGCGAGGAAGGTCGTCCCTCTCGAAGGCCGAACGCGACGAGGGTATGAAACGATCGACTCGGAAGGGAGAGCGAAAGGGGGGCCGAGGTTAACCGGGAGAGCGAGAAAGAGACCGAGAAAGAGATCGAAGGGGAGAAATACGCGAAGAGAGAGAGAGAGAGAGAGAGAGAGAGAGAATCAACGACGACGGAAGAAGGAAGTACGCCGGTGGGTTCCAATCGCAAAACAATTATACAATTACCGGTAGGTCGTAATTAATTACCAGGCCGTTTCAACGTTTACCCCGACGAGGACGATCAACCAGTCACCCAGCCAACCGACCAACCAGCGAACGAACGAACGAACGAACGAACGAATGAACGAACGCGCACCGATTGCTCGACCCTGCAGGCCGCTCGTACCACCAGCATTAATTCATTAACGTTGCATCGCCAAACGTATTTGCCCGTAAAATTGATCGGTCGAGCCGCGTGCGCGTTTCCCGATTATTTGCTTAAACAATTTTCGCGAGCGACCTTCTTGTCGTCCCGTTGCTCGGCGCTGCTTCGCGCGAGTGTCGCGACGAAGACGAACGTATTTGTAATGCGTGCGCTTTGCGTAAAAGAGGGACGCGTTCTTTTATCTCCTTCTCGTGCTCGTCTCTTATGTCCGACGTGGGATTTACCGCGAAATGCGTATTCACGCGTCTCTGAAAATTAAGGTGCCATCGGGAGGAAGAATTGAAGTAAATCCGCGATTTCGTGCGATCGTTCGTTCTACATTATTCGGTTTCAATCGACATGTTTTCATTGTTTTTCATAGATCGATTTTCAAACATTTTTTTAAACATATTCGGTAAACTTTATCTATTTCAATTTATATTTGCTCGGTCTTTTCATGTCGGTGGTAGTGAAAGAGCGCAGTTAGGATCAACCTCCAAATTTCGAACTTCACCTGTACAATAATGCGTATGTTATTGCACGTAACTCGACGAACGACTCTATCAAGCCCTACTAATTAACTCTATTCCATGGAACTTGGTCGCGAGTGATCTTCTTATCGCTCACCACGACTAATCTTGAGCCATTGTACAATATGAAAACTCGTTCTTAGACCTCGTAACTCCAAGAAACCCGACGAAGGTCTCTATCGAGTCTCTCTATCTCTATTCGATCGAAAATCGTCGCGTGCGCACAAGCATCCCGAAGATCATCGAGACGCGTCCACCGGCGAACGGAGAAACGATTCTCGCCAGGAATATCGGTACCGGTATTCCGTTATATCGGTGACCGCCACCGCAGGCCGCAACACGACGAGGACGGTGCAGTTGCAGTTAATTTGCTCACTCCAAGTGTGTTTGATTCCCCTAATTAATTGATCGGTAGGGGTCACCGTGGTCCGGCATGTTGTACGCGGATGGCGGTAATCAAGTGCGTGCCCGTTGGTACCAACGGGGAGTTGGCTGTCTGGGGGTGCAGAGGGGAGGGGGAGGGGGTGGGGGGATCCGACTACGTCGCGTTTACGCGGCACGGATTTTACCTCGTCGTTAGGAGGACGATTTCTGGAGAGCAGATGCGATCGATCGGCAAGCAGGCGAGCGTATCGTGGCTAAGTACACGTCGAAGACGAGGGCGAAGTTCGTTATTGATTTCGCGAGCTCTTCCTCTTTCCAAGGAATTATCCGATCACTCGTGGGATGGTCGAAAAGAAAAGGAGAGACGGTAGGTCGTTCGTCGTTGAACTCGTTGTTCTCGTTGGCTTCATTAAACGTTCTGGTAATGCGTCGCTCGCTGATGCGTTCAACGAGTAACTCGGATACGAATGCGCGCCTCTCGCGTCGCTCAGGGGGAAAAATTTTCACGCAAGAACGCGACGAATGGAAATGAAAAAACGAACGATTGGACTTCGGGGAAATCGGTCACGCTTACGTTACGTTGCGTTTCGACGCGTATTTCTCTCTGGACGGATGGAGGGTACCGAGGTGACAAAAGAATTACTCGATCGACGAACGTCTCGTGATCGGATCTTCGCGAACGTTCCCGGACGATCGAATTCGTCGTTCCTGCAGCTGCGATTTCCCCAATAAAATTGATTCAAAGCGGTTGTTAATCAGTTCAGCGTGTTTGACGTGTACACTCGACGTAAAGAAAGTAAAATTCTTGCCTTTAATAAATAATAAATAATAAAAATATAATACAGTGATAAGTCGTTGCTCGATTTTAATTCTGCACGCTGTGGAGTTTTTAAATAGTAAATTCCACGCTTAACTGGTTAGAACGATTCGATTCTTACGCACGTGGCGATTGGCGCGTAGTTTCTCATCGCTCGACTGTGTCTCCGCGAAGAAATAGAAATGATCGATACAATGGAGGAATGGCACGACTTACCCAAATGTCCGTTCTCGTAATAATCCCCGTTGTCCATTCTGTGCTTCTTCAGGGAATGCTGAGGATGATGGCCGGCAGCGGCTAGGTGACTGGCTGCAAGGCTGAGACCGACGGAAGCTCTCTTTGGGGGTCTTCCTGGCCTGGAGCTGTACAGTGGTAGAGAGTTACTGTGGTTAGAGACACCTGTCATCGAGGTAACGTCTTACCCCGACGGTGGTTACGCGACGTTTCGTGCTTGTAACCGACTCACGTACGTACACGCACACATGCACGCAAGCACACCGTGTCGATCGTTTTACATTCTCTCGTGCGATCGTTGCTGCCTTTAATCGCGATGAAAAATTTTCGCGATGATTTTTCGAATTTTCGATCGATGAAAACCTCCGCGAAATATCGACCTTGCAAGATGCTACGTGATGTAAGGGGAAAATACGTTTAAAACAACGCGCTCGAGTAAATAATTACGATGGTCGCTCGGTGCGGATCGGCAGAAGAGGGACGTAGATTTCTCCGCTTCTCTTTCGACGTCGTATGTACGCGACAAAAAGCGAGAATCGAGTCGAGTAAAAATAATAAACGAGCTCAGGAGCTCGACAACTTCGTAACGTTACGACGAGCACGGATTTAACGACGGAATATTTCACAGGAATATTCCACGATATCCGAACGGCAAATAGCGATCCCCTTTCATCGTGCGCGTGCTATTGCTCAGGTATATAAATTATTTATCGTATAATTTGTCGTCGGTTGCGTATCGATGACGTTAAATAAAAAATGCAAGTCGAAATAACGACGAGTAACGCGACGATGTAAAAAGGCTTTCGTTTACGATAAAGCGTTTAAAGTCCATCGTTACTCTCTCAATCAGTGTCCGCAATTACCTCTCGTTTTTCGAGCAGCGGTACTGGACACCTATGACTCTCGAAAATCGATTTTTCATAAACACCGACGAAATATGCGATACATTTTAACAGCGTGCATTTAACGGGAGAACGTCGCCACGTAGTAAAGATATTATTACACCTTTGAAAACACGCGCGAACCGCGAACGCGATCCTCTACGTGCGTAACGATTAATTATTAAACGCGTCAGCTACGGACGAGGGAAGGAATTCGCACCTATCAAAGCCACGCTAAAAAATTCCCTCGCGTTTTCGAAGTACGAGACTTCGCCAGCGCATCTTGGCGATTCTTTCGACCGCGACGAAGAGGGCGCCTCTAGAGGAGGCGGTGTTCGACGTTGTTAATAATTCACTCTCCACTCGGTTGGCCCACGAATCTCTCGGCGGTGGCAACGCTTCGGATCTTTCTCGAAACGAATCGCGCGATGGGAGCAGGGACGTTCATTTTTCACGGATAGCCGCAGCCGTGAGGCGCTCGCGAACGCCCGCCTGCACGTGGCGGCCTCTTCCTTCTCCAACGAGAATATCCGGACTCGTCGCTGGTGGGAATCCCCTGTTTTCCTCTCTCCGCTCGCGATCTAACACTTACGCGCACCCTCCTCGCTCGGTTCTCAATCGGATTTGATTTTCGCGCCTCTCCCTCTATCTCTGCGAAATCTTCGAGGTCCTCGATTAAGGGCTACTTCTCCTTTCGAGACGAATCGACGACAGAGAGAAACGTGCCTCTTCGCTTAGGATTATTTTCCTTCTTTTATGCGACACCGATTCGAACTAAGAATAGAACAAAAAACGGGACGAACGTGGAGGTGACGTGGCCCTTGAGTGGCCAGGAGTTGAGAATCGCTGCTCGAGTAAGCGAGCAATCTCATAGTAGTCAAGACAGATTTGTAAATCTAATTTTTCATCCCGTCTCGTTGCCTCTCTCTCTCGCACACTCCACTCATTCGTTCTTCCTCGTCGCGTTCTCGTTGCTATTTCGTTCTCGTTCCCGTTCCTTTTCTCTCTTTCTCCGTCGGAGCCTTCGTCCTCGTCGTTATCCTGCCTCCTTCACCTCCCTCGTGACGCCTCTCACGCGCGGGATCTCCAGACGATTCTCAGACGGCCGGTTTATACGCGGCGTTGATCTCTTAAACCGCTTAGCTTCGGGTTACACCGAAAACAAGAACGCACTCTCGAACGCTTAGATCCCGCATAATACGCGCTTGTTTGCCTACGACTTGGACAACGAGACACGTTGCCAGGTAGGTGGGTGAGCAGATAGGTAAGCAGAAACATCCTCGGAACCTGTGCGAATCGCGACGCCTCCTCTCCGAGCAGCCAATCGACGTTGCACGAAAAGATTCGCGCTCGTATCAATTATTTTAAAGTGAAATCGATGACAAAATACCATATTCATTCGCAATTTCTATCTTCGGGAATTTTCTCTTGCATGTCGATCGACTGGTGACAATGCAGTATTAGAATCAGCTCATTAGTGTCTCAATGATTCATCGTACGGATCGTTTTTTGTTATACGCGAGACTCGCGTTCTTTGTTAATCGATAGGTCGTTTGACAGTGGCCATAACACGATGCGATAAGCACGATTTCTTCCAACTCGATAATTTCTTGATTTATTGAGTTGAAAGGAACCTCGACCGCTTCGAAGAAGGAGAGATTCCAACGTCGTTATCGCTCGAGCAAATCTGCGAAATTACTCGAAACGCTCGTTGCGTCCTCTCGATGGGGAAACAATGCGCATCGATGCACCGCCTAACGACAAAACCGGGCGTAGACTGGCGATTGGCAAACGACTGGCAAGGATCGTTCGACTTTAAAGTCGAGCCGCGTGCTGTTGCAACGAGGAAGGGAGCGGAGGGCCGAAGCAGGACCAACGACGAGGGACCAGCCCGAGGATTTAACGACTTTACTGCGATTCTGATCGTTCGTAGTCCTCGGGGAGATTTGGTCGTTCCCGTACGTTAGATAAAATTTGGATGATTGGCTGGCTGATCGTTCGATGAGCGCGTATTTCAAAGGGCCGGTGTCCTTGCGGCTGATCGCGTTAAGATCTTCGAATTCCTGGAGGAGAAGAGCCGAAAGGAGCTCCTCGCCTTTCCTCCTCGATCGAGAGAAATTCTCGAAAGACGAGAGACCAGCTTTCGTTCCTCTCGTTAAGCGTCGACGTCGCAGGACGAGACATCGTCCTTCGGGATTGTTTTATCTCGAATTACCCTTCTTCTCTCTCTCTGTCTCTCTCTCTCAAGAGAGACTCGAGGAACGAAAGGGAGAAGAACGGCTTCGACGTACCGCCTTGAAACGCGACGAGCCCTCGATATCAAAGAGCTCGAGACTGCTTCTCTCTCGACTCTTGTTTCTCTTTCTGCGAGTCGACGCCGCGGTGTATCGGCTCGCGCGAGCACCGATCGCTCGCGTTTTTCCCTCCTCGAGGCACGAATACCTAAAAGGTGTCCTTTAATTACGGTGCGACTCGAAGTACCGGCGACGTAAATTACACATATCCCGGGCATATTGCAATTAGCAGCCCCACGGTACAATCGTACCGTACGATCGAAGGAGATCGACTTACAGTCGGCCGCGTTTCCGATGCGTCCGAACGCCCAGAGAGAAAGAGAGAGAAAGAGAGGAACAATAAAAAAGCAGAGAGAGAGAGAAAGAGAGAAAAAGATGGAAGTCAGGTTCGTTCCGTACGAACGTACGGTCGGACTCGACGGACCGACAAACCCACGGACGGACATCAGATCGTAGAAACGGTTGCCCGGAATTATCATCCTAACGATCGTTTTACGCGCGGCAGGGCCCGTCGATCCCGCCGATTAGATTCGTCGGTTACGATCTCGACGCGTATTTTGCGCCTTTTTCCCGCTGAATCGCGTGTGGGATTCGAGATCGACGGACCAGGTGCTTCGCGTCCCGATCGCGATCGTCTCCGCCCTAATGATCGCTGCTACTCGCTTCGATTTCGAGAGACTCCCGTATCGCGCTCGATTGAGCCTGGCCGAGCGATCGGCGACTACTCGACGACGAATTTCTTTCGATCGATAGAAATTAACAATTGGAGTACGAACCTCGGGTCTCCGGAGACCCAAGATGTACATTTTTTTAAATAATCGTCTCACTTCTTTTTGCAGTAATTAAAACTTCACCCAGAGAATCATAGTTAGGATTAAAAATCTGTAAAACAAAAGTTTACCTTAATTAAAATTATAGAAATCATCGGACTGTACAGCATTAAGGTCTTCGAGATTTTTAACGTCCTTGACGGAACAGCGTACAACGCCTTTGTTATTTGGACGAAAAATAATAATTTTCCCGAAGCAAATTTGCGTAAATGCAGAAAATTATTTCTGGAATCCTTAGCAATGGCACTGATCGAAGGAAACATTGACAGACGAGCCAGGTGTATCGCAGATACCAGAGGAAAAAATTACCAGATAACCATTATTCGGAGTATTGAGTTAACAGGCAGGAAAGTTTTTACGGTAAGAAAGAACGAGAAAACGACGACGATGGCAACGAGATCGGTTCGCGGTGAGACCGAACTTCCATGGGACTATTTTTCAAATTACGTGCATTCCGAACGAAATAGCGTGGTGTATCGACTCGAGCATCGAATTATCGTAACGAGTGCATTAATTTCATTGATTAAACGGCCGCGATGTTTCGTTTGCACGGAAAGTGCTAAATAATGACGAGTCGACCGGGAGTTTCTACGTTGAAATGTACGTACGAACGAACGAGTAGAAATCGTGACGAATCGCGCGAATATTCAGGCATCGATCGGCCGTCCAATTCGATCGACGAGTTTCTATCTCGTTTTCTCGCTTCCTCTGGTTCGTTTCCTGAAAAATGCCATCGCGTAGGATCCGTCGATCGACCAGAAAGAAAATAAGAGGGAAAAGGAGGCGAACCGGGAAGAGGTGAAACACGGATCGCACCGACAGATCGGCGTAATCACCGCAGATCGTCGATTCCGATATCGAGTTTAAGCGGATGAACGCGGTGTGATTTATAACGAGTACCTTAATTGTCTTAATTATAGCGTGGCTCCCGTGGAAAGCGCGCGACTACGCGCGATCACTCGTCCAAGCGAAACAAATTCCTACCGAGAGAAAGGAAACGTGCCGATTCTCGAGGCTGAAAGTGTTTCGCGAGCAACGGATCGCATCCTACATCCGCTTCTCCCTTCGTCTATCCAGCGCTCATCCTGATCGCGTCGCCATTTTTCTTCAGAATTTGAAAAAAGTCCTCATCGTAGCACCAACTAACTTGTAACAAACTTCGCCTTCTCCCGCGATCAGTGCAAAATAAACCGCCCACATTTGGTCCTTCTTGTCAAAATCGAATTTCTCTCTTTTTCTTAAGCCCAAGTGGCGCGAGTAAAAATCGAAGAGACGAAAAAGACGTTCGTGCGTGGAGGAGGAGGAGAAGGAGAGAGAGAGAGAGAGAGGCGAGACCGACGGCCATAAATTGTCAATTTCGAAGTCAATTTGCTTGGGCTTACCAATCGGCTGCCGGTTAATTTCAAGGTGAATTGTGTCCAATATGGGTATATTATTAATGGTCCGTCGCGAGGGATAGGAGGGTGCACTCCCAACCGGAGGGGTTGCAACCCCGTTTTCGCGCACTGCCCAAATCTATCGCTTCGGGCCGGCGCGCGCGGCTCGACGATACGCGCCTCGCGATATATGCTCGCTCGTTCGTTCGTTCGTTCGTTCGTTCGCTCCTGGTATTCGGCATTCCCGGATTAAATGCTCTCTGATGTTGTTGCAGCCGCGGTTACGGCGGCCGACCGCGTTTTACGCCCTTCGATCGTGCGCGATTCCGTCAATTGGGGTTGCTCCGCGCTGCTTCCAGAACG
>JAITYT010000701.1:354635-370033 GCA_025433975.1 Liostenogaster flavolineata | reverse complement strand
GAGAGAGAGAGAGGGGGGAGGGAACACTGACCGGTGATGACGCGACAGCGATTCTCGCCTTCTCACCCTTTTCGAAGCCTCTATTAATTCTCACTCGACGCGACGTATCGGCGATGCAATTTTTCCTGCTGTTAGTTTGGTCATTGCGAATCGAGTTCGAACTAACGAATTCGATATTGCGTCCAAGTTGAACTTGTTAAGTGAACCGGAAGGTAATGACATATTTTTTCGTCAAATTAAACCATATCGTTTTATGATATATTTTTATTTTGAGTCAATGACGTAATCACCTTCGTTGTCGCACAATTTGGATTCGTTTTCTTGCACAACTTCTGCGTACGCGATCAACTCAATTAATACTAACCCTAGATTCATAAACATTCGTCTCGCTGACCGCGGAAAATACGTAAACACTTGTAACTTTTAAAGCGATCATCGCGAATTATTATGTGACGATTGCTCTGAAAAACTATTGTGTTCATTTTCGTTTCAGAAAATTAGTGATTAATAAACAACTTTCCGGATTTAAAATGTGTTTTATTGGTCCTTGTATCGTTTAAAAAAAAATCATCGATATAAATATTATGCTCGTCTGAAAGACGAATGTTGATAATTAGTATATTTTCCATGCATGTTTATAAACCTGGGGTTAAACAAATGTCGATAGACGCAAATACGACGTTATTTTCCAGTTTTCTTAACATCTAGAGTCTGCTTTAGTCGCAACATTAACCATTCAAAAAAGGAGAATGCAATAACGGATAATAAAATTTCGCTCGTGTCAGAAAAGAATGAATTCCTATGTGCATATTCGAAAACTTCCTCTCGATGTGTATAGATTACTTCTCTATTTGTTCGAAATGATTGAAAAAAGGTTATTAACCTTTTTAATGGCAAACGAAAAACTAGTGCCTATGCGCGAGATACGGGACGCATCGACTGCCCAGATGCAGTGAAAACGTAGTTTTCGTTTAAATAGCTGCAGCTACTTATTTTATCGGCAAGGACAAATATGTCTTATATTATTTCGAAGTAGAAACAACGATCGTTAAAATTCAGTCATCAAACGTCATCTTTGACTAGGTGACGTTTACAATGAGAACGACAAAAAATAAGAAACACGATATGAGCGTATAAATCGTGACATCGATTTCTTCGTTCTTTTAATACGTATGCATCATACAAAATTATACTATTAATCGCTTGGTAAATTATTAGTTAATTTGTGTGCACTCACCCGATGTACAGAAGAGGCGACGACCGGTCGACGGATCTTCGGATCGAGCTCCTCCAAGTTGCGTCCATGATCCTTGGTATCCTCGGAATTTCTCTGCATTTCACTTCTAATCACTTGCACTGCATTATCACTTCACTTTATTTCACTTCACTTCGCGACACGACGCGAAAATGCCTCGGAATTACGAGTATTATTTCATCGATGTTCACGCGTCGACGACCGATTACGAACTGACACTGCGTAGACTCGATATAAAAACCTTAGGTAGCTAGGTTTATTATTGTTGTCATTTTTATAACACCTAAACAGATCGAAGTTCCAGACATTGTTTATGTCGTTTGTCGTGCATCCGAAAAAAACTAAAAACAATATTACTCGATCGACCTACGCGTCTTACATTTTCCGTATATATATACGTAAATAATAAATACATATATATATATAAATAATACTCGTAACTCCGACGTAATTTTCGTGCCGTGTCGTGTTGCATCGCGAAGTGAAGTGAAGTAAAGTGATTACAAGTGAAGTGCAAGGAAATTTCCGAGGATACCAAGGATCATGGGCGCAACTTGGAAGAGCTAAAGCCGAAGACCAGAAGACCTGTTGACCGGTCGTCGCCTCTTGTGTACATCGGATGAGTACATACGAATTAACTAACAATTTATTAAGCGATTAGTAATATAATTTTGTGTAATGCATTTTAAAACAAAGTACAATGAATTATCCAACGTCGCGACACGTAACTTTTTAATAGCCGATCGATAACTTTCATCTGCACTTTTATATAACATTTTGAAATATACATTTATAAGAAAAAGAAAGAGCGAGAGACTCATCTCGTCTCGTTCTATTTTCGTTATTAAAAATCACCCGTCTAAACAAAAAATGACATCCAGTCACTAAATCTAAACGGTCGATGTTTATACGTAAAAATGGCGTAAGAAATATTTATCGTTGTATGTAAATCGCTACAGCTACTTAAACGAAAACTGCGTTTTCACTGCGTCTAGGCAGTAGATGCAGTCGCATCTCGAACGAGACACGTCGTCCTTCGAATTTCTCGAAACTTTCCCAAATGTCGACGTATCGACTTCTAGCACTGAAGGGGTTAATAAATCGTACCACCATGATAATTTCCACAATCTCCTGTCTTACGAAAAGAAAGAGGTAGACTTTAACAAAAAATGGTAGTTCATTCAGTATTCTACGCTTCTTTCTCCTCCTCGTTCTCCTCCTCATCCCTGAAGCAAAGTCGCAAGTTTCGGCCGTGCGTGAAAACATCTTTGCTTCGCCACGTCACTTCCGGATTTTTACCTAAGCAACCGAGTGCAGAGGTAACGAAACGGTCGGTTTTCCCTCGTCGTTGGGCCCACGAGCAAAGTACGCGACAAAGGGACCTCTGTTGCGAGTGAACGCAAGGAGAGTACATCGCTATCTTTGAAATACGACGCTCGATGCTGTTATCGCATCCTGCTACCGTTCTCGCAGCGTCCAAATAGTCGTCGCTACCATAAGATTCCGAGAGAAAAGCCCACGATCCCTATGGGAAAGCCAGAAAGCCAGATTGCTTGAGAGCGACGACCGTTGGTCCGTCCCCCTGCCTCCGTTCTCCCAACCACTCGTAACAGTTTCGAGGATCCTTCCGTCCCTTTCCGTCCCGAATCGAGTCACGCTCTTACCCTTCCTTCGATTTCCCTTTCCTACGACTTCGTCTCGACGAGACACCGAGCGATTCATCGATTTCACGATCCTCGCGATTAAATCGCAAGGAGGAACAATGCGCACGCTCGAAAGCGTAACAGTAGCCTTCGTAAAATTCCTCTTCGAATATTAATTTCAGCAGATACTCGGAACGAGAATCTTGAAATCGTCGGTCCGCCCGTTCGCGCTTTAATTTTCGGTTGGTCGCGGAAGACAGGAGGGCCGAACTCCTTCCGTCCGTCCATCACCTGCCTTCGTAAGGCCCCTCTCGTGTGAATCAGCGGAGCTGTTGGTGGATCGTCCAACGATACGTTTGAAATCGCAAAGGCAATTCGAGTGCACGCTAGAACAGTTTTAGGGGTGTCGAATTTTCAAACTTCTTGGCGAATCTTCATTCTTCTTTCTTTCGTACTGACTAATAGACAGATGCGAGCACGAACGAAAGTACCAAAAGATTTCGAAATGTATTTAAGCTTCGTATCGATCGACCGTTTTCTTATCTTCCTTTAATATTTTCCTCCTCGCCTTAAGCCTTTTTCTATGTACTCTCGATGTCGTCCTGTATCTCGACTATTCGACGCCATTCGGTAAGGCGTACCGTGCGTTTTACGATGCATCGAGTAGCTTTGAACGCAAACTTCACTGAATTTTCCACGGTATTCGTTCGTCACGACAACCGGTAACGTTGTCCTCTTTCACGATGACTCGTGTCTTTTTCTCGCGAGTTACGAACGATCGATGAATGCAAAACGTTTAACATAGTAGCCACCCACTTCCCTGCTTCTCCTGCTGCTACTCCTTTTCCTCTTACCGGGCGTGTTCCTTCCCTTTTTAGTCGCATTTTATCGTTGTCGTCGACGACGATACGCGATCGAAGCCAGAGACGCGTAAAACCGATGCAATATCAATTCGATTATTCCCAGGTGACTTCGTTACGTCAAACCGAAACCTTACGTGACGTAGCGTCGCTCGTTCGTCGTTTATCGTTCGGCCATGTAAAATTCGTTATCGTGCATAATATCGGGATACTGAAAAAATCAGTTTGAGGACGACGTTAAATCGATTATTTTCTTTCTTCCTTTTTTTTCTTCTTCGTGGAAGAAGAAGGCGCGATCGGTTTTCCAACTTTCTCCGCCGTCTTTTTCTCGGATAAATTTCGTTACTTCATTTTTTTTCTGGAAGACGATCCTGCCTTCGTTCGCTCTTTTGCTCTATTGGTAAATTCTTACCCCTGGTAGATTCATAATTTGTGTCTTCTGCGATTATAAAAAACGTCGAATGACAAAGCTCTATTGTACTCAATGTAAAAAATTCATGTGCATGGATCACCGTGATTTATTACGTGTCGATTGCTCATAACAACCGTGTTCATTTTCATTTCAGAAAATTGATGATTAATAAACAACTTTTCAGATTTAAAGTGCGTTTTATCGCTCCTTGTATTCTATAAAACAAAAATTATCGATATAATATGTTCGTCTGAGACAAATGTTAATGTATGATTGAAGTTGACTTTTTGCAATAAAAATTTCCAAAGACAAGAAACGTAAAATTATTTACGATTTTAACCAAGCTTATCTATTGATTTTGATGTGACATTTCTTATCGTTCTGGGATTTCCTTTACGTTATTAGAATTTTAGGTACTCGGACGAGTATTTTGCAGCCATAAATAATTTTTTAACAATTTTAGGCGCACGTTTTCAAGATGAGAAACGATAACGAACGACGAACACTGTCGATTCAACGAATTTCAAAATAGTTGTATCGCGTGAAACGTGTCGACGTCTAAACGGTTACTTTGTCAACCAATGGATGCTTTTTCCCGTTTTTCGAGTCGTTCATTTCTCCTCCTTCCATCCATCCATCCATCCATCCATCCATCTTTCCTTCCTTCCTTCCTTCCTTCCGTTCGAATTTTCCCATCGACTAGCATTCGCCTCTCGCGATCGCGCCCAGACACGCGTGCACACACTTACACGCGCGTTCTCTTTTCCTACTCCTTTTTTCGAAAGTCGCGAACGTCGACGAGAGCGAGCCCCTCGTAAAGCCTCGTCACGTGCAATTCCCGTCATAACAACGACTTCAATTTTCGTCAAAAGTCTTTCGCCGTTATCGTCGTCACCGTCGTTCCTCCTCTCTTTCATTCTCTCTCTCTCTCTCTCTCTCTCTCTCTCTTTACCGTCGACGTCGACCCTTCGATTTCCCGCTTTATAAACTCGATTGCCGGATGAAATCCAAGAACGGCGCGATATTTTCCAAATTATAAATTTTTACGAGGGCTCGAGACCGGCTCGCTTTTCTCTCTTTTCCTATCGTTCCTCTTTCGCTCGCCCCCGCGTCGTTTCTTTTCTTCTTTTTCGTTATTTTTCTCTATTCTTCCTCATCCCCCCTCCCATCGTCCCGCGTTGCACTCTCACCTACCCTCGTCCATCGACGACTTTCGTTCCCTCCTATTGCCGCAACCCTGTCAGTCAGATTGGATTTGTCCGATTTCGCACGTCGAGTGGAAAAGAGATAAAGAAGGGAAAACCGGGCGAAGTGGGAGGGACCACGACAGGAATTTCGCATCGACCCTACGCCAGGAATCGCCTACCTTCTCGATCGAAAAATCGTCGAAATTATTAGCCACGGGCTTCTTCCATTCTCCTCCGATCTTTTCCATCTTTTTTTATTCCTTTCCTCGCGACTCGCTGAATCCGCCTACTTTCTTCGTCTTCTACGGCGTATCGTGGCGATCTTTATGCAGTGCTATTAAACGAAAGGGAGAAGAAGGAGAAGTCACGAGAAAGAGAGAGAGGTGGACGATGTTAGGAGGGGAAGAGACCCACCCTCGACGATGCGCCACTGCGGAAAGAGCACTTTCTAATAACCACAATGTAAAGCCAGGGGGTAGCGTTACACAAAAGAAATCTTTTTCTTCGACCGAGGGTTTGGACTTATCTTAGTAATATTGGATTAAAACTTATGCCTCTCTCGGTCGCAATATGTTATTTTTATTGCTCGTGGCTTTGCATAATATTCACAGGGGTGCGTGTTTCTCTCCCACCGCCACCATCCGCCTCCCTCCTCCCTCGGATGCTCCTTCGCTCCTTCCACCCCCGTACCACGGGCTAATTTTAATTTTTATACCGCGCTGCTCCGAGGAACATTACGATTTCAACGAGGCTTACTTATTTATGTTTCGAGCCTCCGCCACCACCGGCTTATTAGTCGTATTATGCTCGAGGAAAATTCGAAGAGCACGACGGAAAATTCGAGGGTGAGAATGGGGCGCTCTAAAGACGACGACGACGACGACGGAACGAGGAAACGTTCGATGACGATTCCGTCGTTCTTTAAACGCTCGATTCAAAGAAGCGCTTTAACTCGATGTTAAAGCGTACCGATCGATCGTAGAATCGATCTTCTTCTCTCTTTTTGTCTGTTTACAAATCGTCACGCGACATCGCAAAGAGCAACACGCGAGCCTTCTTATGCGCACCCTCGTTTCTTCTTAATACATTGCGTCGTGTACCTAATCGGCTCTTTTTACGCGCCATCCAATGTGCGAATCTCTACGATGCGTTCGAAGGACTAAATCAATTCTTTGATATCGTTACGACTTTCGACCTAGAGAAAAATTTCTCTGACGCGTCTTCTACGCTTCGTAGTACGAACGAGACTGTTTGCCGATCGATTAAACGTCGCGTTGTAAATATACGCGCGAGGGAAGAGAATCGCGGGCGTTTTTTGCGTTGCGGGTCGAGAGAGCGCCGTCCGCGTCGAATAGACATGAAGAAGGCAATAATTTTTCCTCGTGAGAGTTCGCCTTCGTTCTACGAGAAGGAGGGAAAAAGAAGGAAAGTTTCAATTTCGGTAGCGTCGACGCGGATACAAAATATCTCTATTACGGTGCACGTGGCGTCGTTCGTGTCTAGGACACGCGATGTATCCTACGCGATCCGAGGGATGAGAGATGAATAACGCGAGTGTGAATCGCCTTTGTAAAAAAACAAGGAAGAAGGAAAAAGTGGAAATCGAAAATATCGTGGGCGAACCGCTGTCGAATCCCACGATAATTTATCTCACCGTAGATCGTCGACGGAATCGGGATTAATGGAAGAATAGTTTAATATTTTCTTCAATTGAAAGGAAGTTCGCGAGATAATACAACGGGATACGAAAAAAATTCAAACTCTAAACTTCTTTTGGCTCGATCGCAACTTTTTCTTTCAACGAACATAGGAATAAGATCGAACGATAAATCGAAGAATTTTTGCGCTTCCTTCAGCTATTATCTTATTATACGAACGCACGGAATCGTCGAAAACAACTCGCAAAAATACAAACGCGTTTCTAAACTTATACTTCGTATAAAACTATTTAAAATCTACGACGATGGGAGAATTCGCCTTGTCGTCGGAAAGATCACGACAAGACGCACCGATAAGAGGGAGGAATGGAGAGGAGGATAAGAGATGGGGAGCGGAATCCGGGATAAACGACGGATGTCGCCGACACGCGAACGTCGCGCTCGAGGAGGAAAGACAGGTGGCGCTTGCGGTGACGACGTCTCTCGAGTCTCGCGCAATAATACGCGGGTAATGCCACGATAATACCTGTATTTGCAGGTGTCGAACGCGTCCGTGACGACTGACGACGATTTCGAGGACGCGAATGCGTGAGTGCATGCGTGAGCGCGCGTTGCCAGCGCGCTTAATCCCAGCAATCTCGAGGACGTGGCCCAGTCTTCGTCGCTAGTAATCCTGGCAATTTGGACCGCGGATTATCTTCTTGCAAGGAAAGAGGGAGGGAGAGAGAGAGAGAGAGAGCGTCTTCTCCTCCGTTCCTTCCAGAACGACCACGCGAAAATCGAGAAAATTCGATTTCCTCCTAACAGTGTGAGAACATGGCGAATCCTCGAGCTCGAAGACGCGTAACGCGAAGATTATGACCTTTCGATCGTCTTGAGAAATTAATGAAAGACTCGATTATGGATTGGTTCGAAGTCTTTCGCAGATAGTCTCGCCGCTTTGAAAATCTATCTAGCGAAAATAAGTTGAGATAAGAGAATATCTCTGTGTTTGGCGAAGGAGACGCGATGGACGTCGCATCCTCGACAGGTAGACGAGCGGTAGTCGAGATCGAGAGAGAGAGAGAGAGACGCACGTTGGCGGTGTAAGTGCCAGGACGGTGCTTCGTTCGAATAAAATATATCGGCTCGTAAAGCGTCGGCGGTGGGCAGCTTTTTGTCGGTTGCCTCGAGAAAAGGCGTCTCCCTCCCATGGACGAGCGACGCGCGAGACGAAGAAAGAGGGAGAGAGAGGGAGAGAGAGTATCGCGGCGATACGGCCAGTGTCTCTCATTTCAATATTTCTACGATAAATCCGCGCTCCAACCTTTTTACGACTCACGCCGGAATAAATAATAAAGTCGGTATCCGCGTCGTCGTAGTTCTCGCGATTCTCTTCCTTTTTTCTCCTTTTCGAGACAACAACAGGCTCGGTCCGCTTCCGCTCTAGTCGTCCGGCTTTTACGAGCAACCGTGGAGCCACGGATCGAAATAATAAGCGGAGGTAACCACCGCGCGCGGTGTCGGCTTCGGCCCGAGAGAAAGAGAGAAAGAGAGAAAAGATCGCCTCTCGACGGACGTATATCTACTGTCCCTCGCGTATGCGACGCATAAACTCACGCCGACTTATGGGACGCCTTTAACCCCCCTAGCCGAGGGACGAGAGGGAGTCTCGCGCCCTAAGCTGCCCCCACCCCCTAGGCGGTCGCTCGCGTTTATTCCGGCCGCTTTATTAAGTCGTTAAATCGCGAAATCGTCCTCGACGTACGGGCCGACGCGCGCACGCGTCACTCTGCAACGGTAAGTACGCAGCTAGGTAGCGCCTAGATCGGAAGGTTGAAGAGATAAGAAGCAAGATAGCTCGATAGTCGTCCGCTTGGCTACCTACCGCAAAACGAACCAAAGCGATTTATCTCTTTTATTCGATGGAACGAACCGAACGTCGAGACGCTGCATTTCCGAACGCAAATTTTCTCGGCGATTTGTCGAATGATTTGACCCGTTGGATGGGAATCGATCGAGTCGATCGGGTATTCGGAGACACGAGCAAGTTCTAAGGGTAGGTCTTAAGGCAAACTCTTGGTAGTAGGTTCTGATAGATGTCAGGAATCAGAATGCCGCTTACTTCGCTAAAGAGCTTTGCGATCATAGGACCGTCGCTGAGCAAACCATTTGCTTCGTACAATCCTGATGAAACTTTGTTGGATTCGTATGGACCGAAAGGCCAGGTTTAATTTTACGACTTGGCTGTATCGAATCCATCGTCAAATCTTTCTTAGGGAGATCGAAAAATAACGCCATATTTTTTCGTCGAACTTCGTCAATAATTTTATTCCTTTTTTTTATTTCGAGTCAATCACGCAATGACCCTCGTTATCGACGGTCCTTTAATCAATATCTTGCACAACTTCGGCGTAGACAGACGGATTGGTCTTAAACGAAAGTTGGCACGCGTAAATACGACATTATTTTTCAAGCCGCGTTAATACTATATACGGATCGGAGAAAATGTAAGCAAAGTACAGCTTAGCGTGGAAAAAAGCGAACGACGAACTCATCGTCGTCGTTGCTGTCGCCATGACGATGCCCGTCGATGAGCACCGGGCGGCGAGGGGGACGTCGAGAGAGGTTCTCTTCCGCGTGGGGTCTTCCGTATTAAAAGGAAACAATTAATAACGTTATTAAGTCGGTCCCATAACTCAAAGAGCGGAACGTCCGCGGTAGGAATAATTACGGAATTATTTTGTTTCGAGAGAGATCCCATCGTGCGATCGAGAGGCTTCGGAAAGAGCGACATCGTCCTCGAGCGCTGCGCGCCCGAATTGTAATTAAATATCAAACGTGTGCAATTACCGCGCTGCACCTGCCAAGATGGGCCAAGCCGCGCCTTTCCTTCCTCCGCGTCGTCGTCCACGACAACGACGAAGACGACGATTCAACTGGAGTCCTTTCGTGCGAAGTAAACGCGATGGACGTCACTCGAAACGAACCGATTGTCCCTCGAATCGGCAACTTCCTTTTCCATCGATTCTCCGCATTTTTCCTGAACGATTAACCCTTTCGTTACGGTGGGCCTTGCCACGAAGTTCCTCCCGTAAAACGAAACGCCAAAAATCGAAACAATTTCGCGCGCAATCTTCAGCATTCAGGGTCAAGTCTTTCGTCAATCTTGTCTTCAAAATAAAAATAGGAATTGTAATCGTAATATAATATCGAGCAAGAACTTTTTAATAATAATATTCTATACGAAACTTTTCATAACACGTCTCGTAGTGGCGTCTTGTGTCGGGTGACTATAGTCTATTAACTATCTTTATCGTACCGCATCGAGCTAAACTAAGAGCCCATTTACAGAGTTAGCGAATGTCCACTGTACAGTAGACTACAGGATAAATAATATTTGAATTGAAGTTTAATAAATTGTCTTATCGAACGAGGTCCGGTGGCATCTTGTGACGAGTGACTACAGTCACCCGTAGTAGCGAAAGAGTTAAAAAAAAGCGGGTGTCAATCGAATCAGTCCACGTTCCACGTTCGCGATTTCACGCAGAAGAAAGACCGAGCAAACTGCCGCCTTTTCCCTCCATTTTTTGTGTCTTCCCTATCCTCGAAGTTCCTTTTCACTTTTCTCATTTTCGAGCACCTACGTCGGCGGATCTTTTCTCAAGGAAGTCGTTTCCGGTCTGATCGAGGGCTGACGCACGCGCCGCAAGTCGTGGGAACCAAATCTACGAATCGATCGTCGATCTTGCGTCGAACGACGCTTACGCTTACACGTACGCAAGCGTTCCTCTACGACGACGCGCGGCACGCACTGCGTACGTACGTATGTATCTACGAACCGGTTGTCAGGTTCGAAACTAATTCGGTACGATCGCGACACGGCCGTGGCGCCGACTCGATTTATGTCAACTCAAAATCGCTTCGACGAGCCGAGATTCGAGCAATAATACGAGCGATGTTCAATCCCTGCCGATAGTCGTCGATTACCCACGGTACCTTCGCAACGCCAATCGTTTATTTTACGTCGATATCGATCTCAACACATTAAGGACCATCCGTTACGGATGGATCACGAAATAATCCGTGTTTTCTACGAGCTATCTTTAGACGTCACTTACTTTGACACATTGATACAACGTATCACACAATATCATACTTTAAAAGAGTACTAAAAACCTCGGTGAAATTTATTTCTAAATAAATTTTATGATAATTATTATAAGACAATTTTTTTCAATAATACCTAAACTGCACCCTATTATACAATTTCTGAAAGTTTCGCGACAATTGCTTCGTAAATAACAAAGTTACGATGATTTTAGAACGTACAAGTTTGGCCGAAAACGTGCGGTCCCAGGCGTATGTCTTACAGGTTTCTTTGCGGTCCTTAACGTGTTAAATCGATTTTCGTGATCTCCGAATTCCCGCGATCGCGCGCGTACGTGGAACGCGACGAATAGTTCGATAAGATCTCATCTCGATCGATGGTCCAATTTGCCGAGAGAAAAATTGCCCCGATAAACGGTGAATTTCTCGCGTGAATTCGTTCCTTCGAAGGAGCCGACTTTGAATTGCTTTCGATGCTCCCGGAAATCTCTCGAATTCGAGCGCACATAGAGCCAACTTTCCCCCTAATTTCTCGCACGCATCTCGTGTCGGCTGAACCCCGAACGAAGCAAGATCGATCGTCGTCGTCGTATAAATCCGAATGGCGATTGGTTGGACTGCGAACGCGATCGTCGCACGACATCGAGCTAGAAGAAGGAGGTCGGAAGGGGAGGGGGAGGGTCGATTCGAGAGAAGAGAGGCTGGAAGCAAAGGAAGATCGTTCCTCACCGGGAGGCGCGCCGGCGAAACGATGCAACGGCAAACAAAAGCGCGGAACGACGTTCCTGTTTCTCGAATTGCTCCCCATACCCAAGCAGAACCGTTCTCTTATTAGCGTCGTCTTATTATCCGGCCACGGAGACGTGATTTACGTCGACGTGGCTACGCTGTGGCCAGTGGAGGACGTTCCTTTGTGATCTTATGCGTGCGTGTGTGCGTGAGCGTGAGTCCACGAGGAGAATGCCGAGAGAGGGAGAGAGAGAGAGAGAGAGAGAAAGAAGACTCGTGGACGTTGTCGGTTTGCGGTTGACCCGTGCCAGGCCACACTCCGATACCTCTGCGGTTGACATCGTGCCGACACACCCGTGCTACTATATCCTCTCATGACAATGTTCAGTAGAAGTTGGTTCCGACCGTCCTTATCGCGTAAGAGAACCGAATTCGAATTCCAGGTAGGCAGAAAAGAACGAAACACGGGAGTAGAACGCAGACGTTTTCCAATTTTTTTGTCGACAAGATCAACATGGCGTCGCGCGCGAGAGCCAGCAGATCTTTTCTCGTATTTTTCGAGTCGAATTTGTCCTTGAACGCTTGGCCAGCCGAATGGAGATATCTCGGCTATTTAAAGTACGATCAAAAGTCGCTCCACGATCGATCGCGAAGATCTCTCATTTTGATCCTAGTTCCTTTTTTCTTTGTTTCGGTTATCATCGGTCGTCGATCGATCTGACGCGAACTTCTTCTGCCTTTATAAAGCAATAAATAAAAAAATGATATATTAAAATACAGTTTTAAAAAAAGGGTAACGAACATTAGTTCGCTATGGCGCGCGCTGTTGGCTGAGTGTTAACCTTTGCATTCCAAATTTTTCTCCTGATATATTAGGTCTACCGGAAGGTTCTGTCGTTTTCGAATGAAAAGAAACCAATACGTTTTCGATAGGTTAATTAATATTTACCGAATAATATAATTTTTATTCTTGCTGACCATCTCGTTTCGTATATATCGAGCACATACGTAGAAATGCAATGGTCGAAGGAGTCAATGTTGAAGTTTGCGATGACATTGTGTGACGGAACTTTCCGCTAGACCTGATAGTTGAATAATACGTTAGAACGCAATAAACGTCGAGTAACACAGGGCATAGGAGTGCAAAGGGTTGAGTACGAAAGAAGGAACAAGACGCGCTCGGATCTCTCGATCGAACCGTTTCGAATCGAACGGTGGTTCGATCGAGCGAATTTTACGCATTCGTAAAGACAGCTTGGAATAAAAAAAAAAGAGAGAAAAAAGTAAGCGACGAGAGTCCGGTCGCGCGATCAACGACAAACGCTTAGCGAGGGATCGCGTTAAACGATAGACTTCCGACCCGCTGAATCGGACGTAATGAATAAGTGCATTAGAGAACGCGATTACCAGATACGACGTCGTCGCCGCGTATTTTTTAACGAAGACAATTAAAAGATGATTATCGCGTAGCGTCCACTCGGCCGGAAGACGTCGCCTAAGCGTTAATCATTACCAACGACGTCGTTGCGGAGGCGTAGAAGGTCTTTTAAACAAATTCCTTCCCATCGGCTCCCGGTCGTCGTTCGCAAAGCAGTTTCGCTTTTAAAGTACAAAAATCGAGCGACGTTTGCTCCGAATTTCTTGAGATATTTCGTCGTATAAAAACAAAAATAAATCCTTCCTTTCTCGCGATCCTGACGCAAGGAAAATCTTTCATCGAGAAGAGAAAAGGATACTTCGTATTACGATCGACGTTAAAAAAAAAAAGAAAATCGCATCGAAGCGACGTCGACGACGATCGAGCGAACGACTCGCTGCGGATCGACGCGCGCGCAACGATTCGAGCAGGAGCGAATGGAGGGAGCGGAGTCGATTTCGCGCGACCATCGCGACGTTTCGAGGG
Organism: Liostenogaster flavolineata; assembly: GCA_025433975.1. Classification (NCBI taxonomy): domain Eukaryota; kingdom Metazoa; phylum Arthropoda; class Insecta; order Hymenoptera; family Vespidae; genus Liostenogaster; species Liostenogaster flavolineata. The sequence continues at coordinate 356,297 of JAITYT010000701.1, read as the reverse complement.
GCAGGCATCGATGCCTGAATCGACTGGATTTGCGCGCTCGAGATACCCTCCGTGGTAACAATCCACCCACGATGGAATGTCACGCGTGCGTGCCTCGTGTACGCGTTCGAGCGGACGACGCGCTCGGTCTCGCTTCTCCACCTTCACCTTTTCAAGCTCTCTTCGTTCTTCGCTTTCCTCCGCGTGCTTCCTTCCGCTCGTCTCGCGCGCGTGAGCGATGATAGAGGGGCGAAGAGATGGGGAAAAAATAGACGAGGCGAAGGAAAGAGACGACGACGACGACGACGACGACGACGTCGCCTGCGAGCCAAGCGGAGCGTGACGCGATTGTTTTAAGTGCGATTGCCCGGATGACTTTCGCACTACGGTCCGCTCGGCCAATCGCGACGAATTAGCCGAACGATTCGTCATTCTCCGCGAGGCCGGCTGCCGTCGTCGAGGTCTACGTGTACCTCGGACGTCGAGAGGTCTCGTCTCGACGTCTTAGGCCACCTTCCGCGCGCTTTTCTCTCTCCTGTCTTTGTCTCTTCCGTATCGTCGTCGTTGTTTCTACGATACGTCGATCGAAAGACGAAAATGTGCAACGTTGCGCAGCCAATCGACCTCCTGACTGAAACGAGTCGAGACGACGAGTATACTCGTCGAACACGGCGTAACCGTGTCCGCTGTAAAGTTCAATTAATTTCTTCGTTAACTAATTTATTTAATAATTAAATTGTATGCTAATTAATTTTATCGTTCGAATTTATTCGTATTATTTTGACGACGAAGATTCGCAATACTGAGTTTAGCTTCTTTAAGAATTGAACAAATTTCTTGAAACGACATTCCTGTTGAATGGAAAAAATACCTTATTTTGTCGTTTACTGCTTTATCTTATTCCATCCTTAACCATCCGTGAGAAACGATAACGGTTTTGAGTCTGGCGGTAAGTCGGATGTTTGTTTGGTCTCGTCTAGGCGAGGCAAGCGTGGCGCATCCTGGCGCTACGTATCCTCTTTCTCTCGCTTTCTTCGGTTTCTCTCGACTATTCTACGGCGCCGAAGCGCGCGGTGTCCATCGTCTTAAACTCAAATATACATACGAGCCATCGTCGAGTCACTCGAGTGTCCTTTTTTTCACCCTTGCTCGAGAGATCGAGCTGTTTAGCTTTTCGGTCGATAAGCGTGTTGGTGTTGTTAAGTAACGCTGGATCCTCCGATCGGAACGAACCGCTTTCTTTTTCCTTTTTCCATGGTCCACCGTGAGACGCTGACTGCCATCGGTTTCCTACGCATTTTCTGCGCGATAGTCGATGATTTCGAGGTGTATTCGTCGAGAAAAAAATATCAAAATAATAAAACAAACGTCAATATCGACGTTTACGAAAGAGCCAAATTATGAATGAAGCGAAGAAGATTGCCACGACGAATTCCTATTCGCAAAAAGAAGGAGAGAAAAAGGAGCGATAGAATAACTTTGTTCGTGCACGGTGTCACGCTCGAAATGGCACGAAATAAATATCGCGTAATGGTATGCCACTGGTAAAGGGAGGGTCAACGTTGAAACCTCCTTTTCGTCGTGTCGTCGTTGTTGTCATCGACGTTGCTATCGCGCTTCGATCGAATCCCTTCGTCGAAGCGTTCGAAACGTTCGAAACTTACGCTCGACGTGGCTAGCGTT
>JAITYT010000701.1:320543-336898 GCA_025433975.1 Liostenogaster flavolineata | reverse complement strand
GGAGAGAGAGAGAGAGAGAGAGAGAGAGAGAGAGAGAGAGAGAGAGAGGATCCATCCGAAGAGACTTAATCAACTGTCCGAGTGTTTATGATTTTTGTTATCGATGTCGTATCAACGTAGTAGCCTTTCCGCGTTTTTCTCCTCTCCGCGTCTTCCCTCGTATCGCTTCCCCTCCTTCGTCTAGTCCCTTTAACGTCGATCTATGAAATTTAGGGCGTCGCGAGCGAGAATCACGAGAAGCACGAACGACATAAAGACGAACGACTCGATCGTCAATTTCTATTGGACGAGACACGCGAGGTGATCGTCGTTTCTCTTACTGCTGAGAACTGCTCTTGCATTCGCAGACTCGTGGCAAGAATTAACCCATTTGCATCATAAGCGCATATATGTGCGCATTTTGCCTGGCCACTATCGCCAGAGCGTTCTGTAATTTATTTATTAGCAAAGAAAAGAAAAGATACATTTTACCAACGTGATACTTGCCATATGACATTATCATTGACATTGAACATTTCAAACATTACCATGTTGTGCCAAATAATTAGATAGTGAAATAAAAATTCTTTGAAATTCTTTGCCTATACAAAATTGCTTTTTTCCATATTTTCTAATTTTCATTTAAATACAACCAAAAAAAATGTTGGTGATAATTTTTTTTAAGTGCGCGAGGAAGGAAAGGAAGAGATCGCAAGCCTTCTCGATCCGAGAGGAAACCGAAGAGAATAGAAAATCGATATCGTCTAGGGAAAGAAGGAGTCGCGTTTTCGGCGCGTTCGAGAGTTCCCTTAAATCGATCGACGGATAACGCACGAGCGACGAAGCGAATCCTTCGTCCGGCAACGAATTCCTTCGGTAATGGCGAATTCGGATGGTGGGCGATTCACGATCGCACGTAAGAACGATCGATGATGATTCGAGAAAGGCGAATCCTCGTCTCCGAATCCGGTGGTAAACGAGTTTAGCCGGACCGCGTCGAATCCCGAAGATCTCGGAACGAGGGATCATCGATCCCATCTCGAGCGCAGGTATTTCCTCGAGGCTGTTGGATGCCAAGAGTATTTGCCGTCGTTGTCGTGAAAAGGAACGAACAAAGGGGGAAAGGAGAGAAGCGAGCAAGACGAGAGAATAAGAAAAAGGCGACGACGGAGGAGCGGAGAAAGAAGAAGAGACCCAAGAAGAGGAGGATAGTGATAATGATGACGGGGGAAAAAGTAGAAGTGGAGGCACGAAGAGAGAGAGAGAGAAGGACGAAACGATATGCACGAAGCCAGCGTGAATCCGACACAGGAATACGCGAATTCATCGTCGTACGAGTAACGAATAATCGATTCGAGATTTAAATAAAGTGGAAGGCACACTGAAGGATAAATATTGGATCGTCGAGAAAGTGTCGAGACCTTAACGCGTTTACCGCCTTAATTCGCGTCTTTTGTTCGGGGTGTTTCTCGTTATTCTGAGCGTGTAACGGCAAAATTAAAATAAATATGTTATACGTTATCCTGCTGATAGTCGCGGATGATTAGCTGTGATATTCAAAATTCGTTAGCTGAACTCATAAGTGAAATATCTGCGTTCGATCGATGCGGCAGTTGACGCGTTAAGTTCTCTCAAAATATAAAAAAACAACTGTCTCGATTTTTACTGATAAGGGCTCGATACATTCTCGACTTTCTGTAATTAGAAAAATTGAATCGACCGAAATTCATTCGAACGAGTGCTGTTTTCGAGAAAAAAGTGTTAACAGTAAAGAAAGATACGCGGATTTCGTTCCGATTGGAAAGACCACCTCGAGGCTTTCGAACGTAAACGTCTTCCTAAATTCTAAAGGTCCTTTCTTCCGTTCGTTCGATTTCCCTTCGAATTCCGAAACCACCGAAGAAACGTTCCTTGCGCAGAGGGACGAGAACCTCTTTGTCCAATACAATTATTTACATAGTATTAATAGTACATACTACGATAATACTTAACGCCAATACCAATGCTCCCTACTTTAGTTTAACCTACCGGTTTATGCTTTTACTTTGTTCTTAACTCTAGATTCATAAACATTCGTCTCTCAGACGAATATATTATATCGATGATTTTTGTTTTACAGAATACAAGGACCAATAAAACACATTTTAAATCCGCAAAGTTGATTATAAATCATTAATTTTCTGAAATGAAAATCAACACGATAGTTACTCCGAGCAATCGACACGTAATAAACCGCATTGATCCATACGCATGAATTTTTTACATAGGGTTCAACGAAACCTTGTCATTCGACGTTTTTTATAATCCCAGAAGGCACAATTTTTTTTCTGAGATCCACGGTGTTGACGTATTTTACACGATCTATGAGACGAGTGTCTACTGTTATTGTAGTTATACAATGTGTGATTTTTGTTTTCAAATTACGTGTTTGATGCAGGAAAAACATGTCGGATTAAAAATCTACTTTCGGTAATCGTGCGATCTTAGTACTAAGCGCGCTCACGTTTACTTAAATCGGTGATCCGGCAGGAAGCTAAGCTTTAAACGTGCTATGGCCGTTGGACTCGGCGCAGAGGGGCTTCGTGGCACCTACACGATGCACTTGGAGAGACGAGAGGCGAGAGGCGAGAAAAATCGGCTGGCCTTGCCTCGGGGCGCCTCGAGATATCACGAAAGTCCGTTCGAATCGTGGAGGACGTCGGCGATGTTCGCGCCTTCGCGTCGAGCCCCTTGGAGGGACCCGCGGCGACGCACGCACGCACGACTTACGCACGCACGCACGCACGCATCGCTCGCAGCCCGCGCGCACCGATCGCGAATATCGTAATCTCGACGGACTTTATACGGTCGTTCGCTCGCTCGCTCGGCTCCCTTACGTAATTCACGTGTCTGGACTGGCTCGCGTGCTCGAGAGGCACACGGAGACGCGAAACGTAACCTCCCGGAGGAAACGTCGAGAAAACGAAGAAAGGGAGGGAGACGTAGGGTCAGAGAGGGGTCGCAATCGCAAACGACGAGGGAAGACGAGGACTGCCCTTCGACCCCCCGGCCAAACGCCGTATAACAGGGGTAATTCCTACGAAAGTATGATTAATCGGCCGTGCGCTTGTCTTTCCTTTTCACGGATCTGCTGCTTTCTTGCTTGCTTGTTTGCTTGTCTACCTGTTCGGCTGCTTGACGGTCACGAAGCCGACTGTCCTTTCGATTACGCGTAAACACTCGTATATTCGCTTGACGATCGACCGTCCATCGATGGACGACGTTCGAATTCGTAAAACAAGACGAACGTCCTTTTCTACTTTTCCTTCCTTACTTGCATTTCTATTAAGTGGTATAACATGAAATGTCGGATTTCTCGTCATTTGCGAATCGATCGCTGAAGTGATTTACATTAAAAATATATTTTTTTTAATAATTCGACATTTTATATTACACAACGTAATTATACCAAGTACCGTTTTCTTTTGCATTCACAAACCCAATACTCGTATATGTATTATATTTACTTGGTTCTCGACGATCGACCGTCCATCGATAGACAACGTTCGAATTCATAAAATAAGCCGAACACGTCCTTTTCCACTATTCGTTTACGCACTTGCTTGGTTACTCGAAGATCGATCATTTACCGATGATCGGATTCTTGAAACATGACGGTCGTGACTCTCACAAAGTCGCCACTTCGAGCATTTTCGAGAAATTTGAGAGGCGAATTATTGCGTATTCTTCGTATTCTTCGATGTCTACGATTCACGAGCGGAGAAATGAGAAAAAAGGAGAAAGAAGAACGAGAAAATCCGAGGCACGGTGAGCGTACGTAACGATAGGTAGGAACGAACGTAACTACGAACGCACGATTTAACCTTACCGATTACCATGGTACGTGGTCGTTTTACCGGGCTCACCTATACTTAAGCTCTCGACTATCCTCGTCTCGCCTCTTGGATACGCGCTCTTCCCCGTGCTATTCCGTATTGTCGAAGGATCGTAAATACCGCGTCCCGACGAATAAGAAAACGTTATCTTCGCTCGATCCGCGTCGCATCGATCAAGGACGAACGACGAACTTTCATTTTCGCGACGTTCTAGGACTCTTTGCTTATACGTTGATTCGTTCGTTCATTGAGAAAAAGAATAAAGAGAAGGAAGAAAAAAAGAAGAAGAAGAAGAAGAAGAAGCACCGAGCACTGGTAAGAAGGTAGGCAGATAGATAGGTAAGTAGTCGGACGGACACCAAGATTCGAGCGCAGTTTCGCAGCACGGTACCGTGGTCACGGTGTTTCCTGGCCACGTCGGCCGTTTCATGGGGTTGATTCCGGGCCAAGAGAGGGCAAGGGGGGTCGTTCAGTTGCCAAGCCGGCTGACTGACAAGCTGACTTATGCAAATACAACCTCGCTTCGTCTGGTAATCTGATCGTACGTACCAACGTATCTACGTACGTACCGAACCTTTATTTCTCGATGGGATTTAAATTACCTTCGCCGAGGACGAGCGCTTTTACCTTAATAACGACGATAGCGGTGAGAATAATAAGGATAATGATAATAATAAATAGAAGAAACGCGATACGTAGTCCTGAAATTATCGAGCCTCGGTCGGTCGGGTCAACGGAGGCCGAATCGGTTCTTCGAATATCCGCTATAATAACGTCAAAGTAACAAGAACCGACGAAGAAAATAACTTGGGAGTGGTAAACGACGAGGACGGGACTGACCCCTGCCTCGATAAGTCGCATTCGTTCTATTAGGCTTATTGTTGGATCGATTCGGCTACCGGCTGCGTGCCGTGCGCGCTACATCGACTTTAATCGCCTACGGGCATACGAGATCGTTCCTATTACGAATTCTTACGAAAGAAAAACGAAAGAAAAAGACATCCAGAGTCACGAGAAACTGGAAATTCGCTCGCAGTCCCTAGGAAGGAGTCTAAAGGACTCGTAGACCTTTCTCGATCTTCTCCGATCTCTCGATAAAAGAAGCAACGAATTTAGTTTATCGAAAAGATCGCCATGGCGAGGAGAAACGAAGGAATCCCGAGGTATCTTCGAGAGAGATTTCGAGGATCAGACGAACGAGTCCGAGCGACCAGAGGACAGGATCCAACGAACGTCGTCCTTGCCGCTCGACCGACCGTCATCCAGCTCTTCCTAACGCTGTAATCACAACCCCGTCACCAAATCCCGTGGTAACTACCAGGTTCTTCGCGGCCTGTTCTCGATGAATCTCGAGTTAACTAACGCGACGTCGGATAATTAATTGAAAGGGTCCTCGGCTCTTGGACGGTCGCACCGTGCCTCGAGAACGAGAGGGTGTCCGTCGTTGCAGGCGCCCGGAACATCCACGGCTACGACGATGACGACGACAAGAACAAGGACAACGATCATTGGAAAGGGTACGACGACGGTGCTGGACGAAGGGAGAGGGACGGGTAAGCGGGTGGGTGGGTGGCTTACGCCGGTCACCTCCGGCTAATCATAGACCACGAACCCCTTGGCACCCGACTCCTCGCTCTTCTCGCGGCACGGCTCGCGTACCTACAAGGGTGTCTGATTGTAATTACTTTACTCAAGTGCGGTGATTAAAGTTCTCCGATGGCTGGCCGATGTCCGGTGACCTCCGCCGCCACCCACGCCTCCCATCGAGCCTCTCGCCGTTCTCCCGTTTCTCGTTCTCGCCTCTCCCTCGCTTCCGGCTTCTCCTTCGTCGCGTGAATACGTCCTTCGTCTCACGGCTTCTTTCTCCACCCCCGCCCCGGGTCGTTTCGTTCGTCGATAATCGTCGGTTAGCTTACCGGATCTTTTTGCACGGCGAAAAGGAGCCTGGCTCGTACCTCGGCGCGCGAGGAAATTCGTCGCTTGTTATCTTTCTTCTCCTCGCGAGACGCGAGTGATTTTATATCGGGGAGAAAGATCAAGATACTCTTCACGCTTTGACTACCACCTAGAGTTGAACGAAGTTGAATGAAAATTAACCGTTAGTGCATTTTTAACGTAACCGTTGATTGGAAGATACCTTGAAATAAAAAGTGCCACGTTGAACGATTACACATTTTTTATTAGAACAATCTGGGCAATAGATGGTCGCTATTTTTGTCTGATTTTTTGCAATTTTCAATTGCGATTCAATTTTTTTTACGATGTGTGAGATGCACTGCGAGTGACATTCTGCATGTTTTTCTTACGACGAAATAACGAATGCAAATTTTTTGTTGAAAGAAACGAAGTTCTGTTTTAATTTGTCCCTGTCACCCATCGCTAAAGCGCTACGATGGTTAAAATAAACGCTTCATTGGGTAAGAATATTGCCTTGTATCACCAATTTATTATTGTTTTGCCATTATACGCTTCGTCGTTGCTCCGATCGGATACTTTTAGTTGAAAAAACGATCTTTTACGAATAATTGTAGACTTCTCGATCGTGGATTACATTTCGCTCGAATCAGGCTCGACTCCCTCGCAAAACGCGAATGATTCTTATCGCGAGGAAAGGAACGGGTGGAAAGAGAGAGAGAGAGAGGGGGGGAAGGAGAAAGAGAAGAGGGTTGAAAACGGAGAGGAATTTATCCTCTCGTCGAAATTTGCACGCTCGACCTGTCAAGGTTATATACGAACGAAACGGCGCTTATTATTCTCTCTTTATGGTCGCGTGGACATCCAATAAACCCGTTGTGCGACGTAACCGAAAAAACCTAACCGAAACTCTGGCTCTCCGTTGTTTCGCGTGTTTCTCTCGAAAAACGCGACGATGTAACGAACGCGAGTGAAAAGCGCAGATCCGTAGAAAAACAAGGACTTTTTCATTCCGTTACTCGACGCGCGTATCTGTACCTCGTATAATTTCGGCGAATTTTCTCTCCTCGTATAGGTGAGTTTCAGAGACAAATCATATTTTCCCTTCTTTCTTTTCTCAATTTCGTCGTTCGACCCGATATTTAACGTAATACTTTTTCGATTAGCAATTTCGTACCGCACGCGCGATTTCGAATGGTCAATTCCCCCCTCCTCCATCTTCCTTTAAAACTCATAGTTTCTTCTCCAACGAGAATTTCCACAGAATCGACCGACCGACGGCTTATTTCATCGCGAAATCTGCCAACCACCGAGCGTACGTACCACCGCCACGTATTCAATCCAAACGAGATCGTTCCGTTCGGTTTGAAAACGACTGATGCTATTTCGTTCGCTCTCGCGACCTCCCTCCATCTCGTTTCCTCTTCCTCGTCCTACGCTTCGCCTCCTGCCTCTCGTCGCGCCGTAGCTTGTCATAGTGGAGGATTAACGCGTCACGCGTAATTCTCTGTTGTCGCGACTGAAAATTCGGCCGATCAAATGCGTTTTCCGGCCACCCCGAGAATTCAAGGATTATCGAACGTAGTTGGACCGTGTACGATGTCACGCACGGAATTTGACTGCGTTACGATACCGATTTCAAGTCGGCCACATTTTCGCGATTAACGCGTTGAATGCTGCGGGGGTCACCGCTGACCGACGACGCGACCAATAGTAAAAACACATAATTCGAATAAATATCGCTACTGATAACTTATAGATAATACCGTTGTAATTATAATGATTTGAAGAAAATAGTGCTTTATACAACACGCACGAATAATTTTATTAACACGTGCATTTTCCCGCTATTTTTTCAAACTTATGAAAGCGTTAACTTCATCATAAGAACATCTCACTAAATGCATTGCTAATTTCATCCTAAAGTCGGGAATTGAAATATTTTCTCGGCTCACTTTTTTGAATAACGCCAGTGAATTTATAAACAAGCGGGTCTACAGAGCCTCGAAAAGTACACTAAACATAATTGGTCGACTCGACTTATCTGCTGTAAATAATATCTCAACATAATATACATCGCATCATAGAAAATTTCACGTAATATGCGCAGCAGTAAACGCGTTAAATTCTAGCGATCGATGGTAAAAAAGTAATTATCATTTGCCAACGTTACGACCAGTTCGATCGCGTTGCGTCGACCGACGACGTCAAACGATTTTATTTCCACGTGCAGAGCGGAGATCGATTTCACGTATGGAACGAAAAGTTTATCACGAAAGTTCGACTCTGCGTTGAGAAGGGTCCCACGAGTGAAAATGGTGTTGATGGCGGCAAGAAGCGGGGTAAACGTCGACAAGCGAGTGCGATTACGCGTTACACGCGCTACGTAGGAGCGTACGTGCGTGGCGATCGAGCGTGCGCGTAAAATCGCCAAAATGTCATTCCGTCTGCGCCAGGACGCAAACGAAACAGCGGGGAACTCCTTAGCCGCTTTAACGACCGGACATGCACGCACCTTGTTGAACGACGGCCCCTCCGAGAGATAAGTGCGCGAAAGAAGAAAGGAACGAGGCGAGGAGACCCTCTTGCCTTCCAGTTACCTTCGAAAACGACTGACTGACTGACTGCCTCACTGCCTGCCTTGTCTACTTGTCTACCGCGTGGCACGAAAGCCGCTTTTTACTCTTTCCTCGCGTTTCCTTGGACGTGGAAAGCTTTCGGTGCCTCGTGATCGTCGCGACAAGCGGCGTTGACGTCGCGACGACGGCCGACGTCACCTTTCCGTCACTCGATGTCGACGATAACGTATCGATCATCGAGGAATTTCTTTCCAGACCTTTTCGGACTTACGCGACAGTGATGATTTCACTCGATAAGATGGACATTTCGCAGACAAAATTTTCTCGATTTCGTCGATTTTATTCCCACGAGCCTTGGGTGGATCGCGGTGGTCGATAATATTCGTTCGACGAAAGGTGGGCGACGTAGGGTGAAAGGGAGGCGTCTCGTTTCTCTAAGGGCGACGTAATTCTTATCGAGGCCCCAGATGCCGCGAACTACGGCAAATGGAAGCGGACGATAGACGTGCTCCGACTGAGAAATAATGCAAGAACGATAAGAGACTCTGGCGCTGGAGGAAGGGAAAAGCGTAGTTGCGTCTAGAGTTTCCACCTGTCTCGATTATACACGGTGTCTTCGAATTTTTGATAACTCTCGCGACACTTCGCTCGCTTACGATCGAGCCTGCTATATCGAAATCGCGTATACATTTTAATCGTTCGCGAAAACGACTCGGTACAGCCTCGATCGAATTTCTACGCATTCGCGTAGATTAAAAGGAAATAACAACATCTCGTTTGAAAATACGTACGATACGATCATCGGAGAGGCGTCGTCGTAAATCGTGCGATTCCAAACGTAGATTAAACTGCGTCCTGGTAAAAGATAAAATCGAGAGAATCGAACAGGTGACAACGAGTCCAGCGATCGACGAACGTAGCAATATTCGCGCAACCTCAATTCCTCTATCTTTGTCTCCCATCTAAGATCGGTAGGGAAAAAATTTCGTTCGTCGTTTCGTACTCGTCGCGAACAAGTGTTCGATCGCTCTTAGCGATTCGTCGTAACGATGATAAAGAACCACGGTTTGTTTAACGCGATGTTTTGCATCGTACGCGCCGTACGCTCGAAATCGAATGTTTTCTGAAACGAGTCACCGAACGTTTCGAAACGAATGGAATTCGATGGAGCATGTCGCTCGTTAGTGGTAATTGGGTGACCTTTTCCTTCTCGTGAGAAAATTAAAGTCGATTAATTATCGCATTACCGTTTATCTTCGAAAGGAAACGCGCGTATACGCGAACGCGAGGCAGAACAGTCACCCTTAAAATACCTTAAATCACGATCGCACTTTTGTACGAGTCATCGATTTGCAAGGGATCGCGGTGTTTCATCGACTTCCTTCCCTTCGTTAAAAATAATATCGACCGATCGACAAATTTCTTACGTCGTTAATTCGCGATGCGACACCCGTCCAGATTTCACAGAGAATTTCACAATGGATATTCGCCATTTCTGCAAAAATAACGCGCAAAAATTCAAATTGACGCGCGATTTTACGAGAATTTCGCGTCACGTTACGTAAGCATAATAACGCGGGAAAACGATAAAGACGGATTCCTTTTAATCCCCTTAGCACGGATTATGCGGCCTGTCTTTTTCCTTCTTCTCCTTCTCCTCCTCCTCCTCCTATCCTTTCATCGCTTTTCTTTCTTTCTTTTTGTTTTCCTTTTATTTAACGAACGTAAATCAGATTGGAAAGAGGAGATACAGAGGGACGAATCGCGTAAACGCTCGTCCGTCCCGCTTTCTTCCTTTCCACGTCGACGATCGCGTTCACGACCGTTTTGTTAGCGGCCGGTGAACGTTGAAGCGAATTAATTCGCGCGAGCTACGAACTCATCCTTGTAATTACGGTCGTCGCGTCGCTGCTCCCTTCCATTTGATACGTCCTCGTCGTAATCGAGGCCGAGGGTATCTCCTAAAAGACGAGTCGAGAAAGGAAGAAGAACAGTTTTCGATATTATCTCATTCCTTGCGACGATCCTGGTATTCTATGCTTCGACGCGCACTAATCATCCGTAAATACGTCATTACGTTGCAGAAAGTATCTGAAATATATATTTACAAATTTTAACGAGTTTTATCGACTCGTTCGATGTTAAACGTACGTTCGATGACTTCGGTTTCGAGATTAAAAAAAAAAGGTCGTCGTTTTAACTATAACGCATTTTCCGAGCTCGAGGTAAAGAGCGGAGTCGCTCTTCCTATTAAGACGCGTTATTTTAAACGCTTCGCTCTAATATTAAAAATACAAAGACGAGGGAAAGAAGGATCCTTGCGCTATAAATAAATATAATTTATGCCCGTACGTTCGACTTTCAGCGAGGACTCGAAAGGCGGACATATTCTTCGTCATTTCGCACGGAAGAACGGGAAAGCACGGTTCGGTATTAATTTCTAGCGTAGTCCGCGAACGAAGCACGCGTTTAACGTGTTCAATGAGAGTGACTCACGCGCCTGAATCACGTGAAACCCTATCGAGGATCGGCACGAATCGCTGAACGAATCTCGTTACCGATGCTCGGCGTTTCGTGGCAATCGTTTTTAAGATTCCTTTGTCAATGAACTTTGAAAGTTCCTACGGTAGAAACGAGTTAACGAGCGTAGCACGAGCCGCGTAATTTATACGAGAAATAGGAGAGGGAGGCGCTGGTAAAGCAACGCGAAACCGTTAAATTACGCGAATAAAACATTCGTACGATTTAAAAGTTCGAACGCGTTTCGTCGTTTTCGCTTTACGACGTAAATTCTCGGCCAAACTTTGGCTCTGCCGAATGCACGGCGAACTAAAAATACGTATATCGATGTGAGAACGGACGAAGATATGAAAATAAACCGAAATGGTATCTTTATTTTCGTACGATTTCGAGTGTAACCCCCTACCATGAATGAGCCCAATAAAAAGAGAGTCAATAAATCGTAAGGCAAACAAGGAGGTAAATATTACCGAAAAGTGTACCCTCTTCCATTTACAGTCTGGTTCGAACCATCGACTAGAGTAGACGTGTTTACGAAGCGATTAAACTGCCTGCGTGTGTGAATGGTGTCTACGTAAATATATAAAGAAACGTCGCGAGAACACGTTAATACTGCTTGCACCGCGAGGCAAGATTAGGCACAAAAATAATGCGAAGGAAAAAATTAAAAATAAAAATGGCTACCGTGGCTAACGGCTGGCATCCGAAATTTTCCCATTGCCTTCTATCGTTTAATGAAGACGTTTACGGTTCGAATCCAGGATAATACCTCTGACATTTACAGAGCCTAACGCTTGTGCTCCTAGGGACCTAATTAAGTCCATATTACAACCACGTTTCTCCAATGGGAGAAAAACTATTTATCAACGTAAAAAACGAACCGTCCGACTTAAAGCGATAAGATCTATCGTCGTAATAAAAATCTATCGCGTTATCTCTCGCGTCGATATGGCAAGTCGCACGTCCAATTCGTAATATCGACTGTACGCCCTTTAACGATTAACGAACGAAAATTAATAACACGCGTGAAGTGTTCGCAAATATAATAATATCCATGCACGAACGAGAATCCAATGGGAAAAAGCAAGTCCTGGTGTGAACCGTCCAGGTGCCGTTCGAACTACGCGCGAATGTACACGCGAGGATCTTATCGTTCGTCATTACTCCAGGAATATTCGTCGCGACGTTAAATCTATCGTGGGTGTAAAACAAACACTCGATACTGTACCTTATCGAACGGAGGACAATTTTGTCCAAAAATCGTTGCCGACGAAACTGCGAAACGCATGTTACGTGCGTATGGCGGCGCGACACGCTTCGCCAGGTGTCCACGTACGATCGTTGTTTCGATCTCGATCAACGTCGACGCACAAGGAATCTTTTCATCGATGAAATTCCTCGAGTCGCTCGGAAATTTTCGACGCTGTTATCCGTTCTTTCATCGTAAAAATACGTAGACGCGTTCGCGGCGTATTAAATACGAGGAGTATTAAAAAAGGAATCGATGATCGATGGACCGTCGAAAGGAAAGCCTCAAAGAGTTGGAAGATACGAGATAGAAATTGAACAACACAAAGGGACACGAGCGTCAAGAGCAGGTGGACTTTGTCATTGTTCGTCTATCGATATTCCAGTTAAATACTTATCAATAACCGACCATAATCGATACGCTGTTATTTCATCAACGAATCGTTCGCGAAATCGCTGGATTTCGAGGTATTGTCCGCACCTGTTTATACGCGAAATGTAAAGCATAGATTAAAGCCAACTATTGTTAAAGACCGATAATTAAAATGCCCCTAGATTCGATATATCACTTCTATAACTTTGATTATTAATGGATTATTTCGAATGAAACGATGCGGTACAAATGCGCAAGAAACGAATGCTGTGTTGAGAATCACCGTCGTCGGTGGAAATAAGAAGGGGGGAAAAGAAAAATTCACTGATCGATATTCCAAACTATCCCTTGTCTTCGAGTGGGCGGCAGATTTTCTCTTCCGCTCGCTCCACTTCTCGTAATTTTTCCAATCAATTTTTCCAACGACAAGAAACGCGTCCTTCCGAGCTGCGAAATAAAAAGATCGTTAAAAAAAATATTAATGTAACGTCTCATTAAGCCATTTCTAACAGTCATTAATTCGAGCTCGTTTACGTTTCTCGTTGATCGATCACGATACGTAATCCTTTTTGCATCATCGACCTTGAGCGACGATAAACGAACGTAAGGCCAACGAAGTCGGTTGAACTTGATTATTTCATAAAGTCCGTAAAGCGCGCGAATCGTCTAAAATATTCTATTCTCGCTCGCTTGTGCAATTGTTCGATAGAGTCTCAATTTACACGCGCATAGTTTCGTACAGAAGGAAACCAACTGCTCGGAGTACCGATGTAAACGCGTTTTCCATATAGGCGATTTTAATTGGAATGTCTTCCTTCGCATTAGATTAACGGATAAGCGCGTCATCTTATTGTATTTCCGTGTATCCGTTGCGGTGCCGCGCGCTCTATCGACCCGCACAAAAGGTATATCAAATCCTTTTGTCGTGCGTATGTGAAAAATTCTTTCTCCTTGCGAAACTCCAGCGGCATCGATTTATCTCCCTGAAATCGGTGTCGCAATCTATAGAATATTCCTCGAGACGGAAGAGAAACTCTCGAGTAGATAGCGCGGTTCGGTTACACGAATTTCCTAATAATCCCACGACGGTAGCTACGACTCCATCGATAATAACAATAATTATTACCGTTGGTTAGGTTATTTAATCGCGCGCTCGTTATTAATTGTTACAGGTGTACCGTTCGATTATAATTGTGGCCTGCTTCGGCAAGATCTGACCGGCTTTAGACACGCATAATTGATGGTTCGCCACGGCAACCGTAAAATACCGGTTGCACAATGGCCAGCTATTATCGAACGCACGTTGATAATTCCTTATTCTAGTACGCGTTAAACAGTGACGTACGATACGATCGTACGATAATACGTTCGACCATCGTTGCACTTCCGATTCGACGTCGCTGCCCGTCGCTCGTTTGTTAAACCGCGTCGATCCGGTCGATCGTCTCTCCATGAACGCTCGCATCCGCCTAAAAACTTGAAACATTCGCGTCGTCGACATCTTCATAGATTCAATCCGATCGTGCCGAGTACCGATCCAACGGTATCGCGAATTTCCGTTTTTCCTCCTTTCGCGATTATCGACGAGAAAAAAGGAACCTTTCCGAAAGGTATAAAGCCATCGATTTATTATCCACGATAGATAGATCGAATTATTTTCCAACATTCCTTTTCCCCGCGTTAACCGCGATACAATGGCCTATTCAGGGCCATTTAACGAGCACCGAAGAACCTATCGAACGGCACTGCTCCGCTCGATCCGATTAATTTGCTCGATGTACGAGCTAATCGGCGAGGATCCATTGTAAAAGTGCGACTCGATGTAGAGATCCCGTCTCCGAGAGGAACGCGATGATAGCAACGAAAAAGGAGGAACGAGCGAACGAGAATAAAGGGGGAAAAGAAAAAAAAAAAGAGAGAAAAAAAGAAAAAAAAAGAAGGACGAACGTAGTCTATGGGGTACCGCGCGAACCGTTAAAAAACCGTATATCGTCGATTAAGCGCGGAAACAACGTAATAACATTCGGTGTTTCCCAAAGGGGTTTATAACGGCGAGGCGTTATTCCTCCGGCGCAATGTCGCGTCCCACTTATTATTTTAGCGCGGTGAGCGCGAGTGTCGGCAGGACGCCTGTCGGTAGGTGTTAAATTAATACCGGGCGTTAAATGCGCCGTGTGAAACGGTCAGGTGCACGAAAAGCGTGTCGTCCCACGTTAACTACTGATCCCGGCAACGAGAACCGCTCCTCCCGCTCCTCTCCGCGCCGAAGAGTCGGCGTCGGCGTCGGCGCTTCTTCCGACCAACGGTGGCTCCACTTCTCTCTCTCTCTCTCTCGATCGTTCGGTTAATGAATTTCGTGATTAGGCGATTTCGGCGTTCTTTCGGTCCGACTCATCGAGCGTTGGTTTTTTCAATTCGATCTTGAGTCGCGTTAGGACTTGGAGCCGCTTCCATGCCGGCTAATTTCGCGTCTATGATCGGCTGTGATCTTTCGCTCATAAGTCGGCCTTGAATTCGTAACTCGAACGCGTCGGAAGTTTTTGGATCGGAGGCAAAAAACGACGATTTGCGTGAATAAGTCCTGGGTTTCGTCGAGCACGATCGAGATCGAGATCGCGCGAATACCGATTTCTTCCGCTTTTCAGCTTTCCTCGGGAACGAAAAGAAACGAAATACATTCTTTTGGTGAGAAATGATCCGGGAAGGAGTGGAAACGTTGCCCCGGCTTGTTGCGCGACTTTCCTCGCTCGCGTAGCGTAATAGAAAAACGATAGGCGACTTTTTACGACTAACCTCCTTTCAGCTGGGTAATATTTCAAAGGAATTTTCATCAAGGCGATATTGATACGGGAGAAGATCGGCATTAAAGAAGGTTTAAACCGAAGGATTTCCGGGAAGTTTGAACGCCAAGCTTAAACTTTCGAATTAGAATTACATATTTTATATTCATTGCCCTCGTAATTCGCGACGATAGACGTGATTCGCGCTGAATCGTTCGACACCTACAAGAATTTCGAATTTTAATTTCTATTTAATCTCGTTATTTATGGGATTTGCACTGCGTCGTGCTTTCGATACGGAATCGTAAATCACAATATTTTCGCTACGAATTCTTTGCACAAACGTGTCGTGCGTTCCTTGACCCGACGGTACATTTTACGCAACGTCGGAATTCACCCAAGTAAATAAGCAAGTAAGTAAATAAATGTCGACAAAGAGATCTTGAAAAGAAACAAGCTTCGTGCCTTCGCCAGGGAACGAACGAATTCAGATCGTCTCTTTCCTCGAATAATTTTACACGATGTCGAGATCTAAACGTATATCCTGGCTAATCAGTTAGAAAATGTCGAAAAGTTTGTCTCTTTCTTCTCCTGCACGACGTCGAAATCTAACTAACGAGTACGTTAGTAAATATCGAAAAACACACCTCTAACCATGTACTCTAAAAAGTAAGTAAGTAGGTTGTTCGGAAAGTCGCTTGGTTTTCTTACCTTGTATTTATGAAAAACTGCTGGGAAAAAGCGAAATCATCGAATAACGAAATGACGAACCATCGAAGGACGATCATCGACGAACGAACGTTTACTCATAATTCCCTTCGTACTTGCAATAAAATGACATGCTAAACGCATGTCAAAGACGTGTAAGAAAACAATTTGGAAAAAACGGTATCGCGCGATACGAAATTCCGACGTTCGATCGACGTAATTCGTAGCATCGACCTCGCGTCACGGCCGAAAGTCAAAATCGTTGACCTCTGCCGAAAAACGATTCCAAGTGCCTCCCGATCATCGAAAAAGCGACTCGATCGTTTCACGGAGACAAAAAAGTTCGACCAAGTCTCGACTCGACCCGGAAGAAACACCT
>JAITYT010000701.1:280238-309252 GCA_025433975.1 Liostenogaster flavolineata | reverse complement strand
AGAGAGAGAGAGAGAGAAGCAGCAAAGGGAAGAAAAGCGATCGGGCGGATGGTCGACGAAGGAATCGAGAGCTCGGGGCTGATATCAAAGCAAGGCAAACAATACGGCGAGCTGATGCTGATGCGATTGTATTATGGCTAGTGGACCGATGATCTATTGTCTCGTCACGTTCTACCCACTCGCTTCTTTTATCTCGATCTCGGGAATACTCGTATCTCGTCGTATCGAGTGAGCATCCATCGAAAGTAGCACGCTCCCGTCACCGAGACGGGTGGGGATCCATCGTGACACGAAATCCACGGGGATATCGCGACGACGATGTCGAGGATGTCGAGGATGTCGACGAGGACGATTTCGCACGCACGAGGTGAAAAGTACCGGGCTTTTAAACTATGATATACGATCGGAGATCGATGACCAATTTCCTCCGTCGTATCTTTCTCTCACCCTCGAGGATGCACCTCGAGGATCCACGCGCCTGCACGCCTGTCTTGACTATCCTTACCCCACCCATCGCTCCGTAAATTTAAAAGCTGACGCGCGTCGATCCGAAGTGTCTCGTGTCGTACTTCGATATTTTCTTTTTAATCCTTTCGCTACGGATCCTTTCTCCTAGAACGGAACGTCGTGCCAAAAGTGGAAATATCAATTTTGTCTCAGAAAAAAATATAAATATATTGTAGTAATTATGATCGTAACGCGATATCGAGCAATAACTTTTTAATAATAATATTCGGTATGAAACTTTTCCAAACATGGATACACGCGTAATCCTACTTTTGGCTCCACTTTTGTCACCGGTGACTACAGTCACCTATATGCCACGAAATATAGAAAAATAGGTGACATTTTATGGCGAGTGACTATAAGTCACCTATATGTCACAGGATATAAAAAATAGGTGACATTTTCTATCGGGTGATTATAGTCACCTATGTGTCACAAAATATAAAAAAATAGGTTACGAACTGTCACTTAAACACGACGAATGACTATAGTCACCCGTAGTGGCGAAAGGGTTGATCGAGATTGTCTCAGCTTCCATTCGTAAGAGTGAACGATCGAGGGGATAAATCGAGAAGTCACGATTACGATATTATGGTATTACGAGAGCGGCAATGAGGCATGTTTTTCGTAGGATTTATTCAAAAATTTAATTAATCGAATTTATTTCACTACGCTTCGATCGATATCTAAAGAAAAAAGTTGGGCGATGCAAGGAGCAGGAGGAAGCACGACGTTCTCTTCGTTCGCGTTCCTGCGCGTTCCAGGAACGTCGAAATTTCCGAGATCGAAGGATAGAGCACCGTGTCCCTTTCTTTCTCGATCGAACGTATCGAAGACGTGCACGGGACGACGAGGACGTCGTCTTTTTGCGTCACGATCGTAGATTTCCATAGCTCCTCGCCGTTGAAAAAGGCAAGTTTTTTTCCCGCTGAACGACTTAACCGCTTCACGTAAACGCGTACGCTTCTTACGATGGCGTTCTTTCGACAAAAGACGATCCATTCTTCTCCGTTTGGGTGGAGAAGCGAACGGAGGCTCGACACGCGCGACGAAACGTACCCACCATGACGGAATTTAAGGTCGTCTCGAGAGAGAAGCGCGTTCCAATCCATCGACATTGTTTTTGCTTGGCAGCACGGAGCCACGAAAACTCGCTCTCCTCCGTTCGTTCTTTCTTTCGTCGCTGGTGTCGGCGCGAGAGTTTACCTGCGTTAATTCGAGGTGTCAAATAGCGCGCACTTCCATTGATCGGCGACGATAATCGGCCGTTACGAGCCACGAGAAAACAATTGCCGTGTCTAGGCGAACGTCTACCTTCGCCGTTCGATTCTTGCCGTTTGTTTCTGGAAGGTGTGCGTGATCGAAACACGTAAAACGTACCTGTAACAGAAAAAAAAAGGAGCGACTTAATAAGAAAGGTAGGCGTTAAATCGTAAATCAATGGCGTACGATCGGCGTCGATTAACCCCTTAAAACGGCGAGGTCTCGTTTTTATTCTTTTTACGACGGTCGTAGGCGAGACGAACTCCTCGCATGGAGTTTCACTTTTCTCCTCTCGTCATATTTTTCACGACTATCTCGAATACGTTCGTCACGAAGCTGCTGCTTTAAAATTTCTTTTAATTCGAGATTTGCGATAACTGTAACTTGTAAAAGTTGTGCTTTAATATCTACGCGATAATAATCACGCGTATTTAGTGTAATATCGATTTCGAAGGGAAACGGACGCAGAATTTTCAGAAAAAATTACTTCGATCGCGTTGCATCACGACCGGTGCAACTGGAATAACATATTTTTTGATTAAACGAATGATAACAAACCAGGAGTAATCGTAACGTATATACGAAACGTTACAGGCTACGATGGAAAAATATCGCTTACAGGTAATTTATAAAGTGCCCGTGATTACTGGCGCGATCGATCGCATTTTCAGGTTTTCTTGTCACTCCGCGAGCTCGATAATGACAGTAATTATCGTGGTTTTAACCGTAGTCCTTCTATCGATTTCTTTTGACTCGACGATACCGATTGGCATAAAATAATTATTATTATTATCATTTATTCGAATAAAAATAAGAAAGGAAAGCGCATGGAATATTTAGAGATAGAAAAGAAGAAAATCTTCCTTCCAACCAGGAGGAATCGTATTAAAAGGGTCCGGTGGATATTTAAAAGCATGTATCTCGATTAAAGAACTTCTCAACGAATTCGAATCGTTTTTCTAACTCGCGTTCGAACGATTTGTTTTCGATCCATGAATAATATTAGCAGCTCGGTAAATATGTTATTTAAATATTCAAAATAGCGAATCTAGATTAAAAGGAGTACGGCTGCTGTTTAAAAACCCAATCACCAAAATAAAGAATTTATCCGCTTTAACACGTAAATCCACTTCCTGCCAAGTTTGAATCACTTTCCAAATTAGCGTTCGAACGATTTGTTTTCCATCGACAAAAAATATAAACAGACCAGCGAATATTATAAAAACGACGAATCTCGACTAAAAATAATACGATTGCTAGGTAAAACCGATCTGGAAAGCATACGAACACCAAAACGAAGAATTACTCCGCTCTATCGCGTAAATACGACAGCCACCTCGTCTCCAACGCTATCCATCCACTTCCTGCCAATTTTGTATCGGTTTTCCATCTTATCGAATACGTGTAACTGGAACGATTACGTCGGCGCGAATCGGCCCCCTCGATCCGACTGGATTTACTTTTCCATTCGCATTCCAGGGATGTCTGACCGAACGCGGCAGCGACATCCACCGATGAATAAGCGACTTTCTCGAGGGCGATCTTTCCTCCTCGCGCGATGACGCGTTTCGCACGAGATTTCGACGAACCGATTACGCGTAATAGTCGCGCGACGTCGAAACGATTCTTGGGATCGAGATACGAAGCGGCACGTTCGGAGCGTGCCTCTCTCTACGAGGGAGTCGAACGACAGGCAGCGTAAGTACGAGTGCGAGAGAGAACGCCCTGGCGTTACCGAATAATTGCCGGGAAGTATTTTTAATCGAGATTGAAAAAATGTGCACGGCGGTCGTGGCAAAAAAAAGGCGACTGGAAAAAAAAGAGGCACGCGGTGGATGCGTAGAGATCGCGATGAGCGAAGATAAAAGAGAGAGAGAGAGAAAGGAGTGGAGGAAGACGAAAAGAGAACGGATAGGAGAGGGAGGTTAAGGGAAAATGAGAAGGGGAAATTCGTAGGAGAGACGGAGACGATACGTACGGTGGATCGGAGAGGGAAGAAGGGAATAAAAGAGAGGAGCAAAGAGGCAGACGAAGCGAGAGACTTTCCACCCCTTCCGCGCCTCTCGCCCTTCCAGCCCTGCCAGGCTCTCGTTTTTCATTGTAGGCGTTGCTCGCGTTTTTAATCGACCCCCCGGCGTACACTCTGAAATTCCTTCGGTTAATTACGCGGATTTCCAATGCATCCAGACCCCGTGGAATTTTTACGATTGCCTTGACCGCGCCTACGCCCCCACTCCCCCTCCTCAGCCACGGGATCCGACTGAAATATTCCAGGGATTTAATTTTATAAATGACCAAGCTGTCCCTGCCACGTGTACGAGCGCCCTTCCTCGCCCTCGTCCGATCGTTCGCTTTTGTCTCTTCTTCGATTCATTTACGACGGAAATAAAATCATCTCGCGGACGCGTCTCCCGAACGACGACACGTTGTTACCAAAGCGACGCGCCTTCGTTATTAACGTCGCGCTATGACGTCTCCCCCATGACTTTCCCTCCGTCGAAGGCTTTTCGAAGCGTAATTCGACGTACGGACGAGTCTTCTTCCTCCAAACGAACGATCGAGAAAGAAATTTCCTCGTTTTTTGCTGATCGGTGTAAACCGAATTCGACTCTAAATCTCGCATCGACCTTTCGAAGTTCGTCTCAAATTGCATCTCGAGACAAAAGATTCGAATTTAGGCCCTAGGAACGAACAACGGACAACGTCGATATTCGCGGCGAAATTCGTATCGCATGAAAATTATCCCATGAAATCGGCGAACACTTTGCAACGGTTTCGCATCCAAACAACATCGTAGGCGAGCCGTGCGCGATCGTTTACGCGACACGGATGTGTTCTCCCGTGTTTAAGGCCATAATGCGGAAACAAAAGCGCTCCGATACCGCGAAATTCTATCGCGGAATAGCTGATTTATCATGTAACCGCGAGCGTAAGCCGAGTTCGATCCTAAATCTCGTATCCACCTTTCGAAGTTCGTTGCATGCTGCGTCTCGGTACGGAAAACGACGGAAGCGTTATCGATCCACTCGGATGCGAGACTCCTCGGCGATCCGTGCGATGAAACAGGACGAAAAATCGGGCAGACCGCGAAACGACGTTAAATCGGTAGGAAGGTGGAAGAGGAGAGGATCCTCTTTCCCGGTATCATAAATAATTCAAGCGGCGTCGTCGCGAGCGAAATACCATCCGTTGCCTCTCTTTTCTCTCCCGCTTTGGACGTCTCTTCCCTCTCCGTTCCGTTCCACCCCTTTCCTACGATTTTCTCCTTTTTCTTCGGCGTGGTGGCGCGGTCGAAGGGGGGAACGACGAGGCCCGAGAACATAATCTTTTCGCGAAAGGATTTCCACGAAGCACCTGAGAGCAACTCGCAGTCGAAAGGGACCTCCGACACCCTTTTCTCTCCCTCTCCCTCCGCCACCGCCCCCTCTTCTCCTACCGACCGTTAAATACTTAATTCCATTTTCTCCTAATTGGACAGTTTTATTAAGGGATGCATATTTCAGATGGCATTTTTATTATGTCTGTCGGGAGCGAAGATCTTCTCCTTCTCCTACTTTTAAATATCTCTCTCTCCCTCTCTCTCTCTCTTTCTCCTCGACACTCGGCTCGTTTCTCACTCCATCGTCGGAGCGACGGTAAGAGGCGAAGGAGATCCGACCTTCGAGGGGTGGGAGAAAGAAAAAATTAGATTTCAACCCTTCGAAAAATATTAGCGCGCCGGATAAGAGAGACCGCGAACCGGCGGCGAGGAAGAGCTGAAGGACGACTGGAGGGACGAAGAACGCCGAGAAAACGCAACCCTTTGGCCCTCGCCTCGCGACCGAGCTATTGTCTCGTGGATTAAAGTACGAAAGTGTAATTTCTACGGGACGACGTAACGATTTCGTACCTTATCCGACTGATGTCTCTTATTACCTCGCGCGAGAATACGTAAAAAAAAAAAAACTACCACGGTGAATCGACCGACGAAAAAGCGATCGTAATTTTTCCGGAGAAGCGACGGATCGATTTTCATCGCGAAAAATCACACGATAGAAGAACGAAGACGGAGCAAAGAGGGGAGTAAGACGCGGGAGAGAACGTAAGACGAATGGAGAAGGACGAAACAAGGGCGCGGCATAAATTTTAATAAGTCTCATTCGGCCACCCTTTGCGCCCGACGAAATGAACGAATTAAAAGTTTCTTTCGCTTTAGTGGTCTCGCGGTTGACATTTCGGCTCGTGCCATCATCTCGCGGAATTGCTCAACTTTCGTCGTTTCGAAAAACGGAGTTGCGGTCGTCCGGTGAATTTCCCATTTTTCTTTTGAATTACTCATGCTCTGCCGTCTCTCCTTCCCCTTTTTTCCGTCTCCCATTTTCAGTTTAAAGAGACACGTTCGGTATAATTATCGATAATTGTACAATACGCACGTAAATGTAGGAAAAGCGCAGACAAATAAATACAACGCGATAGAAATATTAACGACAAAGAGACGATCGTCGCTCGTTCTCCCTTTAACCGTATTCGAGGAATGCAACGTCTTGCCCTTTACGAATGCGCGCAACCGAGTAAGATTTCAATTAAAACCAACCCCCCGGAACGACGGGGGATTAGCAATACGAATCCGTTTCGTACCCTCCGTATACTCGGTTATGACACGGCATAAATATCAATGTAAATTGGGTGGGCGCGAGGACGACCTCCCGCGAAGGAGTTCGCCAAGACGCAACACCACCACGGGGACCTTTATGAACGCAATCATCGCGCGATTTTGCATTTATGAGGTTTAAATTGGTACTACCTGGCATGCTTCGTCCTCCACCGCCTCCCTCTACGCGTCGACGTCTCGCGATCTACCGACGATCTTCGGTATTAGACGTAACTTTCTGCTCCACGCGTTAATTCGAACGATATATCAGCCGTTCCGTCGTCCCGGGGAAATCGTAACGCTCGATAATAACGACGACGATGACGACGTAGCAATGAAAATAGTCTTTGCTCGAGACTTTTTTCGCTCGGGCGAACCAGCGACTGGAAACGATTTTGGCTATATAATATTAGCCAAGTGTTTTACAAATGCATTTAAAAATAATTTTATACTCGGACAAACGTATGCAAATGAAGAGTTCGATAATTTATTTATTTTTAAGCTTTACGAAACAAAATCTGTCAAGAATTTCACCGTGTAGTTGGTTTTTGTGTGATATTTTATGAAACGATCGTCGGTTTGTCAGAGCACGTGTTACAATAATTAGAGCTTCCATGTCTACCGCCAAGTTTATTACGGTCAGGGCAAACAATTTCATAACCTTTTCGAAACAATATGGAGCTTACCATTTTGTCGGTTTTCATTCATGATCAACGTCTGTACGCTTGTAGTAAAGCGCTACCGTAGATTTTGTTTTAAAAATATTTTGGGTTTCTTTTCTTACTAGGCAATTCCTTTCTGTTTGTTAGGATCGTGCAGGTAAAATGGCATTAGAGTTTGGCGTATCGGAAACGAACGTATAGAGCTCGAGAACGCCAGGCCGGTTAAAGGGTTAACTTATCGATCGCGATAGCAACGATCGAGTACGACTTCTTCTCGAATGGAAGGTCGGGAGGAGGAAGGAACGAAACGTCGAGAAGTTCGAATCGAAGTTCGCTGTAGACGGACTACTTCGTGAATTTTGTGATCAGGGTTGAATATCGAAGATCGGCGCAGCTTGTCGAAACTTCGGGACTTCTCCAAGTCGCAAGTGGAACGCTGAGGGCGATCGTCGCGTCGATTCGCGTCGACAGGCGCGAGTCGCCCAACGGAAGACGAAGAATTACGAAGGAAATCGAGTTCGACCGACTTTTCCGTCGTGTCAGCCTCGATCGAAGCTTTATAACGCCCGAAAAAAAAATCACTCTATCCGCGAAAAATCGTTTTCGACGAGACAAAAAAACGCTTCCTTCCGTTGCTCTTCGAGCGTCGCCTAACGAATTAAAATAAAATAAAATATTAACCCTAGATTCATTAACATTCGTCTCTCAGACGAACGTGTTATGTCGATGATTTCTGCTTTATAGAATGCAATGAGCAATAAAACGCACTTCAAATCTATATATAAAATATAGTAAAAGTAGTATAAAAACAATAAGTAAGAGATAATACAAATAAATGCTAAAAGTCATTGCTTGATTTTAACTCCGCGTACTGTGGAGGGGTTTTTAAAATTAAATTCCACGCTAAACTGGTTAATCATTAATTTTCTCAAATGAAAATAAACACAATAGTTATCCTGAGCAATCGAAGCATAATAAATCGCTTGCGATTACATTGAAAGTTACATGCGTTTACGTATTTCCCGCGGTCTGTGAGACGAATTTTTACGAATCTAGGATTAATACAATTAAAAGCGCGTAGCTAAGATTCGTAGAAGCGAGAGAAATAATAACGAGCGAGAGAACGTACGAGCTCGAAATTAGGCACGTATCGCGCGTAGAGAAGAGAGACGGACGGCCTCCTCCCTCGTGCTGCTGCTCCGCGCCGGTAAAATCATGCTACGAAATCATAATTAACGGAATTATACCGCGAGTAACTCGATACGTTTCGGAGGAGACGTGGCGCGGAAAGGGGCGGGAGAGGGACCGAGGAAGGACGAAGGAGGCACAGACACATGCACGGTCGACGGGGAATACCCCTTCGAGAGGGCTTACGTCTAAGAAGGAAGAAGGGTTCGTTCTCGTAGTTTCAACCCCCTTTCCCCGTCCGAGTCGAGAGCAGTACGAGCGGACTGGCTCCTACCTACCTTCGAAACAACCTTCCTTCCTTCCTTCGTACGTACGTACGTACGTAGGTACGTACGTACGAGTACGCGCGTAATGAACGTGAAATTAAACGGCACGCAGCCCGAGGTAGCAGCCGTCGTTTCGCCTACGTCGACGCGTAGATTGCCTTTGCTTTATTCAAAAGCGTTTTAATTACGATGCCTACGGGATCTCGGCACGTTCGTACGTACGTCGAGTATCGCGTTCGAAGGGCGAGCGTAAATGCCGGAAGAAGATCGAGAGTTCGATCGTCCTTGCGATACGGACGATGTCGCTTTCCTCTTTGCCTCGCGCGAGCGTCTTCCTCTCGAGAGCGAGAAGAAAGCGACGAATCGGGAGATCGATCGATTCGAGGGCGTTGCGTCGACGGACGACTTTACTTCGTCTTGCGCCACTGCGGTTACGACGAGTACCGTAATCGTCGAAACGTCGTCGACGCTTCGATCATTGGCAACTGAGAAGACGTTCCTTCGCCTATCTTAAATATTTTACATATTTACATATGTAAAAGTACATATATACAAATATGTATTTTCGGTCTTTTCTGTGTCGTAAATTACTAAAATATTTATTATTTATTTATTATTATATTTATATATATATTATTTATTATTAAAAGTCCAAAGTTCAGTATATACCGAAAAAAGATAACCATTTATTTAAGTTTGAAGTATTCAAGAATAAAGAACAAAGGAAAAATAACGAAACACTCGGTGATAAAATTTGACCTAAACGTTTTAAGAACATTGTCGCTTGAAAATTAAAAAGAATTTTGTTCGATAAGGAACGCGAGGGTGATCTTAAACATTGGAAACAAAGGATTCCGTAGCACGAACGACCGTAGCAATCCAAATGTTAATAATTCATGGTGCGGATTACTTAATAGTAATAACGTAATAGTAACGATAAAATTATTGTATGTTCCATTCGACGAGTTGGACGTTTATTATTCATCGAAAATAAATATCGCGATCGTTGTTTAGCCGTAACGTTGGAAAGTCGTTGATCATTTCCAAGTGATTCGAAATCGAAAGAAGAAGCGACGCTCAAAGGCGAACGAGACACAAGGCGTCTGACGCGCCCTTACAACGAACCAACCACCGTGTCGCGTCGCTGTTTTTTCTTTTCTCCTTTCCTGCACGCGATAACGCGCCAACGCCCCCGAGGAAAAATTCGGAAGAAGGCTTCCTTCCGCCCGTAAAATCCTCGAGCGGATCTTCTTCTTCGTCGCGTTCCGCGTTCCATCGTGAAATCGCCGAGCCGAAGAACGCGGCTACCTCGAATTTTCCTCCCTTAGCGCGGTTTTTCGCTCGCTTTCTTAAGAAAGCCTCTAACCTCGCTCGGTAAGAGTTGTCGCGACGTTTCGACGATATCGAAATAATAAATAATATCGAATAAATAATTCGCGAGCTGCCATCGCTCTGAAACGATCCGCGCATCGATGAACGAAACGAGATTGGTTCAAACGTGAAAATAAGAAGTCCGTGTCGAAGAAGGACGTCGATGAGACATCGAGAATCGTCGTTGTACAACGAGACAACGAAAATGGCTCCGGACGAGGCTGACGCGGCTCGTGAGACGGGGAGAAAGAAAACGGGACGAAGAAGAGCCAAGAAGGCGTTAACTGAACTTTAATGGAGATCATAGATAGAACGTTTCACGGCGGACGTTGAAAGAACTCTTTGACGGATTACATCCGAATCGTGGCTGCCTGACCCTCTTTTCTCTTCTCTCTTTCTTTCTCTCTTTCTCCGTCTCTTTTATCGTCATCGAAGCGATAGTCGAAGCATGCAAGATCCGTAAAGAACGAAAACTAATACCCAAAACCCATTGGACTTACGAGAGAGGAAGAAAGAGAGGAAGAGAGAGCGAGACAGAACGAGTCTAAAGGACGAAATAGTTCGCACAGTCGACTACGATTCAGGTATAATCCCTGTTCGACGGAACGACCGACGTAAGACGTCAAGATGCTCCTTGGAGCGCCATTGTCGATGGCGTTTGCTCCTGTATCGATATCACGATCTACCGGCTGAAACGAATGGAAGAGAAGAAAGCGAGAACTCTTACCCCGAGACTCGACGATTTTCTGGATCGTATCGCGCTGATTTCGACCTACGAGATCGACCTACCGGGCTAACGACTAACCTTCCGAAACGATGCGATCGTATCGATCGACGTTCAGTGTCTTTTATTTTATTTATTAACTTCTGTATTCCTAACAACGTCGAAAATAGATCACTGAAAATTCAGTCGAGTCTAACTGCTAACTGCGATCGGAGATCAACGCGCGACACGGTCGATCTTCACCGTCGACTCTTTTGTCGAAGAATATCCATAGACTCGTCGGTCTCGTGCCGCGAAAGGAAACCGGTCGCGCGCTCGTCGTCCCTCCGCGATTCGACAAACGAGGGATTTCCGACACCCTCTTTTTGCAAGTGGCCGTGGGACTAAGTGCCAACCGTACCCACTTTCGTCTTTTTCGCTCCCTGGGAATCTCGAACGAGAACGAGAGCGCGTGTCCCGCCATCAGCGAAAGAAGAAAAAAAAAAGAAGGGAAAGAGAGAAAGCTCAACAAGTCGAATAAAAAGCTCATAAATAAAGAGGAATTCTTTCTCCGTGCTACGGAAGCACCCTTTGCCCTCTCGTTCTCGTTCTCGTTCTGGGCTCGTCTCCTCTTCCTCCTCCTCCTCCTCCTCCTCCGCCACCTCCACCCCCCGTCATTCGCTCGCACCCTTCTCGTTTCTCCGAATGTTCCCGCGGACACCTGTTGCTGTTGTTCTCCGCGGCAGGGACAAAGATAGAAATACAGCGAGACGCGCAGCCCGTCGGAAAGAGAAGGAGAGAGTCGACGTTGCTCTCTGGATTTCTCCTCTTTGCGAAAAATCCCGTCGAACCGAATCCTCTGATCGCCAGTGATTCCGATTGATCCACCCTTCGAGCGAATTCTGCCGGGAGCAGGACCGTCCGTCGAGCCGTGGATAAAAACGGCTGAAAGGTCTCGCACCCGACGGAACTTCGAATCGATCTTGCTCGCTCTTAACGTTTTCCTTTCGTTTCGAAAGGTTGCTTCGAAGCCGCAGATCGAATCGAAAACCTAAAGAACGACGATTATGACGTACGGTCTTATTTCTGTTCGAAAACGGAAACGATAGAAATTTTAGGAATGAAGATAGGAACAAATTTTATTCGTATAAAAGATGTGCGTATTCATCGTCGTCTTCGTTCACGTAGGAGGCAAACGTAAATGGAAAACAGAAAGCCTAGAAACGTTGAAATGTCATCGACGATAGAAGCTTCAGGATCGAAACTCGCTTCTAAAGCCTGGAAGATAATAGCGTGGAAGACTCGAACGTCCACATTAATGTTCCTAACTGTTTCGGGTTACTTTGGGATAACTCGAACCCTTGAATGATAAATCGAATTTCAACGATTTTACAATAATTGTAATTAATAATTCGTATAATGGAATACGCGCTTTGCGTAATGCTTTGGGTACCTCTATTATATCGATAGATTGAACGACCAAGAGCTGTTACTGTAATTTTCAAATCTCTCGTTCTCGAAGACTTTAACAGCTCCTACGTCGTTTTATCGCCTCGCCGATACAAGATTAAAGGTAGGAGTTACGAATAGTTACGCACTCGAGCGTTTTCATACGTCGAAATCTTTCCATCTCCATCCCAATCTTGTTCCACCGCCTTCCGACGCAATACGCAACGTTCGAGTACCCTAACCATACTCGCCTTTCCTACGATCCGTGAATTTTTATAAATCTATATAAACCGTGTATCAAAGCAGTGAATAAACATTTGCAGCGCGAATGTCAACTCGAAAAAGTCGAGTGACGTTCGAACGAGTAGAAAATCTTGAGAAGGAAACAATCTTCGATATCGTTGGTATATTCGAAATTTTGTGCGAAAAAACGCATCGCTCGAGTGCGACTCGGCAAAGCCGACGCGAATTGCGGAGGGCAGCTGCCGCTGCTGCCGTTGCTGCTGCTGATTCGTGATAAACGGAATCCAGAGAACGCGGCAGGAACGGGATACTATGCTTCGGGTTGCCCGCTAATTACAGGGTGACCTCGAATAAATTACAACCCAACGAAAACGTCGGGCTATCTCGCTTACGTAACGTTGTATTATAATCGTCGTCGTCGTCGTCGTCGTTGTTATTGTCCTCGTTGCTAAGCAGACAGAAGCAAAACACGCATGGCATTCGTCGCCAACCTTCGCAAAATTCCACCGCCAGGAGTCGACTTATATTTCAATTTTCCTCCGACGATGCGATTCGAAACGAGGAATTCCCACGATTCGTTCGACTTGTCTCATTTACTCGAAAATTTTTTTATTCTTTTTTTCGAAATATCCAACGAGAGAAATCAGAATCATCGAATACGTATTCAAAGACGATTTCTTTGTCTGTTTTCTTTTTATTTTACTTTTATGTCTTATTTTCGCTTCGACCGCGTGACTTCAGACAGCTTCGGAAACAAATTAAACGAAAGACTGGACAAAAAGGGGAAGGAAAAAAATGCTGAGCGATACGGCGAAAGGAGTGAAAAACGATGGAGATCACGTCGGTGGACGATAAGTTTCCGGTGGATGACGAGACCGAACGTAGTTCGTCTCGCGAAAGAGGAAGAAAATAAAAGTTTCCCTTCCACGCCCACGTCGACCTTACGATTCGCTCGTTAAACTGCGAGAGCGCGTGTCTACGTACGCGCGTGTAACGCGGCTCCGCCTCGACTCTCGATTACAACTTTTTATTGCATTTCCATTTCATCTCTCGCCTGGCCGACGATGGAAAGAAGACGAGCCGGGAGAAATTGAAACGAATGCGTTTTAAACGCGATTATTGCGTCAGGAGCCGAACGAGCCGAGGGTGAAGCCGCGTCCGCCTTTGGATCGTCTTCCATCCCTTCCTCTCACGCTCTTTCTCTATCTCTCCTTCGAAAGGACGTTCCTCGCCTGCTGATTGAACGTCGAAGACGGGAAATATCTCTTCTTCTCGTAATCTCCTTCATCCTTATATTTTACCGTGCTTTCGCGCCATATTATTTTCTACCGCGTTTCATCGTCGCTTCCAAGTCGATTTTCCGTCTCGAATCCGCTTGAAATTTTACGAAAAAAAAAAAAATCGCATCCAATGGCGCGTCGATTTCCATTCGTTCGATTTATGCATTCGATAAAAACTTTTCACTAATTTTCCTCCTTCTTCTAGTCTCGATCGGGCGACACGATTCCGCTCGGGTAAAACGAAAGTATCGAATTTGACAAAAAAATTGAAAACATTTTTCTCGTTCGACTTATCGCGTTGGTGTAGGTGAATTACTCGCGCGGACGCGCGAGAAAACGTTGTTACACCGTTGGCTTTACAACGATGCATCTGAGTAGACATCGTATCACGACGCGATAACGCATCGATAAATCCTCCCACGTTGCGTCGAATCCCTCCTCTCTCCCTCTTTCTCTTTCTCTCTCGCCCCTCGCTCCATCACCGTTATGTACGATACGCCGTAACACGTAGTTACACCATGTTTTATGTCCGTAGGAAAATTTCCTGTCGTAACGAATCTTCTTTTTTGAATCTTCCTGCTTATCTTTTTTCCGGCCTTCGTTCTCTTCCTCCCTTCCGCCGTCTTCTGGTTAAACCAGCGCCCCCAGGAAGGAGCAAGGATACGAAAGACTGAAAAGAGACGTCAAAAAGGACAGAAAAAACGACGCACGTTTTACCATGGCGCTGTTATTTATTGCACCAATGCTGGGTCAAAGTCGAAGCCAGAGCCGCTCTCCGAGCGTCTCTCTCCTTCTCTCCTCTGCTGGCAGCTGCGAACACTCGTGACGCGAAACATTGAACTATCGAAAACGTAATTTTGCCGCGTATAGAGATAATCCTAATGCACGTAGAACGTGGAAGTACGACGCTTCGAATCGACTCCTCGGTGTCGTGTTTTCCTCCGATCTGCGACAGCCTTCGCATCTCTCTATAGAATCGCGAAGAATTATAAACAAACGCAAGAAGACAAGGAACGATCGACTTGACGAAGAGGCGAACTTGAATTTGATCCACGTGTAAACATATATACGTAGCCCTTTAACTGTTTAATTATATTTTTCAGCGAATATATTTTTCTTACGATATTTGACTCTGCTCGATATAGTTGATTTATAATACGAACGTAACTTTTTTTATCTTCATGTCGAGTATACTCGACGTTATGCGAAAAATTGAAGTTTCGTCGTGACGAGTATACTGGACATAAACAGTTAAAGGGTTAAGGGAATCTCCGTGAATCTCGAGGATGAACGACGTGCGCCTTTCAATCGGTAAATCGTTTTACTTTAAAATGCCAAAGGAAATATTAGGTTGTTCGGAAAGTTTTTTATGTTGTTTTTATGAAAAAATTATGAAAGTTATGAAATAACAGTTACAATATTTATGTTACAACGTAAGCAGCTACAGCTATTTAAAGGAAAACTGCGTTTTCACTGCGTCTGGCTTCTCTCGCATAGGCATTAATTTTGCACACGACATTGAAAGGATTAACACGTTCACGACACGGTCCTAAATCGTGCATCGAACTGATACTCTTACCACGATCGTAATTACGTCGTCCGTTTGTATCACCTAGGGCATATCTCGCCTGATGGAACGATCACGAAATGTACCACCTGTGGTACATGACGCCTTAAAAGCGCTAAAAACGAGTCTCTAACAACGACGGTTTCGTCCGGACTCCGAAACGAGAGCTACAAAGATTGGCGGCGTCTAGTTCGATATCGAAATTCGAGAGTAACGCCGAATACAAGATCGACGCTCGCGCGTTACCGAATTCGGTGCATCATCGAAGCGTTGCAACGGCGTAATATAGCTCGCCGCCTCTGCGTCAATAGCGACCCTCCGGGCTGTGTCTCTTTTTCCCCGAACGTATCTTAAATAATTCGGGGATGCGTAAAATCCGCCCGGGCTCCATTTACCGCGATAATCGGGGCGTAAACAATTTCAGTGCTAGAGAGAGAAGAAGGACGAGATAGAAAAAAGTGGAACAAGGGAGAGGGAGAGAGAGAGAGAAGAGAAGAGAAGAGAGAAAATTCGTGAAGGGTAAGTAGGGGAGGGAGAATGGCAAGGATGATGTTTGGAGGGAGTTTAGAAGTGCGTTTATCCGCTGTCGCTACCGGTCGCTACCGTCGGTTCGCTGGTGTTACGCGATGAAATAGACGCCCCTCTCGCCCCCCTCTCCCAGTTCCATGGCGGGCCCTTGGTAGGACGCCTGCCAACCGTGCCACCCGTCGCGACGATTCGGGGGTGAGAAATTGGGCGCGTTTTTAAACGCGAGATGACACCCGCGGCGCAATTATGCGTCCGGCCAGGCCGAGCGGAAGCCGGGTCTTTTAGAGGTACGCGGCCGACCGTGGAACGCGGCGATCCGCTCGAAGCTCGTGCGTACGTTGACGAGTCCGAGCGACGATAAGCAGAAGTTCCAAAGAGGATGGAAGTTTGGCGTCTTTTGTCTCTTCGAAGCTGCTTCGAATTGTGCGAGAGAAATAGAGAGAACCTAGGGCGTATAGCGAGGGTCGCGATATAGCTCCTATGGATGTTCGATGTCGAAAAACCGTCCGTGTTGTAGAAAATTTTACTCGGAGATGTAAAATGTGAAGTTCGAGGGAGAACGGAAAGACGAATGAAGAGAAAGAAGAAGAAGCCTTCGAAAACGGATGGAAGTTGGGCGTCTTTTGTCTCTTCGAAGCTGCTTCGATCGGTGCGAGAGAACTAGAGAGGCTCTAGGGCGTATAGCGAGGGTCACGAAATAGCTTCTTTGGATCTCGATGTCGAGAGATATGGTCCGGGTTGCACGAAATTCTACTCGCAGACACACGGATAGAGAGGAAGAAGAAGGAAACTTGGAAACTCGATCGAATTCGTCGAAACGCGTGGCGCTGCGATTATGGAAAAGCTGGCGAAGTTCCGTCGAAGTTGAGAGCGCGATCGCTTGATAGAAGAGCGTCTAATAACACAGGCGTCTATCGGAAATCTCGAGGAACCGTCTTAACGCGGATAGATGCGCGTACATACGTATGTAGGTATATAACGTCGTCTTCGTCGTCTTCGTCGTCGTCGTGCGCAATCACGATGGATGCCCGTGCTCAGGTATTGCCATTACCGTGCTCGTGGGATTATTTACGGTTACCATAATTCCCAGGGTCTATTGCACTTAAGATCTTAAGAGGCCCGTGCACGATGCACGTCAGGGGTGGAAGGGGGAGGAGGAACCGAGAGATCGAGATAGACCGAGGGCAGGAGGGAACGAGAGAACGAGAAAGCCAGACGTAAAAGTGGAACGCGTCGCAACCGTTTCTTCCTGCGTACGTGGGTCGTAAAAGGTACTCCGAATTGCTCGTAAAATTACGATCGGATTTAAATTTCGCTCGTCGATTCGACGATCCTTGACCAAGACGCAACGGAGAGCGGAAATCGTGCCGCGTAACGTAAACGTCGAAAATCCGAAAAAATCCAAATCCGTACGCGGTATTTCCCTAACGTCTTCTCTCGATTCTAACGACTACGATTTTCTACGAAAGACGTTCGATCGATCCTAGTAAAATTTCGTGCAACACGGATCCAAAGGAGCTGTTTGGTTGTGTTCGGAAAGTAATTTCGTTTTTTCCCAACAGTTTTTCATAGGAACAACATAAAAAACAACGTCTTTTCGTTTAAAAAACGAAATTACTTTCCAATCAATCCATCGAATTCGAAGCTTCGCAGAGATAAAAGATGCCCAACTTCTATCCATTTTCGAAGACTCCTTCTTCTTTCTCTCCATTCGTGTCTCGTTCCTCCGTTGTTTCTCAAACGACAGCCCGAGAAAAGACGCAAATAAAAAGAAAGAAAGAAAGGCGCTCGTATCGCGTACCCACGAGGATCGCAACGACGACGTTTAATCGCAATGCGAATCGGTACGTCGCAGACGGAGCGTGGAAATCGCGGGGACGATTTCTGAAAACGCGGAGGAATGGAGAAAAGAAAAGAAAAAAAGAAGGAAAGAAAAAAAAGACGAGGGTCGCCTAACGAGATGGTAGATTTCACACGTGGATCTCGTCCGTGACTCTCGCACAGTGATTTCCATCTTTCGAGCGTGCGCCGGAAAAGGGTTCCTCCGCGACTCGTTACTAGAAAAATATAATGACAACGTCGATGTCGAGCGTCCCTCTCGCTCGAAGGAAACGAGCCGTCGTACTCGCTGACGTAATATAAATACAATGCTTCGCTTTGTACTCGATCTCGAAGCGTCAACCGGTATACCGGTCACGCCTTACGTGCCATTGTATCTACCTACGTTTGCCGTTTATCCTCGCTATCGTGCGTAACCGGCGATAAGCCCTCGCGACTCTCGTCCTCGCGATTCACCGTAACACCGACGCCTTTCCTACCGAGACGGAACAATGACCAGAAGAGAAACGGGAAGCGTCGGGGGAAAAAAGCGCTTCCACCGCACTCGAAACCGTCGAAAAATCGGAGCAATGAAAATTTTATTACGTTCGAATTTGCAAGGAATTCCTTACGCGTTCTCGATTTCTCCGCTGCGTGACTAGTTGAAAGACTGAAGTGGAGAAAGGAGTGGAGCTTGTTTCAAAAAAAAAAAAAAGAAAAAAACGATTTATAGCCTTCGCTGCTCTAAGGAGAACGCACTCGTCTCTCCGCTTACGCATTCACAATTTTCAAAGATTCTTCGTAGATTTTTACATTGCTGAACGGTCGCTTGAAAAAAAAGTGAAGAAACTCGTGGAACATCATGGTTAATCGTCGTCGAATAATTTATTGGATGGAAAGGGCGCAACGGGCGCGAATAGATCGAAGGGAAGAACGAAACCGACAGCGAAGAGAAGCTCGACGACGCGATGCGCGACGAAAGGCAAACAGCGATCGAGAGATCAAAGAGGGCGAGCGAGAACGAAGAGGAAAATTCGTGGAAGACGCCAGGGCGACTGGGAGGTGTAAAACGAGAAGAAGGACGCCGGGCACCGCGTCGAAATTAGGATGAAAAACGATGGATGGGATCGGACGTAAAGCGCCGCACGTTCGCCCGATTAACGTGCTTATCGTCGTTGGATGCTCGAAAGTTCGCACGCGTGTAAAGTGGATATCGTGGCGCGTTTCGAGCGGCTTCCGTACGCATTGCCGAGGCTCGTAGCTAGCTGGTAGGTGCCTCCTATTCGCATACATAATGCATACGCGTAGAGTGCAATATCGCTGACATGCGATTCCGGCCTCCTCGTAGCCTCGTCGACGTACCTTTCGAGCCAGGTGACAAACAGGTTCCCCGCATGCACGTCGTTACGCGCGACTCGCTCCGATCGAAAGGAGGGAAAAAAAAGGTGAGAAGAGAAGAACAGTCCAGACGGAGGTTCAAAAGGGCCGACAAGGACTCGATAAGACTAAGGTCGATCGTTCGAGTCGTCGACAAACTTCCTCTATCGAGTCCCTTCGTACGAAGACGAGAACGAAATCGACTTGAATTTTTGTCGAGACAAATCGCGACTTCAAGGACGAGAATGGACGAGGAATTCCTCGTCTATTTTTTAGATCGGTGCTCTCGTAACCGTCGTGGCGCGAGGTGATCTAAGCTCTGTTAATATCTACGTATACAAAGCTATCTTATTGTACGATATTTTTTATCCACTAAAAACATATGCGTATCATCGTATTATAATTTATGTATGATATTAGTTCTACCGGAAAATTCTCTCCGTCTTTAAAATAAAGAAACTGATAATTTTCGATACGTTAATTAATATTTATTGGACAATATAATTTCCGTCGTTATCAGCCACCTCTTTGCTTATATATCGAGCGCGTGCGTAGAAACGCAATGGTCGAAAGAGTCGATGTCCAACTTGAGATGTCATTATTTGACGGAACTGTGTTGTGCCGTGGAAGATAAAAGACAGCGTGTCCTTGGAATCGAGACGTTTTCTTTCTCGTCCGCTCGACTCTACGAATAAGGTCAAGATCGATGCGACCGAACGCATCGTAGAAATCGTAATAGCTTATTCGAGCGGATAATGTTGCGGGATACGCGGGGCTCCTTCCGTTGTTCTTCCGCCTCCACGATCAAACTACTTTAATTATTCATGAACCGTTCCATTTCGAGTGCATTGTCCTTCGCGCAACGTTGTTATATCCCTCTATCGAGAATCGCGCGCTCTGTCGGTATGCGCTTCCGTTGAGCGCTCTTGCAAGCGGTCGTGCTTGTGCGCTTCGAACCCACGAAATCTCGACGACCCTCGAAAAACGCTTTTGCGATCGTCCTTTTCATCCGACTCTCCGTTCGTTGCGATCTACGCTGGATTCTTGCGAACGACGAGAAGCAAGGCGTCGAAAGGCGGAAGATCGATCCAACGATCTCGTGGATCTTTCGGATCGTCGTCTATTGGATTCTCTCCTCGCTTCGTCTTGTAAACTATTGGGCTAACAAACCAAGTAATCGCGGATTTTAAATAAGAATCTATCGGCAAAATCTGCCATCATTTACTTGCCAACCTAATACACCGATTCTTTGATCGAAGTACGAACGACTTTCGTCGCGTCGTCGAGCCAACCGAGTGAAAATTCGAACTTATTTCTCCGTTTCGCGGGAACGACTCCGTCCGGAAAGGATAGAGATTTCGATTCAGACTGACACGACGTCGAGTGACGGTCTCGAGGAAACTTCGAAGTGATCGAATCGGCGTCGTTGGACGGTAGGAGAGAACCGTCGTCGTAATGCGTCCGTGCACACGGGTGCGCGTCGCCTGGGTAAGCGTTAACGACTCCCGCGGCGACTGCGGAGGCGGCGGCGGCATTAATGACCGCGCGGCGTCGAGACGAGCTAACTAATTAAGAACGCAGCGCGAATCACCGCTACGACGACCTTCCGCGCTCTTAGCATGGCGCGCGCCTCCTCTCGATCGACTCTCGTTTCCGTTTCGTTTTTAGCAAGTATCGCGATGCAGCGAGATAATAAAGTCAGTCAAGTTCAGTTTAGACGAGTTTATATAATCGAAAGTAGACAAGACTGTGCTCGGAAGCGTACGAAGTGCATAGATTAGCATCGCGCATAGAATGACAGCGTTGAAGACGTCCGGTGAGGAAGTTACAGAGGCTCTAGCTGCTGCGGCATCGACTAGAGACGATTCAGAGTCTAATTTAGAGACTTGCTCTATCGCAGTCTGTGATGTGTTTAAATATTTATTAGAGATTGACTATTTACTTAGTATCGACATGAAGAAATCCGTAAAGGAAGGGAAATTTGTGTTCTTCGTTGTCGCAAAGATCGAATCACCGATCGTTCGAGTCCTACTTGGAAAGGCGGGTTGAAGCGCCTCGAAGAACGTTTCGAACGCATCGACCCTCGTAACGATGATCCTCGTGAAAAAGATAAGAGATAAACTGTTGGTGCGTTTATAAAAAATGCAGCAATGTTAATCGAGTGATTACCGCATAAACGAAGTGTCACGCGCGAAACTCAGAACTCTATCGCGTGAACTACAAAGCGTCATGGCGCCAGTACTTGCAGACCCCGTGGGATACCTCGCATAGAATGCAAGGTTTCGCGCTTTCCACGCGCTAAGACCGATCATTCGTTTCCTACGCTACCTTACTTACACGCATCTTTATTAACCTCCATTTTCGTTGCGGCGATGTTGCCGCGCGTTTCCTCCATTCCGTTCCACCTTCGCACCGGCTCGAATCACTCGAACGAACCGACGAGAGCGATGGATCAACGAAAGATTATTCGAAGATTATCGAACGCAACACGAGGAATCAACGCAATTTTTGACACGCTGACACGACAGCCGATCGTGCAAAATGTCCATGTACTACTCTGCTATCGACTACTCAGCTGTAGTATGCTCTATTTACTCTATTCGATATTGCAATATATTCGTTATAGCACCACAAGTTTGCTGTTTTAGCAGCACATGTGCTATCGGCTAGTCGATCATGAAAATTTCGATATACTACTCTGCTATATTGGCAAGCTCTATTCTCTCTAGCCATAATTGCTATATCTAAGCTATTTTTATTTATGTTCATTCCGACGGATTATATCCAAGAAAACTCGTGAAAAAGAGTGGAAAAATAGGATCGTCGAGGGTCCAATGATCCGCTTGAAATACACAAATCCAAATCACGGTCCATGAAACGAAAAGATCAAAGCCTTTTATCAATGGTCGATCAATCGATACTCGAAAAATTTGTTTCGTGCGATATGAAGGAAGTCTTGATCCTTTCCTGCTATCATCAGGCGACTGTGTTACGCTCGCGTGTTTCGTTCCGCTACGCTTCGTCCTTCGTTCTTCGTTCCTCGTCGTCGTCGTCGTCGTCGTCGTCGTCGTCGCAGCGTCGTTTTCTCGCCGTAATCGCAGCGACTTCACGTGAATTGAAACGTTTTGTGCGTATCACGTGCCGTGGATGTACCGGAATGCGGCGTGCGCGCGAGAGCGTGACCGTGAAGGGGAGGCCAGACCGTGATACGAGGAGTAGGAAGGAGCCAGAGATAGACGGTTACGCGCCGCGAATCCTTTCGAAAAATTTAACACAAGTCGAAGAACGCACGGAGGAATTCGCCGTAATCGAAAGGAGAAAGAACGACTCGTTCCCTCTTGCTTTCGATGTCGCGTTCGAATCAACGACGTATGAAGATCGCATGATACTGTTAGCGTAGTGGCAAGCAAGAAGAAAACGAAGATAACAAAAAAGATTCATTTTGACCTTCGATATGTCGTCGTCGTCGCTCGCTCTTGAAAAATCTACACAATTTTGTCTCATCTCAAATAAAGATTAGGTTCACTCATAAATAACTTTTTTTCATCAGAAATGTTATATATTTTGCTTTCGTTAAATAACAAAATTATATTAATACAAAGAATAGATTCTACCTACTCGAAAGTAATTTATGATCGAACCTAACAAAATAGGGAGTAACAAAAATACGCGTTCCTTCGATCGAATTTATTTGCATCTGGAATGAAGTGAACTCTCTGAACACCAGAGCTCGTCATCGTCGTTAGGAAGACAGAACGGAAGGGCATCCGCGGCTCCTCGATGGAGCGGACTCGACGCGGCATCGATAGTTTCCTACCAGGCATCCAAATCACCCAGGACGTCTGTGACTGTGTCGTACGACCGATCACGAAACGTCTTCCCTTGGCTCACGTCGACATCGTCCAATGCCCCTCGGGCTGGGAAGCAAGTTCGATGTGCTTCGTCTTAACTCAGCCATCGACTGGATGCGTAATCAACGAGTTCAAACAGATGAACGAATAATTATGCTAATCGAGACTGCGTCTGGTAGCCGTGGCGGCGTTACTCCCACTGTGAGCTGCTTGTACTTCGTTTGGCGAGAGAGAGGAAAAGAAAAGGAAAAAAAAAGAAAGAATAGACGAGCAGGAAGATCGAGCTAGAGGAAAAAGGAGAGAGAAAAATCGAAACTGTTAGAAAGAGAGAGAGAGAGAAAGAAGATAAAGACGGATCTCGACGCGCAGCCAACAACCCGAGGAATCGTTGTAGCAACCGTAGCAACTGTTAGTTGCTTTTGCTTCTGCTACTGCTGCTGCTGCTGTTGCCACCAGCATTGCTACCACTACTGATGGTTGGTATCATTAAAACGTAATCACTGCCGTTCGCTAACCCCGACGCGATGCTAATTTCTTCGTTAATTAATGCCAAGTCCCATTGTGCTCGCGTATGCTCGCAAAAGCGATTACTTAGCGCACCGGTAGCGCGTTATACACGCGGTCTATTCCTCCTCCTCCTCCTCCTCTTCGATCAGGGCCCCTGGCTCGTTTCCTGTTTTCACGCTCATCGCCGCAAATTATGCCTCCTCGTAATTTCCACGTCGTCGAAATTTCCGTCGGTTATCCGAGACGACGGCGATCGCCTCGAAAGAAGCCTCGAGAAGCTAGGCGCTTCTTCCTCTTCCTTCGATGGCGACCTTTGAGACGATCGCGTACGCGTCGATGGACTTGGAGCTGATTACTTTTGGCTGCTCGCGTCGGCCAGCGCAACCCAGAGCCTGGGAATTTCGAGCTTGAGAGATTCATTTCCTCAACGAGGTTCAGAATGTCATGTGCGTTGTGGTACAGATGGCGCCATAAATACAAAATTAATATCTTTTTAGAAAGTACTAACTATCAAAAGATAGCTGTAAACATTTCATGACGATACGAAAAACGTAAAAAAAGAATCGTTCGATACCCGTGATCTCGATGCGAAGAAGAAGAAAAAAATATGGTTTTGGATCTAAGCCATTGTCCGAATTCCGACGAACTATCGAAGATAACGTGGCCATGATTACGAGGCCAAAGCAGACGAGTGAAAAGCGAATGCGATCGTAGGTAAACGCGACTTTGCAACGAATTCACGCGATCGAAGATCCATGCGTTGGATTCGACGTTATCTCGATTGGACCTTCGGGCGTTTCCTTGGTCGTGGCTTCGAAGGTCCTCACGGTAGGAAAAATCGCGACCGGCTGGAAGGCGACGGTCGCTTACGCTTCGTTCGCAGCTTGACGCTTCGTGCGTAAAATTCGCATTATCCTCTCGATCCTTCGATAAGGAGAGTCGATGAAGTGGGTCACGTGATCGATACGCGTAACCCACCCAGTGCGTCGTATTAATTCCGGTTCGGCCGAGTCCGTTCCCCGCCTCTTTTTAGGACGCGCAAGGACAAAGACCCCGCCTTCTCCGAGTGCGCTCGACGCTACGAACGAGAAAACTACCAAGCCGGTCCTGAAAGAACGAGCAACCCCTCCCCCTCTCGCCACCCTTCCGCACACCACCCCTCGTCGACGAAGGCGAAAAAATGTCCATTTACCTTCTGCGAATCCGAAATCTTTTCTCGACCTTTCACCTCCATTCCGAACCGACGAAAGTCCAAAACGAATTTTCAAATCGCTTTTGGGATCGGAATTGGAAGAGGTTGAGATTACGCGGAAGATTTCTGGCCATTCCGGTAGAAAAAAGGAAAGATCAAACAATAAATTTCAATGCGAGATTTCTGCCGAAAGCAAGGAGAACAAATACGAGGAAATCCTAAGGAATTCGTTAAACGCCGGAGTCACGAGAGCGAATCAATTTTTTCGCGCTCCGGGCCACGTAAGAGCGACAGCTGTGGCGCGTGCGTCGAAGTTCCTTCTCGAGCGAGGAAAAAATACACGACGAATCCTTCCGCTCGCGATCGAGTTCCGAAATACCATACGACGTAACGACACGTGATCGCATTGTCTACGAGAGACCAAACAGGCGAGTCTCGCTTCCTTCCTTCCTTCTTTCATTTCTACGTTCCTTCTTTCCTTCCTTTCATACTCTCCTCTCTTTCTCTATGGCAAAGCGTTCAAATTCTTCATGGCAAAAGGTCCGGACTCCTCCTTGTGTCCCTCGACAGTTCGAAAGTAGCACTTGAAAGCCTCTCGAGTGCGTCGTCGGACGCCCGTAGTTTCGGACTCGTTGAAGGCGTACCTACCGCCTTGCTGGTACGCGCGACGTTCGCAAGCTCCTCTTCATTATCGAGCGGCTCCGATGGACGGTGTCGCAGCCGACAATGGAGCTCCCCCCCTGGCTGGTCCACTTCGTTCGAAATAAAGTTTTGTTCCTACTGTTACATAATGATCCGCTCGGTTCGGTTCTCATTTTCGACGTTAGGAGCGTTCTTCGTCGTCGCCGTCTCGTTCTCAAGACGCATCTCGAGCGATAGAAATACTTCGTCTCGTAAGATCAGCAGCACCTGGCCGAATGGCCACTCGAGGCGAACCGAAAGAACGAACGATACGATACACAATGACGCTCTCGTCTAGCTGGATAATCGTTGCTTATTCCAACGAGAACGAAACCCTTTTCACGCGAGCAGCGCGTCCTTCGAAGACGAGATCGATTAGAGCCGGACGCTTCGATGATCTGTTACGCCTCGCAGTTGCTCCTCGATGCTTTGTTTTTTCGTATAGGGGAGGAAACGACCGAAGGCTCCATGCGTATCTTTCTTGTGTACGTCGATTTTTTTCAAGGATTCTCCGACAAGGAGTCTCGAAGATTTTCTGTTTTTTTTTTCGTATCGAAGAATACTCGAACTTTTAGAATACTCGTTTTTAAATATCAATCATTGATAGATAAATTTTTACTGAAATCGCAAGCGAACCTATTTAAAAATTAACTATAATTTATTATCACGAATCTTCTTTCCGTAGGGATTATATCGAATACGAAACCACTCGTAGATGGCTAGAGTAGACCTGGTGACGATTCAATTTCGCACTTGGCGACCATCGACACCAGTCCCTTAGTTCGGTAAGAGAAAGATGCAAATTTCGCTTCTTCTTTTTTCCGAACGACGAAGAGAGGCGATTTTTTCGATTTTCAACGCTTAAAATCAACGCAGGACGACGACGAAGTTAATAGAAAGAAACGTGGCACGCCTCGTCCTCTTTCATCGAGGCGCGTTGGCAACTGCTCTCGCAAGATCGAGCCAAATAATAATCGTATTTAATTGTACTACCGTGTACTTAGGAGATAGAAATCAACGGGTCCGCGATCTCCACGGGATTGCGAGCGTCCCACCGATATCCCCGGGACCCTTCCGATCGACGACGATATCGGTCAGCTGCTCGAGGGCCTTTGTAGGCGCGGCTGACGTTGCAACTTCGACCCCCGTGCGACGAGCCAGACTTTTTTAGCGAATTTAATATTTATACGGAATGACTGATGACTGTAATAAAGGAAAGGGGGTCGTATTGTTCGAAACGTTTGTGTCATTGATCGATATGCTGCTCTCTGCTTCGATGGCTGACGAGAGAGAGAGAGAAAAGAGGAGGAAGGAAGATAGAATTTTTCTCAAGTTTCGTTCCCACCTAGCCAACGATGATCGCGAGAACCTTATGTCGAATTTCGTGAGATCTCGACCACCTTTCCTTCCCCCTCTTCTTTG
The DNA here is from genome assembly GCA_025433975.1 of Liostenogaster flavolineata. Lineage (NCBI taxonomy): Eukaryota > Metazoa > Arthropoda > Insecta > Hymenoptera > Vespidae > Liostenogaster > Liostenogaster flavolineata. The sequence goes on along the minus strand of JAITYT010000701.1, from coordinate 282,747 downwards.
CCTTTGCGATCTCTCGTTTCCATAAAAGTACCAGCAATAAACGATCGACAAAGAATCGAATTGCTTGCAAACTTCGGTTTGTTGAAAGGGATAATAAAATATACTACGACGAAGAGAGTCGGTTACGCGTTAATTTTTCGCCATTTTTATCGCCAATTTCTCCGTCGATACGAGTCTCGAACGAGTCCGGTAAAATCGATCATACGAATGAAATCACATCGTACACAATAGTGAATTGCTTGAAAAGTACGCACCGATCGTAACTGTTCGAACGGTGAACGAAAATTTCGATTAAAAAAAAAGGAAAAAAAAATGTGGAAAGAACGACGTACCCAATGTTCGTCTCCTCACCGAAATTTTCCGATGATCGGTTCGGGATCGATTTTACCCGCGCGCACGATTATCCGTTTTCCCGTGAACGTTTTGTCCGAAATGTTTTCCGCTTCGTTGGATCGTGCGTGGGTGCTCTTTATAACGAGATGCTCGCCGAAAATCGCTTGCAAAAAAGGGACGTACGAAAAGAGAGCGAGAGCCAACTTACTCCGTGTATTTTCGTGTCTATTTTTTCTCGATCCTCGGAAAGTAGCACAGGAAGGACCGAACGGACGGACGGAAGGACGTACGTACCGATCAGGGTGCAACGTAAAGTTACGAAGCAAAGGTAAATAAATATTCGCGCACGATTACGCGCGTTTAAAGGGGGAGCCGAGTTTCGTCTCTCCCGGCCCCCCACCCCCCTTCTACCTTCGCAAGTCCTCGTCGTCTTCGACGTCGTCGTCGTCGTCGTCGTCGTCGTCGTCGTTCGGTGAAACGCTGGGAGTCGCACGGAACGAGGAGTAGGTAATCGGGCCTAAAATGTCCTTTGAACAAACGATACTTTGAACCACGCCGAGGAAGAAGATGACGAAATCATAGGCGTTCGACGCTCCTTTCCAGCCGACGTGTTACCTCCCGATGATGATGATTTTCCTTTGTACGCCCGCTCAATGTTTCAGCGAATCGTTTACCTAATCCGCGTGAAATTTCGTTTGTTCCATCGGTGATGGTTGGCTAGATGGGTAAATGGGTAGGTAGGTTGGTTGGTTGGTTGGTTGGTTAGAAGGTAAGAGGCAAGCTATCTATTCGAGCAAGCTTATAGAAAATGGTTCGTCGGTGCAGGGCACAAAGTCGTTTCAATGCCAAGCTGAGACGAACATAAGGATGCTCGAAATCTACGGGTAGTATACGTATACGCAAGGTAGAATCATTAACGAATCATTATCGTTCTCTTCTCTTCCTCTTCGTCTCCCGCTCGTTCTCGCTCTCTCTTTCTTTCTCTCTGTCTCTCTTTTTTCCTTCTTTCGTTGGCTACGAGAATCCTCGCTTCCTCCTACTCCTGCTCCTGCTCCCGCGCCCCTTTTGAAACAAAACCATTAATGATTTCTATTTGTATTCGTTCGGTGTTCGGTTAAGTTTCGTGAGCGAGTCGAACGGGCTCCGAGGGCCCCGAGACCAAGTCCCCAGTGAATTATGTGAGAAGTTAGCTTATTTTCGTTAAGCCGGACTCCTGCGGCGCAAACAAATCGTCCATCGCTGCCGCTTCGAGACCGAGCTTTGTTTTCTTCTTTCTTTCTTTCTTTCATTCTTTCGTTCTTTCTTTCGTCCTTTCTTTCGTTATTTCCTTCGTTTCTTCCTCTTCTCTTCGAACTACGAATAGGACGTCTCTGGCCGCGTGCCTCCCGTATCGACCGTATTTTCTCATCGATCTTGCGAATTCCTACGCACTCGTCAAACCATTCCAACCTCAAAATCGACGGATGCGTCTCGTGCATCTGTATCTCGAGAGTAATTAAGCAAACGCCATTCGAACGTCATTGAAAAGTCGATTAGCTCGAATCCATCAAAGTCAACGAATGAACACAAAATATCAATCGTTTAAATTGCAAGATGAGACGAGTAGTACAGGACGAAAAATATGCAAATTCGAAGGAAATAAGAAAAAAAAGTAACGAACGAGAGGAGGGACCAAAGAGACTCGAACGCGTAGATCCTTCTGCTCACCCTGACCTCACCTCCCCGCAAATACTACAACCTCCACCCTCGTGCGATTATCGCGATAAAACAAATTTAACGAGCGTTCGCGCATCTCGAAAAAGAGAGAGAGAGAGAGAGGCGCAAGTTCTCTTGCCTGAGAAAACAGACGCGCTGGTCGGCCCGTCAAAGCGATCCCTCCCTCCTCTCTTCTCCTCTCCATCTCAACACTCCTCCGGAGGCCTCGCGCCCGCAACCGACGTTCGAATCGAGGACGTTGCTCGTCTCGGGCATCCTCGTGGAACCGAGCCTCCGATGCGACCACTCGCGCCGTTATTTATTGGCAATCGTAGGAACGATTGCGCCTAAACCAATACCATTAGTGGCGCCGAGGAGCACGTTGCTTCGCGTTGCGGCCTTTCGGCGACGATCCGAGTCCAGAAGGGCGGAGGGAGGGTGGAAAGGGGCAAAGACGAGCGGCGGTTAGCCGCGAAACCGC
>JAITYT010000701.1:267430-280102 GCA_025433975.1 Liostenogaster flavolineata | reverse complement strand
GCTTGCTCTCTCTCTCTCTCTCTCTCTCTCTCTCTCTCTCTCTCTCTCTCTCTCTCTCGCAGTCTCTCGGTTGAACAGCGAATACAGGCGTCATCTGTGAAAACAGCCTTGCCAATCGGCGCCGTGATATTTATCGTAATTTCAAACACGCGAGGATACGTGGTTGGCGCCGCGTTTTGGTCGCGATACCGCCGCCGGCAACGACCCTGCCAGCTTCCCTCCGGGCGAGATGTTGCGCCATTTACGAACCTATCCAACTTCGGTCAAGAGCGAGCTTCCTCCGTGGCCTTTGCGTCATCAAAGATCGCCATACGTCGAGGCGAATCTAGTTTTAGTTGGGACGATCTTTCTCTTTGTCCTGCGCGTCGCTAAGGATCCGCCGTTCGTCGAAGCCAAACGTTGCGCCAGTTACGAATTTAGTTTTTATCAAGAGCCAGTTCTTTTTTCATCCTTTACGTCGCGAAGGACCGTCATTCGTCGAAACGAAACGTTGCTCCAGTTATGAATCCAGTTTTGATCAAGAACCAGTTTTTTTTTATTCCTCAAGCCGCGAAGAACTGCAATTCGTCGAAACGAATCGTTGCGCCATTTTCGTGCGAATCTGGTTTCGGTAAAGACGATCCCTCTCTTTGTGTTCCGCGTCGCTAAGAAGGATCACGATTCGTCGAAGCGAGATTGCGTTGCGCCATTTTCGTACGAATCTAGTTTTGGCCTCCTCTTCCGAATCGAGTCGAGTTCCTACTGCTCCGTATTTATTTTTCGCGTACTTCGCTCGTCCCTTACCGTTCGCTACGTGAGCGTGTTGTTCTCGTTGGTCGTGGCAAGCCAACGTCCTTCGCATCCAGAGGAGAAGCGAAGGATGCACCGCCGACGTGGCAGACAGCGCGACAGCGTCGCGCTCCAATTACAACGAAGCGCAACACGCAGACGAGAGGAAAGAAACTTCCTTCGCGAGAAGGAAGGATACTCGCATCGCAGAGGCATGATGATCCGCAGAGGATCGCTATGAGGAACGTTTCTATACCTGAATATACCCTCGGAGGCACTGACAGAAAGCGACCCGCCCACAAAAGTAATCTCGACCTGGGTCGAGTGGAAACGAGACAGCGAGGGAGAGAGCGAGAGGGAAGACGAAGAACCACACCTGATTCATCAGCGTGGAATAAATCGAAAGCCAAGCTAAAAAACAAAAAGAATTACCATCGCGAGGTCTCCGCATCGACCGTCTCTTACGTCTGACTTTGCTCTCTCTCCCTCTCTCTCTTCCCTTTTCCTCTTTGTTTCTCTCGTCTATTTCTTTTGGTCCTTTTCACTTCCTTCTCGATTCCTTCTCGCTCCCTCGACGATCACGAACGATGTATCGTACGTCCGATTCCTCTCGCGAGGAAGCAAAGGAACGTTCAAATGCGCGCACGTAGGCATTTCGTACCGCGTTTGGAATCCTAGTAAATACGGCCCGCGACTCACCGTATATAAATTATACCTTTTAATTTCCCGCCAAGACAAATGATTTAATTTATTCTATCAATTATCGGCCGTCGAGCGCAAAACGTTGTAGAATGGGGGAGGAAGCTAAGAAGACAAAAAGAGGAGAAGCGAGAAAGGCAGACGCCAGTGGTTAGAGATGGAGGAGGAGGAGGAGGAGGAGGAGGACTTGTTTGGTTTTCATTTCGATTCATCGATATTCGATCGACGATGAATCTTTTTTCGCCCTTTCCACCTCCTTCTCCTCCTCCTCCTCCTCCTCGTCGCGTCGACGTTTCTCTCTCTTACGGCGCGCCGCGGATGCGATCCTCTCTCCCACTCCCTCCTCTCGTCCTTTCATCTCTTTCGATGGCTCTTCCTTCCTCCTTTGCCAGATACTCGGCCCTTCTGTCCTTCTCGAGCCTCCTTTCTCTCGTTCTCGTCCTCGTCTCCACGCGGCAGCGGCTTCTAGTTCGCCCCAAGCGATCTCGTTCGATCGAGCTCGTCCCTCCCGGCGCCTATCTCGTCTCGCGCGATTCGGCTCGGCTCCTTTCCTTCGACGGCTTATTAACGAGCGAGATCGATACGAATCGACGCGTTACGTTCGAGTAGGGACGCGTTTCTACGATAACGTCGTCGCGCGAGATGCTCGTGCGACTCCGTCGAACGACTCTTTTTTCCTCCTCGCTTTTCACTCTGGAAATGCAATCGTCCACGTCTCTCGATTTTTCCTCCACTTTTTGGTCTGTCGTCGTGTCTTCTATTTTTTTCTTCTTTTTTTTTCTCGGAAGATCTTTTGTTTCTCGTCTCGACTTCTCGATTGAAAATGGCCGTTCGAACGCGATCGTTGGTACGGTATTTCGATCGATAGCAGCTTCATTCGTTTCTTTGATAAATCGATGTTGACATCCGCGAGACGGAGAGAGACGTCTTGAAAGAAAAGGCGGACGATCGGAAGGTGAAGCAAGGTTAGAGAAAGAAGGACGGGGAAAAAACGCAGCGGAGAGGCAAAAAAGGAGGAAAGAGGAAGGAAAGATATCGAGGACATGCGTTTCCACGGGTAGACACGAGCGAGACTCGAAGTCTCGAAACCGGTTCGACACCGCCCGTCCGAATCGGCCTAGGTCAGTTATTCGAAAACGGAAATATTGCTTTGTCAATGGTCTCGCTCGTTTACGAACTTTCACACGAGACTCGAATCTCGTTTCTCCTTGTCTTTGTCGTACGTTTCTCTCCCTTCGTATTCTGCAAAGTCGCCCTACCTTAGGTTTGATTTAAATTTTTTTTTATCTTAATTTAATGATTTTTTAAAAAGAGAATCGAACAACTGACTTTACGCTGGCAAAAAATGTTAGAAAATGATGGAAATTATTTTGTCGATTAGTATTTAAGATTTCTTTAATAAATAAATACAAAAAAAATTTGATTACTTTTCAGTCCCCCTAATATTTACGATAAGATATTAATTTTCAAAGCCGAATGTAGCGAACTCGTAGAAGACTATCAGTCTTCGTTCACTTCCTTCCTGGAGTTCATCGATTTCTCCGCGGAATAATTTGCCGGAGGCGTAATAGCCGCGCAGACCGCCGTCCAAATACGAGAGACCACGTTCAAAAGGAAAAGCACGAATCGTTGCATCGAAAGAACGCGATCTTGCGAAATCGGAACGACGATTTCAGCAAACTTTTCAGGAAGGCAACGTCTCGCGGACCGGATTTCGTAATCCTCGTGGGTCTTTCGGCTTTGTAACGCGCTCCGCCGTGCCTAGTCCAGCCTCGACTACTACCAGAGCTTCGAGAAACGCCGGCGCGCACCGTAGTAAAACGCAATCGTAAAAGTTTATACGTGCACGGCGCGAGCAACGATTCCACGTTGCAGAATGAAAAGCACGAGGGGAAGGAAGACAATCTCGGAATCGCCGAGTCACCGAGCGAATCGCCTTTCTATGCCAGAGAACGACTCGATCGCTCGTCTCTCGCTTCGAAGTTCGCGAACGACGCGTCGCTGTCGCTTTAATCGCTCTTATCGCACGCGAGCTCTTCGAATGATCGATCGACCGGTCAATTCGTATGCAAATAGAAGCGACTTACGTACGACATCGCGCTCGCAATTTTCCAACGTGAATGAAAAGGCGTAGAAACGTCCAATCAGAAATAATCCTGATAATCTGAATCGTTGATAACACTTTGACCGACTCTCGCGCGTCAACAATGTTGGGGTGCGTCCAATTGATTTTAACCACCGACTGTCTCTACCAGCTATCTTCAATCGTTATGTCATGCAAAACAATAAATTCTACGTCAGATTGGTTTAGCAAGACGATAGATGTCTTGTGGGAAAACAAATATATACGCCTTTCGCATTGAAAGGGTTAACCTCTCACGTCGTGGAACGAGCCTTTTTGACTTTCTTTTTCTTGATTTATCTCGTTTCGTCGTCGTGTTTTCTCTCGAGGAAAACGCGATAAAACGGCGTTGCATCGAACGCCCTCCGACGTCCTCTCCGATCGTCCTGCGCGTAATTCCAATAAAACCGCGCTCTCGATGAAAAAGGAAGAACCGAGGAGGATCCAGGAATGCCCGAGGAACGGCCGCCTAACGATGCCGAAGATATTCGAAAGAAAGCACGAGCACGAGGGCTGGAAAAAAGGCAACAGCACCGTACGCGAAATGCCGACGGAATTCTATCATTGCTCGTTTCGTTCCTCGTCGTTGGGCTGATTGTCCGTTCTTTCATAACCGGAGCTCGCAATCGGTCGTCTCAAAGGATCGCGAGGGACGACGTGGGACGATGGACGAAGTCCACGAAGAATCGTGCGCAACGAACCTTGCGATCGAAAATGGTCGTAACGTAGGATTTGCCTCTCTGCTGGATTTATTAGCTTCGAGATTCCTCGATGAACGTCCTTTCGATAAGAACGCATCGTACGACAGCCGAATTCGCGAAATATCCTTAAAAAAAACAATACGATGACACCGTGTCCTCCTAATGTGAGACGACGAAACGATGATAGAATAATATCGAATGAGAACGCTTAGAAGAAAAAAACAATACGATAACGCTGTATCCTCCGAACGAGACGAAAAAGCGATGATAAAATAATATCGAAAGAATGGTTAAATATGCCGGATTAAAATATAGAAATTTGAAGCTATCAGGATGATAAATTTCTCGACGAACGTCGTTTCGATAAGAACGCATCGTACGACAGCCGAATTCGCGAGATATCTTTAAAAAAAACAATACGAAACAATGATAAAATAATTAAATAATAATAATAATAATAATTAAAAGAATAGTACTCGAAAGAATAATAAAATATGCCGGATAAGAAATAGAAAATTGAAGCGATCGGGATGGACTCCTTGTTAGACTCGGACTCGTCTTCTCCTAGAATAGAGACGTTACAGCGCGATAGATCGTTTATCCAAGTCGACGTTTTCGATCGAAATTTCTTTAATCGATAAATCCGTCCGTCCGTTCGTTGCACGGTTAGTTGCACGACACGCCTAAGAAGAAGTCGTAATTCGTGCCATGAATCTCGGCCATTTTCGCGTCGCAACGTCGTCCAAGAACGGACGACGGCGCTTATCGCGTCGTACCGCAGTCCGCAGCTCGCTTCTTCCACGATTAATCATCGTTTTGCGCGGTTAAACGCGCAATCAGGGCCCCCCGTTTTTGCAAGTCTGATTGTTCGTACGTGCAATTGCCTCCTTTCCTCGATGGTTCTCTTCTTTCTACTCCTTCTTCTCCTCCTCGATTTTCTTCGTTCTCGTCTTTCGTCGGTTCTTGTCGCTCGTCCTCTCCCTCCCTCCCTCCCTCTCTCTGTCTCTCTCTTTCTCTCGCAATCATTTTCCACCAATGGATCGCGATCGTGCACGGTCTACCGAGTCGAGCTCGTTCATCCTTACGTATTACAGACCGCGATCGAATTAAAACGTACTTTATGGCTCGTGTCAGCCGTTGATAATGATACTTCCTCCGAGACGCGACGTATCGCCATACACGGATTTTCCTCCGAATCACCGTTATCCGCGTGCACGGTGCGCTCAAAACGAGCCGACCAACGAAATTCTCTTCGTTGGAAGCCTTCTTCGTCGTAATTCTCGGCGATATCTTACAAATCGATACAGCTTTCGTAGAGTCGCTGTAAGGAAATTGCACGATCGTAGCCTACGAATTTCTCGACTCCGTGGAATCTTCAGATCGCCGGTCTGGCAAAGTTCAACCCCTTCGTTTCATTTCCCTCCCGTAGGCGGAGCGCCGTCCCAAAAGTGAAAGCATTAAGCATACGCGGTCTTCGGTACTCGGTGACAAGTATTTTGTCAATATTGTCTCATAAATAAAAACAGTAATTATGATTATAACATAATATTGAGGAAGAATTTTTTAATAACAATATTTCGTATGAAACTTTTCAAAACACGAATATACGCATGATCCAACTTTAGGCTCCATTTTGTAGCCGATGACTATAGTCACCATCTTATATAGGTCTATAGGTATATTATATAGGTATAGATGGCGTCATGCGGCGAGTGACTATAGTCACCCATTGTGTATAGATGGCATCTTGCAGCGGATGATTATAGTCACCCGTCGCGTATAGGTGGCGTCTTGGAGCGGTCGACAATCGTCAGCCATAGTAGCGAAAGGATTAAACCTGACATATGCTCTTAGCTGTCGCGATGATCTCGCCAAAAAAAGGAAATAACTTACGAAGCAAATATGCCGATGTTTCCCATTGAAGGAATCGTTAAACGATACAACCGAAAGTTGGGTGATACGAACGTAAGGGTTTCCGCTTCACCTCGCGTGTATCTCGTCAATTTGCAAACTCGTCGTTCTGATTACTTATCTCGACGGTACGTGGGGAATCGCTCGAATCACTCGGGACTGTAAAAAAATATGTTTACGAGGAAGTTTTAAATCTTCCACTCCGATGCGATATACCCAAATTGCTGTTCGTTGTCGGCACTCCGAGACGTGCTCTGAGACGCTCGTCAGTCCCGTGTCCAACGGTAAATCGCGCGATTCCCCTCGATTTCGTCGCCTTCGAGGGACCGAGAAAAATCGTTACTCCGTGCGAGACAGATAAATTCGGCCAGTCGCCTCTCGCGATCAGCGACGCCTCGACGATTTCGACTCCGAACGGCTTATCCATAATTTCCATTGATGCCGTCCAGCGCCCAACACGTAGACGTGGTAACGATCGACGTTGATAAATAGTGAACGGCTCCGAGGGCCAGAGCCCTTCGTAATTACACGCCTATGCCCTCTCGCGATTGCGCTGCTTGGTTAAAAGCATCGGCTCCGCTCGAGAGCCGTTGATCGGTTCGCGGCGTACCGATCGAGCCGAGTGGATCTCGTCCTCCTGTGGGAACGACGCCGTCCTTGGATCCTCCTGACGGATCGAGGAGGATCGTCAACGATCGCGTCGACGACGCGTCGAGATTCGATCGAGTTCGAACGCCCCCTCGCGCGCCACTCGAGCGTCGAGATGCGAGTCGTCGAAAACGATTACGGACCTGCGGATTACAAATTACTCCGCGATAATTTATAGTAATTACCTAGGTATTTATAGTGATCGCTCGTCGTAAGACGATTTGTTAGAAACGCCTCGTAATAATTCGTACTTCACCTCTCAATTACGCGTTCGTCGCTGATGGCTCGCCTGGAAATCTTTCAATCGTCCTCCAGAACGAACAGAAACGAGGAGATTCCGAAGGTACGAATCGAACGTTGATATCGATTTTTTGCGCGTCTCGATGCTGCGAGCCGCGTCGTTTCCCTTTCGACGCGAGACGAACGCGAGCGGATCGACGGGACGATTCGAAAGGGTGGCAAGAACGTAAGGAAGGAAGGAGAGAAAGAAAAAAGGAAGACAAAAGAAAGGAGAAGAAACGGTATTCCTTTCGAAGCCGCCATCTTTCCTCCGTGGCACGGTGCCGTGATAATGAAAGGGCAATTTAGGACGATCCGAAGAAACGATTCGACTCGGCGAATCTCGAGGATCGAATCCCTCCTCCCTTCGTTCCTCCCTTCGAGAGATGCGCCACTCTGCCCCGCGGCTCGCCGATAAAAACCACCGTGCGACGAGGTTACGACGATCGAACCGAACAACAAACGATAGATTCCTACCTGTGTCTTACGTCTATCGTGCGAGTGCACGCGAGCCCGGTCGTGCCGCGCGTGCGTCGAAATTCGCGGAATAAAAGGCGACGCCAATTATCGAGAGGCGAAAGGTGCGCGCGGGAGATTCGAATTAGAGGAAAATCGCGACAACTTTGACAGACGTTGACGTCGTTCGTTTTCCAGAACTCCTTCGAAGTTGGATGGAATTAATCTTCAGGATCAGGAGTGCGCTTATACAGCAACGTCGTCTTCGAAATTCCGTCGTTCTAGAAACATCCAATCTCGAAGCGAAGACCTTCTTATTTCTCTTCTTCGTTTTCTTCCTCCTGTACCATCGAGAATCTTTCGCAACCCCAATTTTCCTCGTAGTTCCGCGATAATAATTCGTGCAGACGCATAGATACGCGCGTTTATCTTGTACAGCGCCATCTTCCTCGTCTTCCTGGTCTTCGTAAGCATATCGATGATTTACGAGACCGAAAGAGGATTAACGGAGTGCGTTGCCATCGAGGAACAACGTCGAACGTTGAACCGTGCGAGAGGACGTTCGTAAAGAGCGGCGCGTGCGCGTAAAGTCGAAAATTCCTCGACACTTGGCATTACGAAAGGAGAAAATTCTCGAGTCGAATCGGGAATTCTCGTTCGATCGAGGATATATCTTCGCGTCGTGTATTTTGAATATTATTCTAGAGGCTTCCATCGCGAGGAAAACGTTAAACGCTCGCAGATGCTAACAGCGGCGAAACTCCCAGGCGAGACAAAATATCATTGGATATTTAACGAGGAAATCTTTTTATCGTTAAAGCGTGACCGCTTCGGCGTAAATAATTATCACGGAATTAAATTATTGATATTTATTAGGCGATTCGTTGATATGATTTTTTATTTATCTTTTCCGAGTTTGTAAATAGATACCGGTTCCATCGAATCGGAACGCGTTCGAAACTCGAGCTCGTAACGGGCATAAAGAAAGGCTTCGATGTTCGAGAAAATCAATTTCCTACATGGACGCTTTCTCCGCGAAACGAATTCAACGTAGTGCGTTTGCCAGTGTCGGTTTCACCGTCGTAACAACGACTTTGCGCGCCAATCGAACTTTTATGATTTGGTCTCGAAACTTAAAGCGCCGAATGGAAGATGCAAAGTTCCGTCTAAGCTCTCACTTTTAAGCTCACCACTTTTAAGATCGCGTTTATCGTACGCGTATGGTAAAATCAACACACAAACGCAACTAGACCACGATTTTAAAATCATCGAAGCAAATGGAGGCTAAAAAGATGCCTGCAACCCTTAGGAGAGTAGAAGAGGAAATTCGAAAAAGAAGAAAGAACCGAGGAAATGGAAGCTCGAGATGGCGAAACGTTACGACAACACGACGAGAGATGCGAGGGAAAAGAGGAGGAGAAAGAAGAAGAACGAGGAGGAGCAGAAGCAGAGAAGAGGACAACGAAGAGGAGAGAAAGAGAGAGGAGAGAAGAGAAGAAGAAGAAGAAGAAAAATAAAAGTAGGAGAAGGAGGAGGAGGAAGAGGAGGCAGCGGACTAAGAAGCAGAAGCATGCGTGCATCACGCGAGCGGACCGAAAGCGTGTAAAGATGGCTTCTCCGTTCTCCTGACGCGCGGCAAACGCCGAGTTGGCTGACTGAGCTGATTGGACTGGCTGGCTGGCCGTTATATCGAGGACTATCAGGCCTCCATGTAACCAAGATCGACTCGACATCGAGCGAATCGTTGCCGTATGAAACCTTTGCACCGCGAGGGCCTCCCTCTCCCCTCTACTTCGATGGCTACCCTCGACCAGCCCCTCCAGCCCCTCCGCGAACCTTTGATTGACGCGCAACGTTCCGCCAAACTCGACGGCACGCGAACCGAACAAACGGCTTTGCTTCCGTCTTCGACGATCGTCCCTGGAATTTTCGAGGAGAGAATTCGCCCTCGTCGGCCTCCATTTCTCGTCGTCGTCGTCATCGTCTTCGATCGATCGATCGATCGATCATCTCGAATCTCAGCCTCGAATAATGACTCTCTCCTTCGAACGAATCAACGCGTCTTTCTGAACGTTGCGACTGATCGAATCTCGCATTTCCTCTTACTGTCTTTCTTGGATAATGCTAAGTAGTAGCTTTTTTGTTCACGCCTTTCGTTCGCTCGGTTTTCGTGAAAGTGATAGAAAGGAGTACGTTCTCTCGTGGTAAACGGCTAGGAAACGTCCAACTCCGAGATCTGCCGTAATAAAAGAGAACCAAAAGGGGCATCCAGCGCGGAAAATCATTAAATTTAAATTACGCCGTAAATGTAAATATGTGAAAGATGTCTGCGGCCTTTAGGGGAGCATTGGCAATAGAAGCAAACATTTAAAGTCCCAACGAACATTTCCATTGGCATTCTTATCATCGAAGCAGAAGAGTCTTCGATACTAACGCTACTAGGTATCGTCGACGTCGATGAAATCGACCATAGAAATCTGGGAAGGAAGACGATGGCGCACCACGTTTCTTGCTGGACGTAATGACACCAGGCACGTTCCAACAGTGCGCTTCCGTCGATGTTTAACTCATCGACATCGATAATGCAGCTCGACTCGGAGCGCTTTCTACGGCTCTCGATCAAGAGCATCTCAACCCCGAGGCACCTTACGTAACGACAATCGTTAATACCGTTTACGAAACGATCGATCGAAGGAGCAGAGCGCGTCCTTACATTTCCTCGTTTCCATTCTCGGAGAGTCTCGAAGGATTACCGACAGGCAGCACGACTTCGAAAAAAAACGCACGGAGGAGGAATCGATCGTTTCTGGACGAATCCGTACGAAAAGATCGACGAGGACGACTCGGCGCGCGGAAGATTACCCTCGGATTATCGTAAGCAGCGAGCCTAGCTACTCGGTACCGGCAATAACCGGGTATCGTGGCTGCGCATAGTGGTACTAGGCTCGTTTGGTAGCATCGTGACGGAACGCAGATCCGCGGAATCGATCGAGCGTGATCGCGTGCGTCGAGCACCCAACGACGCGGATATTCGGCTCTCGAAAATCGTGCCGTGCCAAACGATCGACGAACGGACGATGGATCGATCGATGGATCGATCGACGGATGGACGAAGGATAGATCGATCGATCATACGGGGACAATAACGTCGAGGCTTCGAGTTTCGTTCTACCGACGAATGGTCGATCGAATTACCGCTTTGCGATTTCTCCAAGCAATCCCAACAGCGATACCAGGTATATCTAGCAAGCTACCTGCCAACCTACGGTTCTATCTAGCTCGCAACCGCTCGTAAGGTCTCGTGCGTCGTTTAATTACCGTGTGTAACGAGTTGGAGTGGTTGTTGGCGTGCGCACGAAACCCTTCTCGAGAAGGGGGTGCGATATGCTCACTGACGTCGTCCACGAATCACTCGAAATTACCGAGTACCGTTGTGACAGCCGCCTTCCTCCACCCTCTATGCCGTCGCTCGAGAACCGCGCTTTCGTGCGACTTCTCGAGTCTTAGCTTCTTCGACGCTGGGAAAGACGAGCGCGGAAGCGACGCACCAGCCTACCCTACTCGGGCTACGACCGATTCCACGATTCCAGGGTTCTTGGCTCCGATCGAATTCGACTCGAAAGTCACCTTCGAGACGCTGCTTTTTCGATGGGATGCGTCGAAGGAAGCCAGAAAGAGAGTCTTTCTTCCGCAACTTTTCCGTCGACTCTAGGAAAAGTTTGATGCATTTGAAAAAAACGTTCGTACCTAAATGCAGTGGCTGTCGAGTGCTCGAAGTATGGCCTCCAATGATCGCCTAACAACGATCCAGGCAGGCGGTTTTCCTCGTTGAAACAAATCGAATTCAACTCGCGTTCGATTAGATTCACAAATGAACACATGCCACTTCGACGAAAGTCTCCATTGCCCTTTCGTTTTCCAGATGCTGGGAAAGTCGTTCGGTCTTTAATCGCGCTCCGATCGCCGTACGAAATCCGAGGAGACCAGTAAGCTCGCGGAAAAGGGGCGCTCGACCCCTAACGAAGAAGGAAGCGCATCGGTGTCGCGCTTTGCCGATAGGGTGGCACCGTTACGAGCGAGGGTGGAACGGAAGAAGTGGAGGAGCTGTAGCCCCCTCCCTGCCCTGCCCCGCTACCCCCAGCCCTCGTGGCAGCTACTCTCTGGCACAGTCAGCTGTTTTTAATGTGGGTCACCGGTACACGTACGAAACGATCGATTTCCATCCTACGCGGGTGGCAGAAGCCTCGACGCGTCCTTCGGGCCCTCGAAAGGGCGACGCACGACTTCGTCAACGTCGTCGTTTTCATCTTCGGCGTCGTCATCGCCGAGCGACGTTGGTAATTTCACGTGACACGGGCTTGCCTATGTTTTACCAAAAGAAGCCAACGTTTTCTTCTTCTTCTTCTTCTTCTTCAACTTCCCCCCCTCTCTCTCTCTCTCTCTCTCTCTCTCTTTCTCTGCGCCGGTCAACGTCTCACCAAAGATAAAATCTGCGCGATGATCGCGAGAAATGGAGATAACTTCGAGAAGATCGAGCACGTGCCTCGACGTCTCTCGATCCGATTGTTCGTCGATTCCTCGATCTTCGAAGCGAAGAAGCGAGGTTGGATGGCTATCAAGGGGTTTCCCGAGACGCCATTAGCGCAGGCGACAGCAGGTATTTACGCGCGAACCGATCGATCCTCGATCACTTGATCGTTTCGCGTAAATTTCGTGAGACACGCCGAGACGAAATGGGGGAGAAGCGACGAAGCGAAGGAGGCAGGAAAGGAACGTCGAAAGGGCACCGCGGAACGGGAGCCTGGCGCCATTGCGATAGGTACAATACGGAGCCCCGATGACTTGCATTTGTACCTCGCCATCGAGCCTTCGTGATTATAGCCATGGGGCCCTTTCATCCTCCTCCTACTTCTTCTCATCCTTCTTCTTCTTCCTCCTCTTCGTCTTTTCTTCTGCCTCGTCCTCCTCCTTCGTCTGGGCGTAACGTGGGACGACGGGTAACTCGTCTTGCACGGGAAACGATTCTCCGCGTCTTTCTTCGGCTCTTCGTGAATCGCGTTTCCGATACCGATAATAATATTGTGACTG
>JAITYT010000701.1:219588-253106 GCA_025433975.1 Liostenogaster flavolineata | reverse complement strand
TCTCTCTCTCTCTCTCTCTCTCTCTCTCTCTCTCTCTCTCTCTCTCTCTCTCTCTCTCTCTCTCTATCACACACACACACACACACCCACACACACATACGCACGCGCGCATTTATCTCGATCTATCTCCACCTCTCCCGGAAAATCTCGACGTAATCCTCTCCAGCTGGAATATCCTTGGGAGCGAAGGCGCAAGCGACGACGACGAGATTCTCCTCGATTTATTTTTCTATCGGGTATGTATGAACCACCGATTCGAACTACGCAGACACGCGTACGGGTCTACGTCGCGATGGTATTTCGCGAGGCTGGGAGTCCCTGTTATTACGGAAGTTTGCTGCAACGGTGGCGCATATTACGCGATATTTACTCGAGTCGAACACGTCGATGAAATTAATATGTCGCTCGAGAAAAAGAGAGAGAGAGAGAGAGAGAGAGAAACGGAGAGAAAGAGATCGACGAGAAGAAACGAGATCCGATAAAATACCTTCGTTGACTTTAATTAAGTGGAGAGATCGTACCTATCGCGCATAGAGGTGAAAGCATCGACGAGAAAAAGGTTGGGCGACTCGACGACCATGAAAAGAGACAGAAAGAGAGATATTTTCGAACCTGAAACGTGAAAAAATCATAGTTAAGTCACTATCGCGTCACGAAGGGGGCAAGTCGACACTGAAGGTAGGGAGAGAAGGACGATACGAACGGCGAATATCGGAGGCACGATGAAAATGCGGAGCAATATTTTTTTCTCGACGCCAACGGCGCTGCCGCCGCTGGTAACGCCATCGACGCCACCGACGCGACGCCGCCGTTCGATTTTTCGGTACGGCTCACGCGCCAACTAATTACCCGTGTGCCACGTGTTATTATAAATAGCCAATCGTTACCGGCACAGCCGCATTCGCGATTCGCCCATAATGGCGTGTTATCGGATAAATAAAACGAATAGCCATGGGAGGGTGAGCCGCGATCGTGCCGTCGATAGCACCGTGTGAAACGTTCTACTACGTTGGCTCGCGCTACGCCGTCCGCCCACGCATCGTTCGATACGTTTGTGTTGTCACCAGCCTCCTCCTCCTCCTTCTCCTCTTCCTCGTTGTACAAGTAGAAATTGTATTTGGTTTAATCGCACCTAACTTAGAATCGTCCAACGTCGACGATCGTAGACTGTCTTATTTTCGAGACTATTGTTCATGAAAGTACTGAATTCCGTCAATTTAGAGTTTGAAATTTTATTAAAAAATCACGATTGGTTAATCGAAATATTACCGAAGAGGAAAACGTACGAGTAAAAAACGCGGCGTGAGGTCCAAAAGTGCGCGTTTTTCCGTCGTCTCTGGTAGATCCATCTTCCGAGTATCAACACATGCGCAAGTGTACGCCCTATTTCTGTATTCAACGATAGCCTAGAGCTTCCGTCGGTTCTCGTCGGAGAAGCAGAGACGTTCGCGCCCGAACTAAAACGTACGAACCGTCGTTCATCGAGCTTTCGATGAAAAAATCCAATCGCCTCGTAGGGCTCGCGCAGCGCAGGACGATGGCAATAGGCGCGCCTTCAACGTCGTGACGCGCAGGCATCCTATCTAAACGCATTAGAAAGCTCATTTGAATAGGACACAATGGCGAAGGCGAGCGACGTATCGTACGGATAAATTCTCCGGTCGAAATAATGCTGTCCATCGATGCAGGGTGGCTCATCGTGGCTAGCCACTGCGATTCGTTCTCCAGGGGTGACTGGCTACCCACGGATGAAAGGACGCGCCCTGAAACGGCGCCGTCGCGCTCCTCGATGCCCAGAAAGGATGTAGATCGTCCCGTGAACGACGGTTTCGCGGAGGCATCGTCCTCGAGCACGAAGTCAATACTTTTACGCGTTGGAGGCGCGACGGAAGACAATCACGTTGACACCGCGTGATGGATGTCCCGCTTGCTCGAAATACCCCTCCGTCCGTCCCTTTCCGCCCCTCCTACCGCAGTTTTCCCGGCCAATAAAGCCCATTGTAAATGCGAACTATTCGAAATATTAGAGCGGCACGGCGATTACCGGCCGTTCAGTCATCGCCGTTGACGCACCGTAATCCTTTCCCTCTTTCTTCTCTTTGTCACGATCGCCTCTATTGCGTTCGTTCGTTCGTTCGTTCGTTCGTTGGTTAGCGCGCTCTGCTTCCTCTCCCTCTCTTCTCGTATTTAACGTCGCATCTCTTCACTGTGAAACGACGCGCATAAGCGGAAAATCGAAGAGCGAGCATGGCTCTCCTCTCTTTCGTTCGAACCAGGACGCGAGCATTCGGGCAAGCGACGACGATAGAACCAAAGGAAATCGCATCTCGTCGTTGCGTACCTATGCGCTCGACCGAACGATTCGAGCGATCGTCTAACGTGTAATAACGATAACGACGAGACGAATATTCGTCCGACGCGCGCTTTATTCGATTCTTTCGTCTACCGTATCGATCGTTTCTTCGATTTAACGACGTAGTAGTCGAACGTTCCAGTTAAATTACGATCCCACTCGGACAGTTTTAGCTCCGACAATTTCCACGAGATCTCGGTTGAGTAATCGAGTGACGTCTAAATACAGTACAGATATGTACGTGTAGAAGAACGTGTATATATAAACTCGTTTGGCATCTATATTAGGATATTAATTCAAACGTTAGAGGAAGATACATTGAAAATGGAAGCGAATTTTGAAAACCGAGGAAATTTTAACACTTTGGATCCCAAAATATCGGAAAACGCGCTGAATTTTTCATTCGATATATCGACCTTATGATAAAACCGTTAGCCAAAGATAGAAAACTAACATTTTTCGAATAGTTACGCGTCGAACGTAACGCGATATTAACGTTCACGAAGAACAATCGAAATGGCATCTTCTCTTCTTTCTCTTTTTCTTCGTATATTCCATCAACGAGCTTTTCAACCGTACAAAAAAAAAGAAAGAAATCGCGCCATCAAATTTGTTTGCGATGCTGTTAATCTTCATTGTAATTGCACGCAGAGACCCCGTAGTCCAAGGAGATGATGGCCGAACAATTTCAAACTTGGATTGTCGAGGCATGATGGATCGCTCCTTTGTAACCGACACTGATGATACCTCGCAGATGTATCCATCGTACCCTTTTCGAACGAAACCACTTGCCGGCGATTATCGATTAAATGCGTGCACGTTGACTCTCGCCGGTTCTTAGGCTGCCTTCCCTCTTCTCCCGTTCTGCCTTCTTATTTTGTGTTCTCCGACTCGTACTCTTTCTTTTTCTAAATTCATTAGTTCAATGGATCGACAATTGCTGTCTCGAACTTTTCTCGGCTGAATCTTTCACACGAGTTTCCTCGAATCGCAGTCACTGTCGATATCGATTAGTTGACGCGCTTCCTTGCGGTAACGAAAATTAAAATGACACTAAAAATCAAAATTCACAGTTTCCGTGACAAGATAGAAAAATCTCTGCAAATTTATACGTTTTTATCGGTGATTCTCCTATTAATTCTCAAAACGATTATGTTCGAATGGATCTTTATCATCATTTCTCGCGAAATATATTTATCAAACCGTTTGTTTCTGTTTTTCAAACGTTTTTTATACAAATTATAAGGAACATACAAAGGATCATACTATTTTAGAATCTTTTATAAAAATTTACTTGAGCGAATTAGCTCGAAAATCTGGTACTCACCTTGGACTCAGCCACGTAGTTGTGCCTTGCATCGAACAATCTTGGCAGCATTAAGAAGGTGTTTACCTCGATACGAAGCTGCAGAGTTTGAGTTTACTCTGCATAGCCAGGGAGCATGCTTCCTAGCACGATCTTCTGAAACATATTTACTCGTACTCTTAAAACTTTCTATACATAAAATCGTGCGATAGTTCGCAATAGCGCTACATTTTCTCTTACGCGATGATTTATCTCTTAGCGAGCAAGAATAACTGAAATATTTCGAACAGATGTCACCACTTCAGATAATCCGATGCTTTTATAGTAATCTAATCAGTATCATTAAATAAGGAATACATTTAATAATCGATACGTCCCACGCTATATCTATAAACGATATTCTCCTGCTCTTTTAAAGATAAGTGAACTTTATTGATTTACCAGAGATAGATAAAAAGTCTATGGCAAATAATTGACACGGCAACTTCGAAGAATGTTTCGATCCATGTTAATATACAGTCCTCGTATCTATAAATGTTTGATAATGGAAAATCGTCCATATCTTATCGAAACCGGCGGTAAATAAAAAGATTTTACGATATCGTTTTTAATCATCTTTTTAAAACGGAATAATAAAATCAGAAGCAATACCGAATACATTTGATTTCAGATCAAGAGATTTCAGAAGAAGATTTCAGTCTTGTTGTTCCTATTTTATTTTACAATATTTTACGACGGTTGGCGGCATTTTGACCACATACTTGATCTGCGATCTTAAAAAGGGGAGAACTAAAAAATTCGACACGTGGAACCGCTACCGAGCACAAAATCGTAGAACGAAGTTAAAGCGTGCTCGAGGAAACGCAACTTCCTTCTTTCTACTTTATAAATAATACATTTGTAAGAGAGAAAAAGCAAAGAGCATGATGGTAAAAGGGTCGAAGGCATTGGGAGGGCGAGGGTTCTACATGGGATGGAGTGAAAGTGGAAGAAAAAGAGATGACACTGGACGCAAATAAAAAACGAAGAGAAAAGTATGGTAGGAACCATCATCGGTAATAAAGAGGCGGCAGTCTAAGAACATCGAAGTGACGTCCTGTGTCGCAACGTCATAAAACTGTGCCCTGAGATCTCTAGCTTAGGCTCTTATTAAAACGTCGTCCTGCATATTGACGGTTATTGATCATCGCTGTTCACCGTGTACATCGACGATTTTATGATATAAGAGTCTCGAGCCACCTTGGCTACCTTTAAGCAACAGCTATCTATGTGTGAGTCAATGTACGCGTACCATAGAAAGTTTAATGAAATTCGTGAGTAACGCTAACATTTTATGCAACGTAACGTTAAAAGGAAAAAGAAAATTCTCTCGTTGTTCGAGATATCGCGATCGATTTTGTATTTTTTTTCGTTATCCCCTCGTTATCGAATCGCACAGTATCATTGTCATAAATAAAAGACAAAGTTTCATTAACAGCGTAAAATTTTGATTTATCGCCTGACGTTTATAGAATCGCTCGACATAACTGAACTTAACGAATTACATCCAACGAATATCTTTTTCGTACGTTTTAAATACTATTTTATCTACACTGAATGTGATTAGAGCGTCTCTAACTTACGAACTATTCATTTTTTTGACGTATCTTCGGATGATAATGCAGAAAACAGGATTAATACAATGTCGTTGGTACGAGTAAAAAACGATGATAACGCCATACCGACAGTTTTTTCCCATACCGACCAAGCATTGTTAAAAAATAATCTGTGCTACTGAATGTAACATAAGATAAAAGAATTATCGTATACCGATGAGATTTTAGCAAACTGTATACCATGATAAGAAAAATACAAGTTTAATAACGTTTAAGTTGATAGAAGATGCCAAGATAATAACCGAATATCGCTTATAGAGAATTACTTCTACTTATAGAGTATATACGCGGTTACTATACTATTAATTAATAATTAATGTTTCTCAACAAATTATTAAAATTATGCTTACAGTTTCGGATTTATAGCTTTCGGAAATAAGATTCATTGTTTCTGCAGTTTAAATGAAAAGAAGAAATCGAAAAAAGTACCGAAGCTGAAGTTTAACCTATATAAATTTAAACTAATGCTTTCGTCGTACAATAATCTAACTAATCGTTAACTAATTATTTCGAGTAAACTTTTGCAAGATTCAATTTTTGTTCCATATAATATAAATAAATCTATTAAATCAAATATATTGCTTACTTGTGAAACGATTTCTTACGACTTCTCCTTTCAAAAAAATATTAATTACTAACCGCCAACAAGCGTGCCTTCGATTACCTAACATTGGGATTGGCGCGATAATTATCGATAAAATATTACAGCGCCCTCTAATGGAAATTATCAACTACTAAACCTTAAATCATATTATTACATAAAATTAAATATATATATTATTAAAAATCTGTTATGTTTTATATCGTTTATCTTTGTCTAGTGCAATCTGCTTTTTTTCAACAATCTTTTCTCAACAAAACTTATTTTTTGCCTTAGATCTAACTCTTCTTGATACCAACAGATTGCACTTTATGACGCATAAAAATAACCCGATCTACGTTATAAGATTCCCAAACATAACGTTTATCTAGCACATAGTACTCGTATCGATTCAAATATTATCACTTTATCAACGTTCGCTCATGCGTCTCAAATGTCAACGTACATTTACATCTAATAAAAAAACGGTGCTTACTCAGCTAATACGTATAACCTAGGATATCAGCCATTTTTAATATTAAAGATAATCTATACTTTTATTAAATTTTTGGTTACTTCTTTATTTTTAAACAATTAATTATCTTATAAAAATTAATGCAGTATACGCATCAGTGTCACATGATAAACATATAAAAGACAGTATTAAGATTCATCCCACCTAAATCAGGTAGTCAAAAAAATTATTCTAAAATATATCAAGTATTTGCTCTGTTTAATAGATGCTTTTAAATATATTAAATAATATTATTTCCTACAACTTAGATTTCGCATCACAAAAATGGGAAACGCTGGAAGTAACCAACCACCTACTCACCATCATGGTCATGGTACGCACCGAGAGCGTCACCATAAAGATCATCCACCATCTTCACCAGGGAAAGATGGTCAAGCGTTTGTCTTTGATAAGAAGCCCAATCAAAAACTTGTTTTTCAATCTTCTCATGAAGAAGAAGAACCTTATTTTGCAAAAGTACATTCATCGTATATATTTTAACAAATAAATTATAATTTTAAAAAATAGACATTTATATTTAGAGGATCCTTTTTTTTTATATATATAGTCTGGCCGGCAAGATGGAGATAACTTTACTTCACAACGTCCCCGATCTAATACTGTTTCTGAAGGAACGAAAGTAACGGATAGCAAAGTATTACCTACTGTATTCAAATGGGAAGGAGGTGGAAAACAAGTATATATCAGTGGAACATTTACTGGTTGGAAAACATTACCTATGGTAAAAAGTCATGGTGACTTTGTAACTATTATCGACCTACCGGAAGGAGAACATCAGTATAAATTTTTTGTAGATGGAGAATGGAGACACGATCCTGGCTTGGTAAGACACAATATCAACAATTTTATTAAAATTATGAAATTTTTTATGATTCTTTTTACAGAAAATAGTTGACAATGGCATGGGTTCTAAAAATAATCTAGTATCTGTAAGAAAATCTGATTTCGAAGTTTTCCAAGCCCTTGCAAAGGACAGCGAAGGAGTTAGTACCAGTGTACAAATGGAATATGGTCAAGAAGTTCCTCCACATAAGCCATGGGAGAAAGTTGCTGGCCCTCCAATTTTACCACCTCACCTATTACAAGTTATACTTAACAAAGATACTCCCCTGTCTGTAAGTAAATTAAGATGCACTTTTACTTTTTAAAATTTATTATTTATATCATATATTTTCACAGTGCGAACCAACTCTTTTACCAGAACCAAATCATGTTATGCTGAATCATCTATATGCTTTAAGTATTAAAGATAGCGTAATGGTTCTATCTGCTACACACCGTTACAGGAAAAAATATGTTACTACATTGCTTTACAAACCGATTTAAAGATTATCACTCCTATTTACATAAACGAGAAGAATTGTTTTGGATCAAAGCGTATATTTCCATAACATCTCTTGTTTGCTATTCAAACTTCTGAAAAATTGTAGGTAAGCTAAGTTAAACGAATGTAACATATTGTAATTAGTATTTATTAAAGTAAAGTATACAAAATTTGAACTCTTTATAAAATTAAATATCTATTTCATTTTATTAAATTTGACTGTTCACATTATTAAATCAAAAAATGTCTTGCTGCATTATAAATAGATTAAAATATATTTATTCATTCGTGTGTTCAGAAATTTTCAAATGTTCAAACTCTTTTTATTACATAATATTAACATTTAAATGTTATTGTTCGATATTTCTGGTAAATATGCATATGGTGCTTCAGATCTTGTTCTGAGGAAATACGATCCACTAGCAGTAGTATCTACATGTTCTCCCATAAAAACTGTTTCAAAATTCATGCAGTCACCATTCATATAGCCATCCCAACTCTGACATTTGGTGGCTATAAATCCTGTCTTTGAATTAATGCTTTCCGTAAAGTACAGATATGATCGTCCATGACTACAGGCTTCTAAAATGAAAACATAGATCATAAAATATATTCTAAACACATCATAAAGCTAAAATGTCTTACCCGTTATTTCTGGAGCACAGCAACAACCAGGCTGAACAGCCGTTCCTGCATTTGGATAAAAATCGACATTACCTAAGGGTTGAAGATAACCTAAAATACCACCGCACGAATGAATCACATCAACAAATATTGCATCCGTAGGATCCAAACGTGTTTTTTCGGAAGCAAATAGGTGAAATCCAGGTAAAGCTGGATCGAAACCCGTTACACGTCCTAGTCGACCAGATGTCGCAGCTCCGGAATTTCCAGCTACGTGTGCTCCAAGAGAATGGCCTAGGATTTAATGATATGTAAACTTATATTTCTTCTAAATTATGACTTTCTTTGGCGTTGGTAAATTATACATTTATCATTAAAACTATTTTAATATATATGCGTACCAAGGAAATGGATATCTTCAGTCTTTAAACCAGTTTCTGTGACAATGAAATCAATAAGAGCAGCTGCATCTTTTCCTACTCTTTTAGTATTTTGCATTGGACCGAGATAGAATGTACTAGCAGCTAATGGTTCCCAATCCACAAGTATAATATTATAATCGCCATGTTTCAAATAGGCTACAAAATATCATTATTATTTAAATAATATGATTCAACCATAAAAGGTATTTTTTTTTCATTGATTTGTAAAGATTGACTTGCACACCTTCTCTCATATCCAAGAGACCCATACTCATTGCACTCGATTTCCATCCATGCGTTATAAATTTCGTTTTCCGCGATGCTTTAAAATCAGATTGTAGAAGTGTCTCGGTATCATTAATGAATAATCGAGTTCCATTCTGTGGACTAAATCTTTAACACATAAAAAATTTGTTTGAACTATTAAACGATTTATATGTTACATAAATATGAAATAATGTACAATTTCATGATATTTTAAAATATGATTATACCGAGTATAAAGAATGAAACTGATTTCTGAGCCATCAAGGATGCCTCGTACTCCATCTTCAAATTTTAACACTGCCACTTGAGGTTGTCCATTTCCATCAGGCATAAATATCCAATCTTCTCCGTATCCATCATATTTTTTACGTAAATTACTTTCCAATAACTTACAATTCATAAATTCACATAATATTATGAGTATTGTTAAACCCAACCACAAATTCGTCCACAACATTTGTATAATATTTATAAGAAAAGCGATAATTAAACACATCAATTTTTTCCTATGCTTAATCGTTTGCTTTATACAGTAAGAGTCATCAGTGCAGTAAGGTAAAACCCCTTTATAAATCCTGACAATATCATGACCAATGCTAATTGCCATTTGTTTGGCCCAGTTTTTTAGTTTTATCTTCTCTAAGATACCACAAAGACGGAAATACTATCATACAGTTTAGCAGTGATACCTTAAACATCATAATTAAATTCAAAAACATGCAGGTGCAAATTTAGTTTTCGGTTATTCGGTTTCGGATGTATTGTCAGATATATATCTGACGCATAAAAATAATAACTAAATAAGCCAATTAAATTTTCAATTTCATGCCATTGTATATATCTTCAATATATCATATCAGCCGCATTTTAGAAAACGTTTACATTAAAAACGTATAAATACAAGAATAAAACTTTATTAAACAATTAAGATTTTATTGAGATTACTTAAGAATTAAACAGTTATACAATGATATGTACAATTACATATTTAAATATTAAAATTACTATGTTAAAGAATTATATAGTTTTATTCATAGTTGTAGTTGTAAAAAAAAAACTAAATCAAGATTAGTAAAAAGAATTTTATTTAATGAAACACACTTATCACAAATTCATTTAAATTTTCTGTTTTTTTATAAATCAATAGCGTTGTTCAGTTTTATACGTTTTATACGTTTTGGTACAATTAATATAATACATAAGGCGTCCAAACAGAAGAAGATAACATGCTTTGGTTACCACTTATGAAACATCCTACCTTGAAAGAATAAAGGAGAAAATGCCCTGTTAATCATTATTACTATGTTTAAAATATTTGTTATATTATAACAACCGAAGAAAATATTTATGTTGCCTGCTTCACGTGAGACACCTTATTTACCAAACAAAATTAGTACTTTTACTTTTTACTTTCAAACCAATTTGCATGATGACAAAGACACTAAAGAGGAATGTATAAAGTATATTAACCTTTAATGGCTCTAAATTTAGAAGTGCAGTATTATAATTACTGTATTTGTAACAATCGACATAGGAAACATTATTGTATATAACAAACATATTTCAACGTGAAAGATATTCATTCTTTATTTATTTTGAAACTCAAACATATATATCTTCGCTCATTCATAAAAGCACCGTTTCTGCAATTGATTTTTGTTCTTATGTTATAAATTTAGATTTTTGTAATGCTTTAAAATATAAATTGATATACAAATATTACACGTAATTAGCATACAAATTAAGAGAAAAATAAAGATTTCTATACAAATGAGAATATTATGACTATAAATGTTAATAGCCTTTTCTTTGGCCCAGTTTTTTAGTTTTATCTTCAACATGATATCACGAAGGCGGAAATACTATCGTGTAGTTTAGCAGTGATAATTTAAGCATCATAATTAAGTTCGAAAATAGAGCACGTACAAGTGCAAATTTAAATCATGGTTTGTCTCCTGTAATGGTTGAAACTTATTGTTAAAAACGATTACTTTAGTTAACTAACTTTCTAATATTATTTGACCTCTCGCAAACTTACCAATTAAAAGCGATGAGAACAATTTTGTTAATAATTTACCTACTTAGAAAAGAATGTTCTTATCGTAATAAAATGAGTCACAGATAAGGCTTTACAAATATAAATATGATTGTATTATCGTATAATAATATATTATCATCCATTCGTTTCTTCTTAAGTATTGGATTGTCCGGAAAACTCATTCCAATTTTGAAAGAAAATTCATACCCAGTACATTTAAATTTCGATGTAGATTTTTTTTAATTGTATGAGGATACAATTATGCGGTTGTTTTCAATCAGTATCTTGATCCGATTTTCGTCAGTGGTGGTAGGCCTATTCGGATGTTCTTGATTTTCAAGATTTAATTCACTAACCTTAAAATCGGCACGAACTTTCTGGACGACTCAATATATTTTCATTATAAACCTTTACGTGTATTTTAAGCGTTTTAACAATAGCAATAAAATCTATGTATATTATCAAATGACAGGATATTCGTTATTAGATATATATTTAGCTATATGTAAGTATCATAAATACAGTAGATACTTCATGATAGCATGTCCTACGTTCTGTATCAGGTGGTTCTAGAAAAAATATACACAGTATAAAAGATACAGATAGGTAGAATAGATACTTTTGCGAATGTACATACAAATTTTACATACCGTTTGGTGTTGTATTTTTTCCAAATTCTCCATCACCAAAACAACCTACTAATGGCACTTTTGGGAAGAAACTCTTAAACACTTTTGATTCCATGTTCTTTTCATCGTATATATTTAAGCCACGCGCATAACAAGCAAACATAAATCCCATCGAATATTTTTGTAATTGTACACTATTTCTGAAACTTCTTAATTTGTCTTCAACCTCTTTCTTAGTTACACAGCATGAATCGATTATTACGGACCACGTTCGCATACTTGCACCACTTATTGTAATACCAACACAAACAGGTCTTTTATTACATGTGTATCTTTTTTCATGTTCAAAAGAGCAAATCTTTATGTCTTGCACAATCCCACCCCATACAGTACTTACACCTTTCAAATACCTAAGTATGCACAAAAATCAATAAGATATATAAATATAAGTAGTCAGGTTTTTATATAAAATCATTATAATTTATAAGCATTACCAATGTCTGCTTAATCTCTTTCCTATGTTACGTCCAATTCGATTACAAAGTAATATTACACACTTTGTATTAGTACTGATAACATCATTAGAAGGTACTTCAAAAATCTGTTGACTATATATATCGATGATGCAATTTATGTCCATTATTTTATATACAGAAAAATCTTCAAAAACTGTAGTTTTAACTGTTACTCCAGGTACGTCAGGTAGAAATATGCACGATAATTTACTAGTATTATTTTCTATTTCAGTATCATTCACTACTATACCACAAGTAGCCACTGTTATTATATCACAGTTACTTGGAAGAAATCGACAATGACATCCTTTGAAAATATAAGACACATTATTTCTTGAAATAATATAATTCCATTAAATGACTCTTTGACACAATATCTTATTTTATCACAGAATTTCCATATATGTAATTGCTGTGAACCGATTAATACACAAGTATATGCACACGCATAAGTGCATTATTAAACAGGACATACCCCTCATATCTTCAATTTGATGAGTAATCAAAAATGCCGCTTTAGGCTTAATCATTATCTCCTTCACAACCTGTTTTAGAAAATTTACAGTAACATGACCTGGTAATTTTGATAATTTTCGGACGTCTCCTACAAAATATGCAGGATATCTTCTAGTTCTGCACTCGCTTACCGCTGCATCCATCCAAGTTCTATATTAAATAAAATGAAGAATATAATAATCATACCAAATATATATTTTTCGCACATATATTTATAACAGAATATATTATAATTACAGCAAAATAAGATTTTAGAATCACAAAAGTATTGTGTCCATGGTCAGATAAAATGTTTCAAATATATATTTCTACTTATACTGACTGAACATATCACTGAACTATTAAATCGTATTTTCTACAATCATGGAGATAATTTTTTCATAATTATTTAATGAAATATATTAAATTTATAACTTTGCTCAGACCTGCACACCATCGAAACATTTGATAATTCCAATCCTTTCAAATTCTTGAAAATAATTCGTAAAACATCATAGGTTAGGTAATGTGATGTATCCGAAATGTCATTATTTGTTTTACTCTGTTTTTCCCTTTTGTTCTTAGTTTTGCCTCGAAAGGCTCTTTTACGTGATGTCCTCTCCATTTACAGAGATATCTAACAATTGCAAAGTATTAACCGTGAAAGGATTTCAAATAACTTTAAACCGTTCGTGATGTCTCCATTAAGCTCAGTATACAGTTTATTATTTGTGTTCAATGATAATGGAATGTTTTTGTAATGAGTTTTTATGGTAGTTTCATATGAAGTTTATTAAATATACATTGCGAGCAACATACAAAAGTTTAGATGTACGTTAAAATAAAATTTGATAGAAATTAAATTATTAAACTCATATACATAATTCTAGAATTATACATAAAAGGTAATATAAATTGATACTGTCAAATTAATCTATAATTTATTTATGATGTTCCATGATCACTTAATAAATGATATCAATTAATCAGAAACTAAAAATTTAATGTTCTATTATTGTAATATTGCCTACGTCAAATACTGACTTAATTGTACACTTCCACGCATAAATATGAAACGTGCACATATGATGGCGTATGGTGTATGGTGTTTAGAGATGACATTACGTCAAACATTCTTTTTTTCCCGAATATTCTTCACGTAATTGTTCTACGAGGATACGAAAAGATAAATCATTTTAATGGAAGTTAAATTCAAGATGATGACTTTCGTAAATGAAAATTGCAATTTATGTCGCGTTTGCCTTTCATCCGACGAAAACAACCAATGCATCTTTCAAACAAATCAAAATGAGCCGAAAACTAAAAATACTCTTGATTTTTCAAAAAAATTACAATTGTGCGGAGGTGTCGAGGTTAGTCGTCAAAATACTCCTAAATAAGTTTTTAAAATTTATACAAAAGTGCGAGATGAAAATGTGTGAGGTTATATACAGGTCTTGGAGAACGACGGATTACCTGAACGTATTTGTACAAAGTGTGTTTCAAAAGTTAATGCAGCTCATGAATTGAGAGAACAATGCCAAAAAGTAGACGCAAAATTGAGAGAATTATACGGGAAAGTGATACAAAAAGGTGACAGTTATAAACATATTGAACTAAAAGTAGGTATTGGTATGTAATATTGTTTCTCGTATTCTCACACTATTGTATTAATTTCACTATTCATTCTTCTAGGACCAATATTGCCAAACTGATCAACTTTTTGTAGATTTGATAAAAAAGGAATATAATGCTTCTTCTTATTTTGGAAATACATTGTGTATAAAAGATGATTCCTTTAAAAATATTAGAAATGTAAATGAGAATAATACCAATGTTATTAACATTGGAAATAATCAAGGGGTACGTTTGCAAAACACTAATGATACTAAAAATAAACTTACAGAGCAGAATGGATCTTCTATTAAAAAGGAAGCTTATCGAACGAGAAGAGTAACGATGTTTAAAAGGGTTACTTCCATGGAAAATTTAAAAAATCACAAAGAACGGCAAAGGCAATATATAAAAAAGACATTGAATGTAAAAGTTGATTCTAATGAAAGAGATTCTCACACAAATGTTAACGTTACATGTAATAAAGTAAATAGAGTCTCAAGCTGCAATTCCGAATCAACTTTTTTATGCCCAAAGTGTAATCAATGTTATTCGAATAAAAAATCTTTAGATAGACATACAATAACTCATGATGACAAGAAATTTAAGTGTGAAAAATCTGACAAACAATTTTTTCATCCCGATAAACTGTTTCAACATGGTAAACTGCATAGAACAAATGAAAAATCCAAAACAGTATCGTGTAAAATTTGCAATAAAAATTTTAGAAAAACTGATACAATGGTAAGGCATTTAAATGCTCATAAAAGAGACAATCCTAAAGAAGTCTTTTCTATATTAAAAGAAATCAGAGATAAAAGAAAACTGGAAAATAATATTGACATTCTTAAAGCAGATATGCAAAATCTCATTAATGATGACCAAAAGACTATGTCAGAAAAAGAAATAGTAAAAAATGGTAATAATGCTGTAAAAAATGATTTAAGAAATCCAGTGCAAAGCGTGAGACATAAAATCCATAATTTGTATATTTCTGAGTCAGAGCAATTAAATAAAAGCAGTAATACAGCAGGTACATGCGATAATAATATATCATTTTATCATTGTAAACATTGTAATAAATGTTATTCTACTGAGAGATCATTACAGCGTCATCTATTGATGCACAATGAGAAGAAATTTATTTGTAAAGTATGTAATATGAAATTTTTTCGACAAGATAGACTTAAAAGTCATAGAGATAGGTATGGCCATGATGAGGATAAAGAATGCTCTGTTCCTCAAAAACCACCTGATGATAAACTGGCTATTAAAATAATAAATAGCTGGATTAGAGAAGAATTAGATTCCGATAACGAAGGTAAAGGATTTCCATGTAAAATTTGTGGAAAATCTTATGACACTAAAAAATCTTTGTTAAAACATCAATCAAATATGCATGTAATTCAGAAGGAATGTACAAATTGTATCAAAGACTGTACGTGCGCTGAAAAATGTAAGGAATCTCAAAAGGATAATGAAAAGTTAAAAATATATACGTGTGATGAGTGTAACAAATCCTTTGGAAAAGAAATTAAATTACAAAGACATGTAAGAATTCATGAACGCACAAAGGAACAACAAGATTCAAATTTTAAACGTTTTCTATGTCACATATGCAGCAAGACATTCAGACAAAATACAGGACTTATGTTTCATATGAGGACACATACTGGATATAAACCACATGTTTGTAAATATTGTGGACGAGGTTTTACATCGAATTCAAATTGTATTAATCATGAAAGAACGCACACCGGTGACAGACCATTTGTTTGTCACTTTTGTAGTGCTGCCTTTGCTAAATCTTGCACTCTCAAAGCACATATTACTACGCATACAGGAGAAGCAAATTATCATTGCAAAACGTGTGGTAAATCTTTTAGGAGACTGAAATATTTGAAAGAGCATAAATTTACACACACTGGTGAAAAACCTTATGCTTGTAAGATTTGTGGTACTGCATATAGTCATTCTGGTAGTTTATTTGTACATGAAAAAAAATGCAAAGCTCAATATAATAATTATCAGTCCCCACCTATTCAAAATACACAAAATTATTGTCAGTCACAAACGAATGTTACTACATCCGTACCAGTTATCGCACCTATTTTTACAACACTGCCACAATCTCATTTAAATAATATAAATAATACATTAAACTCGCAAACAAATAAAATCTATATGAACAGCCTTCAAAGAATGAATGTTCACACGGCCTCATCTGTTTCCATTGGTACATCAGGTTTAGATACACATTCGAATCAAGAAGTTTCAGATATGACATCAGCTGTAAGAAACTTCACCATCATTGGACAAGTGTTTAATTCATAAAATAGATATTAATCCTAGAAAAAAGGGATGCTAATCAGAACCCTTCTGTGATAAATGACTATCTTTAATCATTCTTACGAAAAGATGTTTCAGCGATACTTTATGATAGGAAATATACAATCTTTTATTTCTGTAATTAGATTTAATAAGAATTGCATTATATACTATTATAGAGGGTAATGGGTATCTAACGAATAATTATATTTTCAATTTATAAAGTTGCGGAGTATTTAATACTATAAATTAAATTATACAATGACATAAATGTCAATGCCATGCTTTTAAACAATTAATAGAAATATCTAATTCTATTAACGAATGCTACTAGAATGTGTTAACAATTCAAATATTTACACTTAACTTAAGGTTACATATAATTGTACCAATAATATATTAATAATATAGCATTTTTTAAACCTTAAGTTGAATTCATTTGTTTACGCGAATATTAAGGAAAGTAATCACACGTTTTAATTTCAAAGTTTAGTTTACTGAAAACTTAATGTTACTTTTTACATTTATTACATTACTACATGAATCAAATATAATAATTTTTAATATAAATCTTAGAAACAAAGAATATGTCGAATAAATTATTTTAACAATATAAAAATCAATAGATATTTAACTATGAAATCACTGTATATTTTGAATTTAATATTGAATATTTAAGCGGAATCAAAATAAATTGTACCAATTAACATTGTACATTATGTTTTTTAAGACACTAAGTAATGAAAATATTTAATTTCATAAAAGTCGAAATTTTAGCATTTATATAGAGAAGAGTAAAATTAAATAATTGGCCACTATAAGTCAATTAAAATGTTTATATTTTACTGACAACCATATATAAGACTACATCAACGTTTTTAAGTTACATTTTGTGGAACACTAATCTTAATAAATAAGTATTTCTATAATAATGCTGTTAAATATTTAAGGAATCTTTCACAAAATTAGCAAACATAGAATACTCTTATAAACTAAGTAAAGCAAGATATTAATTACTATCTGAATTCTTTAGTAATAAAAAATGAAATCATACAATATAATTTTGTAATAACATAAAGGTTAATTATTCGCAAATGTTATGTTTAATTACGAGTTATAAATATACGTAATAGCTGTATTTTTATAGTAAGCATAGAAAGAATTCGTGATTTTTTGTTATATTCAATATATGAAATAAAATTTTATTTATACGTTATTATGATTGTCAGATTTGCCCTAAATTTTGTTACCATTCGTCTACAGAATTTTATTTTTGTAAAAAAGTCAAATGTTTAAAGAAATTATATAATACGCTTTAAGAAATATTATCTAGAGAAAAGAAAATTATTCTGTTATATTTTTGTAAACGGAATAGAATTATACCATCACGATATTGAATGTACAAACTAAAAATTTGTTTAATTTTTTATTATTCAAATATTGATATAGAAATAAATAGCAAAAAGAAAGATACTAATAATTCAATGTTATTATTAATTGTTAAATTATATTTTTAAAAAATCCAAGTTCTATCATAAGATTAGACTAACAAAATTAATATTGGAAGTTACTTCTCAAATTTTTTGTAAAAACGCATGTCTTATATTCGCACAAAGAAAGTCCTGTATTTCCGAAATAAATGGAAAATATTTGCTAAAAATTGTATAAAATATAATAAAGATTTCTGGAAGAATGTTATATTGTTAGTCAAAATTAAAATTAATTTATTCAGTCGCAATGACAAAGAAATAGTATAAAAACAAATACTGAATTTTGAACATGCAACAATTTTTTATGAAAATAATTTTTCCGATAATAAAAATAATACACAAAGTAGGTTTTTAATTTATTTCTATGTATTTTCTTCAATCAAGTATTATTTAATTAATAATAAAATACAATGAAATACTTGTATATGTAAAATATAAATTATGTTTTGTAAGACACAAATATTTTTTACTCTAGCAGTATTGTTTTTTTACCAATAAATAAATCATGGTTGAGATTATTTACTGATTAATATTAATATTTTATTTCGAAAATTGACACTTTTTTCGAAATATAAATTTGTAAAATTTTAAATTTAAATAATTACAATAAATTAAATTCATTGTATTGAGCGTACTAAATAAATAGTTTATTCCTACTTCCTAAATTGCATTACTCCTTTTAATAATACGATTTATTAATGTAGTATGAATTTAAGATAAAATTAACGAAGGAATAAATTATCATTCTTATTAACTCAATAAAATATAATGTTTCAACTTTTAATTTATAGAAATACACACTATAAGTCGGATATTGCCTTGTTAATTGTTGTGCAAGTATCTAGCGATATTACGTTTAGTGATGATACTAAAGATACTAACTTCACTGACACGTGTTCTTTATGCGTGAAATGGCAACGTTTTCGTTAGAAAAGTAAACATGGAATTATATTATAACTCGTATTTAAAATCGTAAAATTATTTGTTAAGAGGGTGTATAATGTTACTTGAGTGTCTGGCTAATACAGCCAACAGTAATATTAATATATAATATTTACATATATGCTGCAGTAAGTATCTTGTAGTTATTGTCAAAACACATTGCCAGTCTTCGTTTTTTTTTTTGTTATAACAACATATTTGCGATCAAAATTATAAATATAATAAGAGATATGCTATTTTTAACAAACTTGATTAAGTTCCGATCTAAAATATTGATTTCGAAAAGTAATTAATCACACGATGTACGATGTATCAATTTAAAATTGTTGGTATAGTGTTTTTAAATAAACCTCATGTATACCTTTTTATGCGTTATCTATTAAAACATAATTTTTTATAAGATCGATTATATATAGTTTTTAGAAATTTCTGCTAAAAAAATGAAGAAAATTATAAGTTATACAGTATATAATTCTTGCAAAATATTATTTTGCTTCTCTGCAAATATTTTTATAGAATGCCTTTTTTATGACAGATTTATTTAAAAAAATTGAAAATGTGGTTGCCTGAAATGATAGAATATTTAAGGGATCCGTATTTGGTTGCTATGATTCAACAATTTTTTGGAATTAAAATTGATTCTAATGAAAAGCATGCAAAAATATTCAGGTAGGAGAGGTTAATAAATAACACAGTAGTACGTGTAGTATTACAATTAATATTAAAATTTAAGTGACATTTAAATAATAGGTCCAACCATAAAAATCAGCAGATAAATGATTATAACACTTGCGAAGAAATATTTAATGAACGTGTGGAAGGAGATATGTTACAATATAAAAAGGAAGCTGTTAAGTCAGATAAACATAAACACGAACATACATCGATGGAGTTAGAATATCCTCATTTTACTATTACAAATCATTTTTGGTATTATTTATTTCTTTTCGGTACACAATTAGGAGATGAAATTTTTTATTCGGCTTTCATACCATTTTGGTTTTGGAATATCGATGGTGCAGTGGGTCGAAGAGTAGTCTTAGTATGGGCTATTGTCATGACTATTGGTAATAATTTAATATATAGAAATTTAATATAATCTATGTTATAAATCTATTACATCCGTCATAAAACCATTTTTTATGCAGGTCAGGCTTTAAAAGATATAATTTGTTGGCCACGGCCAGCATGTCCACCAGCAGTTAGGCTGCAAAGTAAATGGTCTCAGGAATATGGTATGCCATCGACTCATGCTATGATCGGTGTTTCAATACCATTTAGTGTAGTACTATTTACTATGACTAGATACATTTATTCATTTCCAATCGGATGTACTATCGCATTTCTTTGGTAAGTCTAATATATTAAAATACTAAATAAGTTAACATTGAAACAGTACATTACTATGTTTTACTTTTTAAATTTTAAATAATTGTATTATTTACTATTCTCTTTTTGCAGGTGCACGCTAGTTTGCACCAGTAGACTTTATTTGGGAATGCATACAATATTGGATATTGTAGTAGGGCTTTTATTAGCTGTTCTATTGATGATACCATTAGTGCCTTTAGTGGATATTACTGACTATTATATATTGACTAATGTTTGGATGTTAATGCTTTTAATCGTAGCTAGTATCGTCACTGTGGTTTATTATCCATGTAGTGATAGATGGACACCAACTCGGTAAGAAAGTTATCATAATACTATATATTTTTTATCATATTTTATTCTGTACAAATACATACATATGATTACAGTGGTGATACAACTATGGTTGTATCTGTGACTGCAGGAGTTCATGTAGGAGCATGGTTAAATTATAAAACAGGTGCACTTTTACCTGCAACTTCTCCACCACCATACAATATTATTTGGCCATCTTATCCAATGCTTGGATGTATGATTCTTAGGACAATACTCGGTTTTTGTAGCATCATCGGTACTAAAGCTCTTTGTAAATCTCTTAGTTATGCCACAATGTGTGCCATACTTAAAGTTAATTCTCATGAGCTCACGAAGAGTGGAGAGGACTTAAATAATAAAAATACGATTGCCATTGATTTAGTTTATAAATACATAACTTGTTTTATGATAGGTGTAAATACAGTGTACCTATTGCCCAATGTATTTACTATGATTGGTATAGAACGTCCGACGTTTTACACAGAAATGTAAAAAATTAATTGAAATATTGCATGACTGCCACATATTTACATTTAGCATGCCTATATTTATGCTAAAATTAAATAACTAGAATATTTTTTATATAGTTACAGAATTATAATCATTGTGCTAATATAATCTGACATAATATAAATATTTATAAAAAGAAATACATTTATGAATTCCATTTATATATGGAAGAAACAAACAGAAGGATGTAAATAAATTAATAGACATCTCATAAATCAAGATTTGTAGAAACATTATTATCTTTGCTAACATTTAACCGAAAATACACTAATCTTATATTATTATATTAATACAATTTTTACTTACAAAAATAACTGTAAAAGATAAGGGTTCTTCAAAGATATTGTGCATTTTTATAAGAGAAATATGATTATTATTATACGATCAAGTTTACATGTAAAAAAATATCACGTTTCTTTGTTCGAAACCATGCCATAAATGTCCGTATTATTTTGTACAACTGGCATATCTAGTCGTAAGATCTGTATAAAATGTAAATTATATGTAAATAACTGCTAAAAAATTTTTAATTTTAAGTAAATTTGTAATATTTTAATTTTATATAATGCTTTACCCTTAGATTTTTATCAAAAGAACCTTTCGAATTTTCAATTTGTATAGTATAAGGAATTGAAATATCATGTGCAAGATCATTTCCACTGTCTGTAACAACTATACGATCTGTGCCTAAAAGCACTGTTATATCATGATGTGAAATCTATAAAATTTAAAACAAATGTGTTACAGAAAATATTACATTCTTTAATATTGTAACTATCATATTTAATACTTACATCTCTAGGTATTTGAAATAAGCCAATTAAACTTTGTACAGATTTCCCCAATGGTTGTTTTAATATAATATATTTATATGAGTTTTGCTGCGGAAAATCATTTTGGGGTTGAGATTGAGTATTTTCGCACGTTGATTTATTATCGGTCTTAAGTTCTTCAATTAATGGTTTTTTGGGCTGCAATGCCTCTCGAAGCTCTCTATTTTCAATACGTTGTTCTTGTAATTTACCCATGACCTATTGTGATTTATATTAAATATAAATATATAATTGTCA
Source organism: Liostenogaster flavolineata (assembly GCA_025433975.1). Lineage (NCBI taxonomy): Eukaryota > Metazoa > Arthropoda > Insecta > Hymenoptera > Vespidae > Liostenogaster > Liostenogaster flavolineata. Next base: position 230,723 of record JAITYT010000701.1, on the reverse strand, counting down.
ATAATTTCATTATTTTATTATACTTACTTTTCTATTTTTTAAAATAATATAATCGTTGGGATTAAGATTGTTATTAAATTTATAAGATATTCCCTCTATAATTATAGCTATTGTTAAGACTAAAAATTGTTCGTCTTCTTGACATTTTTCAAAATATGTTGTATTTATAATAATATCATGTGTCGAGCATAATATGCCACCTAAAAATATAATCACGTTTTTAAAATTCACGATAACAATATTAATAATTGATATTTAAGAATCCAATAATTTATTATATGTCATACATTTGTCAGGTTCTAGTCTTGCATTACCAATACTCATCGGTATTGAAAAATTTGGTGTTTCTTCATTTAATGTATCAAGAAGCATAGCACTTGATATATCTTTAGGTGGAGGTATTTTTGTCGATGTACAAATATTTAAAAACACTTTTTCACCAGCTGTTGATTTTGTTTTTATGCAAATACCTATAATATTATATAAAAAATATCGAAATTATAAGCAGTCCATGTATAATTAATGAAAAAGCTATAGATATAAGACATTATACCAGGAACAGGTTGAATAGGAATGTAAATAGACTTTTTGTTATATTGTGACATCATCTGGTTGATCTCATCTTCACACTCATTTTTCTAAAAATATTAATCATATATACATATACATTTGTATGCATATGTGTTGTGTATTTAAAAATAAAGTATTTAAGAAGTAACGAACTACTTACTGACAACAATAAATTGTTCATTAAGATAGTCTCGTCAACATCAAGAAGTGTATTATTAGTCATGATAAATTAAATATACAACGCAGTAAAAGTTCAACTGTTTTCAAGAGTCGATCAAATTAAAAAAACTTCCGTAAATGATTGAATATAGTCGACAGATAGTTGAAGAGGAGATACACATGCAAACACATTAACGCTATGAATGCATGTAATAACATTCGCGTATGCGACTCCTACTTGACTAGCTTACGTACGTCTCATGCGCCACATTTAAATTAAACGAGAATGAGCGTTCATCAAGAAGTCTGTTCTTGGTGATCATAAAACCCAACAGACATTGTAAAAAACCTGCGACCTTGAACACGAATCTACTAAAATTGAAAATCGGACGTTGAGCATTATTTTATGGAAGCGATCAAAGGAATATTTCTGACAAGCAGATGGTAACATATCGATATATTTATCGATATCTTTAACCTTTTCCGACTCAATATAAATAGCCCTATTTCTCGTCATTAATTCAATTCTTTTTCGTAGAATGACATGTCTCGTTACTATTCTTCCAGAACGAAACTGATCTTTTAAGGTGTAGATTTCAGTTTCAAATTTTTAGAATCATTGTTGACAGTGGCTTACGCTTATTTTTCAAGTTTCATATACTTCATTAACCCTTTGCATTTGGATTTTTTCAGCCTCTATACTAGGAGCCTATTCGGAATTTAATTTTTAAATATTCCTGGATTTAAGAATGAAAATACAGTTTACAAAATAAAATTCAATATCTTTCTATAATTTACTATCTGGTTTTATAGCAAATTGATACAGATAATTTATCTCCGTTTCCTCTTCCGACTTTCAGTTTGTACATTTAAAATAACCGTATTATTTATGGGATAACCCACTGTATTTACGTATTTGAAATATCAAGCACATATTGTTGTTTAATACTTCGTACTTCAATTTTCAATTTCTCGTCGTATTTTTGTTCTTTTTTTTTTACCTTAGCAAAAGAAAAAATGTATCTCAAGCTCACTATAAGTTATGTACTGAGTATCGTGACGAAACTTTAAGAGAACAGCAGTGTTAACATTGATTTGGTAGAGTTAGATCGTTCCATGAGGAAGTTGTCTTTTATTTTCTTTAAAAAAGTCGCAATTATTTAGTTGCCATACCTATGTGTAAATATGTAAATAAATATATTGAATAATTTTACATTTTAATTACATTTTAAATGTATATAATACATTTAACGTTAAAGGAAAACAGGTATAACCTTTATATCTTGTTATCGAATTTATTCAAACTAATTATACATGTAATAGAAGTTATTCGGATAAAAGAACGTACTTTGATAAAACATAAAATGTTATGTTAAATAATTAGATAGATAAAATAGCTTAAATCATTTCGCCGTTTAAATCTGTAACTCAATGTAAATAAAATACGTTATTTTGAAAGATTTTTTTTACCGTGTACTATATTATTTTCTAGTATTAGGTGTAATAGCGTATAAGGACCTAACATTAGCAAGGAGCTGCCGTTGTGTCAATGTTTATATACAATATAACGTGAAGGACGGCGAGCGAGTTGTTTAAAAAGCATTGAAGAGGATGAATTTAAAGGAATCGATTTAAAATAATGTAGTAACGTTCATTTAGAGTAGACAGTTATTTTGAATCTCCTAAACCTTTTACATAAGTATTAGAAAAACATGCAATATATAAAAATATGGTTTATTTTTCACACAGCTTTACATGAATAGCGTCATTTTTTTAATTACATAAGTAAATAATATAAACAATGCTACTAGTTTTAAAAACTTATCAATTATGCTTTATTACTAAACCTACCAACGATTGATTATATGATCATTTTTAAGCTTTCATTTGGATTTCTTACATAAAACTACCTTTTTTCCGTGTTTATAATGTATATGAAAAAAAAGAATAAATTTGTTTCGTCGATTCGTAAAAATCATTTAATTTTTTATTTAATTCAATATCATGTTGATTTACAGTAGAAACAAGTATACATGAAATGTCAGTAGATTTAGTGTTAAAATCATCATTTTGCATTTATAAAAAAAAAGAAGCAAAAAAGCGCCACTAAGTAATTATACATAATATTATGCTTTAAATAAATTGCAGAAATTGCAAGAAAAATACAATATTTGTTGTACCAGCATAGTAAGAGTATTATAATCTCTTCCTGCTTTATATATGCACGGTATAAGGCACAGGCATATATCACAGTTTCCACTAAAAGTGGAATTAAATAAAAATCTCGGATTATTAGATTCCTGAGAACTATATCAGAGAATATTTTTGATATATTAATATTTTAAAATATAATCTTTTGAAATACTTTTGCAGCTTAATACATTATTATATAGAAAAGCACTTGACAGATGCACGTTGAACATTCGGTTGAACTCTGTCTATTTGATATGCATGTCTGATTTACGTATGCAAAATACATACTTGATGTATTATGAATGTTAATAAATAAGAGAGAGTATGATGAAGAAATTTCTACAAATATGCAATTATTGATTAACGTCGAAGATTTAACGTTAGTGCCTAATTTTACATGTCACAATTAGTAATGATTTAAATGGAATAATATTACACAGTAATTATTGTCATGTATTTTTAAAGTCATCTGTTCAGCGATAGCGCCGATTAGCCCAGCATTGTGAACAGTAATACTGGTTTTCCGGTGATCCAAAAAATTGGCAATGTTCGCTACGGCATGCCTTTACAATACCCTAAAATTTAAATGAATTTTTATATTTACACTTTAAACATATAGAAATATTTATGATTTAAATATAGTTTTTATAATAACATACCCTCATACCGCTAGTATCGTTCCATATTTCTTCTTTTTCTTTATCGGATGATTTATGATCATTGTAAAAAGTTGACCTACAAAATCATATTCAATATAATACTTATTCCTATAATTTTCATATTTTGTGTTCCAGGTATATTCCTACCTGGATAGATAAAGCGTGCGATCTTTATTAGGATGAGTAGGTAACAATTTGCTAACGCTGGCATGACTGCCCTGATCGCTAGCAGTGTAAAATTTTGATTTACCAGCTCCATAATTCATCACACAATCTGTATCATCTATTTGATGGTCTTGAAGGTATCTGCAAAGAAAAACTGAAAGTAATATGAAGTAGAATAATTCTAGTTTACATTAATTATACTGTTATTTCTTAAGAAAAATTTATCTCAATTATTGAGAAATTTAAATTATTAATTACTCTGTGATATTTGTCCGTAAATAAACAATCTTCTTTTAATAGATATCTTATAGATGCAAATACTATATAAAATAATTGTAATAAAATCTTTGAACACTTGCCTAGCATGCGCACATTGCAGATAATTTTGAAGCATTTGATCAACATATTGATGACGTCTGCTTCTCATTTTTATACACAATAAACCATCTGTTGAAACTCCACCTGCTGAAGATGGAGGGCTCTTTGGTCTTTTTGCCATAAACCATAATTTCTTGCTTACTGATTTTCCAATCGAACCAAACTGCTTTGCAACACCTAATAATTGCTTCGCTGTTTTAGATAATGAACCATCGGTGTCTGATAATCGATCTACTTCGTCTGACGTGAAATTCTGATATTCACAGTCTAGGTAATCTCTCAGTAGAATTTCCATCTGTTTGGGATAACCAAAATTGTTGCACTAATAATTTTTATATTACTACAAGTAAAATATTTGTGACTGATTACCGTATTCTGCTCACAATGTAACAAATCTCTCGATCCCTCATTCCAATCCCAATCAGGACCAGGGTCAATTATAAATAAAACTGGCAATAACTGTCCTGTATCAGGATCTATGAGAGGAATACTGACTCCTTCGTTACATTCCTCTCCAATCTCATTTTGTTCATCAACAGTTACGAGAGGTGAAAAATGTGCAGAATGATATGCCAAAAATAAGGGAGTTCTATGACAACGAGATGGTGATACTTCTAATGGAAGGTATATACCTCCAAATGGTATTGGTGCTAAAGCAACACCTTCCGCATCTTTTAACATTGTCTCTGCTATCACAATTATAGGTCTTCTTAAAACATGTGCCAGGGCTAACACATGAACCTGATTAAATTTATTATAATATCAAAAAGAATAAAACATAGAAATATAATTAAAAATTGTAAAGCACTAGATTAGAACAATACCTCTTCTAAACTCTGATAAGAAGTGGCAGTTTGATTTCTTACAGAAGGTGATGCCATATCTACTAAGCTTTGCCATTCTGACATCCATTCTGCTTCTGTATAAGCCAATCCTGCTACATCATTCAAACCTGTCTGTCGCCATTTCCATCTCCTAAGTATCATAGTTATTGTTGAATAATTATTTAACATAAAATAATATAATTCTTATTTTAATATTTGAAATATTGGGTCATCTCGTAACTAATATAGTTTTTTCAACTGTATGAACTATAATAAAAGTCGGAGGAGGAGAGAATAAGCTATCTGCATCAATTTGTTATAGAAGTAGATAGTAAATTTACCTTGTTCTCATTCTATGTGCAAGTTTTGAAGAATGCATTATTTATGGGATGACCTAGTATTTATAACTTACCTGAAAAGAGCGTGTCTGTACTCTCCTTTGGCCAAAATATTATGTAGGGCTTCTCGCAATGTAAGAAGTCGATCGTGAAAACCCCACATACCCAAAGATGCAGCATGAAGCAAACAATTACCATCTCCAGAAGTCGCTAAGGGCCAAAGGACTCTATTATTTCCACTTTTACTTCCACACCACCAATTTAAACGTCCAGCTGCTTCAAGAGAAGTTAAACATCCACCTTCTATTAAATCTTTTTCCAGAAATTGACGAAATGAATCTGTAGATTTAATAAGAAATTAACAAAAAATTATTAAATGAATAATAAATTTAAATAAATGTATATAAATTTAACATATATATGAGGCATACCTGGATAGATAGATAAATCTGGTAATGAAAAGGTAAATTCAGGTGTATCTAGAGAACCTAAAGAAGCTAACTGGGAGCGAGCGTAAGAAACAATAGCTGCATTTTCTGTTGCTCTAGAAATTCCTCTGGCCAATTTTTTTGTAGTACCGCCATTATTTTCCAATGTATTTTTTGAGGTAGTTTCTTTTTCCAAGCCATCATACATGGATAATGCATTATTCATACCACTGAGTGTGTTTCTGTAAGTACATTAATTATTTTTAACTCCTAATTAAATAGTACATAATACGATCTTTAAAACATAAATCTCCTTAGTTTTATTTGCACAGGATATAAATATAGGTAAATTCATTTGTTTTTATTATGTATATTGCAATACTGTGCTACATTATACTTATTATATAATAATACTGTTAACGTATTTAGTACTATGCATTTTAACACACATTGAATGATACACCATTGCAGTACTACTATATTGCTGTAATAGATTATTTTTTTATGGACGTATAGAACATTATAATCTTATTTCAAATACTTGTTATAAAATTTATTTAGTTAATGTTATATTCATCCACGATACTTACTTTTGTTATGAGTCAAGAATCACAGCCTACATCAGATTACCTGAAAATTAATCCAATTAAGGAAAAATATTACTTCTCAATTCTTTAATATGTTATTAAATGATGTATTTGCTTGTATCACGATGATGATAATTTTACCAAAGAATATATTAAAAATAGATAAATTATAGTAATGTACGGAATTCTCAAAAATACACTGAAAATCTACTAAGGCACACGAGGAAACGTTGCCTAGATGATCGTACGCACGCGTATGTAAGAGTTCACAAAAATAGGACAAGGTTTAATAGTAACATTGGCTTAACATAACAAGTGGTGACAAACGCGACTTATACAATATATGCACTACACGTAGCTGGTATAGTTGACAGACGTAAAACTCATTACTTCACGGAAAGCGAAAAACTAATAACAGATGATGCGGAAGTACGCGTTTGCCTAAGTTCATATATATCAAAACTTCAGACCTTAAATAGTATATTCAATTAGTGTACACCAGGTTATGATTTAAGACGTGACAGTTGCGTCACAGCCAATAAATAAGATATTTAATTAGTGCGACATAGCATGATGGGATGTCTTATTATGCGGATATCAATTCATGGTACATTAACAGAAATATGTATGTATTCGTTCATATTAAGTACAATGTACTCATTAAACAAATGCAGCTCAATCATCCACAAAAACAAACGTATCGATCTAAACACGCAGCGGCATAAACACTAACCATATCATTAGATGGCGTGTCACTTACCTAAATGGGTGTTAACAAAAGACAAGGATTGATTGACGTTGATTGAATATTATTATTGTATGTGAATTTTTTCTACGAAAATTTAAATCGATCATATGAGAACTATACGATTTGTAGATACAAAGAGGATTCTTCTTGTTTGAAAACTTGAAAAAATTGATAAAATATTTTCCTTAACGTAATAACAACTCAACACGACATTAACAGCGTACATGTTTAGTAAAAACGAATGGTATTGATAATATTTCGAACGTTATTGGACAAACTTCAACAGCATATCAGATGACTTTTTTCTGCTTAAACGTAAAATTGTATTATATTATATTCTATTATGTATTTAAATTGGAATTATACGCGTGAAATTTGAAAATAGTTTAATTTTCGCGCACTTCCGTGTTTTTGTTTGGACATTTATTTTTAGTTTTTTGAAAAAATACTGTTTTATAAGACTCGAGAACTCGAGCGCCGCATAGTGGCGGGTTTCCGCGATAGTTGTCGAATATGCATCATCCGACATTCTTACTATTCATATCCGGAGAAACTTAGTATGACCTGCCTGATTGCGGTAGTATTTGATTCTTTTGCGTTCGTCTATCGCGTTTTAAGTTTATTTAAAGTTACAAAACTAGAAATATAATTAATACAATCATGGATGACGAGTGGGGTGTGTATGAGTGTTCGTTAATTTTAACGTTAGGCTGGATATTATATCAGTTATGAACAATATGTGTGTGCCGTAATAAAATATTAATTTTAACCTCGTGCACTTTACAGATGTGGATAATGTCGAATCGAAATTTGATCTCGCAATGAGATCGAACAAATGGGAAGGTGAAGATGAAGAGGAGGATGTCAAGGTGGAATAATTTTTACTAAATATATCTCTTCTAACATATACTCTACTGTATTTTTAGATATGATTGTGTACTTAACCTGTCGCAAACACATGTTGACCCTCAAAGTCTAAGTTACAAGTATTTAATCTATTCTGTGGCTCTTGTATCGTTTTTACAAAATGTTTATTATATGCTATTAAATATATATTGACGTATAAACAAACTTTATATGGAATAATATTTAAATTATGAGTTACTTATAATAATTTGTTAAAATATAGAAAAGCCACAAGTATTTTGTACAATTCGCTAAGAGCAAAATGTTATATTTTCATTAAATGTTATGATCTTTCGATATTTATTACTTTTAAATTTGCAAACAATTGAAATCTTACAGTAAAAGTTTAAAAACGCATTGATTGTTATGTATTTTTATGTTATTTGTTATGGGATTTGTTATGATACTAAATTATTTTTAATTGATGTCTTTATATAAACATATAGATTTGTATTGATTATTATTCTAATAATAAACAGGATAGCTGGGAAGATGTTGAAGAAGAAAAAAAAGACGTAGAGAAACCAGCAGAGGCACCAAAAGTAAAACCTAAACCGAGAAAGGCTTTGGCTGAAAGAATTGAAGAACGTGAGGTTTGTATCGGCACGGCCCATTTTAATAATGAAATAAAAATTAAGTAAACTTTAAATAATTCTCGAACTATTAAAATAATATTTCAAAATTACTTTTTATACATCATTATGTGTGTGTGTGTATCCAGAAAAAAGCAAAAGAAGAGATAGAAAAAAAAGTGAAGGAAAAGGAAGAAATGTTGACTCCAGAAGAGAAGCGGACAGAACTTTTAAGGCGTCAGAGGTTGCAAGAAGAAGCTGACCTTCGATTGGCGATGGAAACTTTTGGTTTGTTAAATCTTGTAGATTTTAGTCCACGTAAACCACAAAAGCAAGATAAAAAATAATAAAAGAGCTCTATAATGGGAGAATGTCTTTCTACTGCCATGAATAGGTTCAATTACTGAATCACATGATGCATTATTCCTTTTAAATATTTATGAGATATTTTTAATATAAAGTATTTTAAAAAATTCATATATGTAGGTTAAATAACATACACACACACACACAAAGCGTGTTATTTAATTTGAAAGAAGCTTTAGAAATTAGATTTTTCATTACATTAACCTTCATCATTAATATATAAATTTTTATCATAAATTCCTTTTTTTTTATTGCATGTTGACATAATATTTTATTGCTAAATCTATTATTTAAGTGAATTTTTTATTTGCAATTTATTACTTATGTTCTTTTGTATTTATATAAATGAAAAATTGAGTAGTCTGTTCACGTGTACGAGCAAGGGATAATAAGACGCGCGCGTGCGAACATATATTTACATTAATTTTATACATATAATTGTACAGTATTGTAAAAAAGTAGGTTTACATATAAGCATAGAAGTATAATAATTTTTATTAAAAAAAGGTGCACACCTATTACAACAATATATTATTTTGCATAACATTATACCATACTGCAAGCCAAATTGATACAAATTTTTCTGTAATTGACAGGAACTGTACTAGGAATAATTTGTACACACAAATTCATACACTGCAATTTATTGTAGATTTTATCGTACTGATCTTTATAGATTAATGCTGCTGTATTTTAATAAACGTTGCTGTTTTGTGCAAATTCATGTGTTCACATTAAGTCTGTAACCTTATATCTCATTTGCTGTTAGTCTCCTGTACTGTTCCTGATCAGCTAAATATATATATATATATATATATATATATATATATACATATATATAAATATATATACATGCTTGCGAACGTGTTTACGCATTACATGCGTGTTTGTGCGTGCGCATGTATATAATAACTCACACGGAAATATCTGGGGAACTATCCTTTTATTTCTTTCATATTCAAATTGTAATTAATTCAGCAGTTGTATTAATGTTGTAATTCACATATCTTTTTATGCTTGCTCCATTATTACTTATGGTTCCATTTATTATTAAATTAAAAAAAAAGAAATTCTTATATTCAATACACATGTTCGTATAAGTTTAAGTATATACATAATTAATAGATTGCAGATGTTATTGTGTTATTATTCAAAATTAATGAATTTTGTAGGTGTGGCAGAAGAACCATCGGTTGGACTTGATGCTATGATGCCCGATACAAAAGAAGAATTTGAACAATTTGGCGTAGCGCTTATGCAAAAAATCAGCCAATTTAAAAAACATCCAGAATTTCAGACATTTGCAGAAGAACTTATAAAATGCGTTTCTCTTAACCGTTAGTATTTTGGTAATTCTTTTTTTACATTAATAATAGCAAATATAAAATATTACTTATTTTTTTTCAGTATCATCTATTTCGTTGAAAAAAGTTAAAACTATGGTTGATAATTTAACCATAGAAAAACAAAAATTGGAGAAAGGAGAGAAAATGAAGAAGAACAAGGGAAAAGGAAAGGCGAAACTCAAAATCGAAGGAGAGAATACTCTTTTGAATGACTATGGTGATTATGCTTATGATGAATATGATGACTTTATGTAGCGACTTTTTGTGTACATACATTCTAGTCGCTTAAATATATGCAGAAAAGATACTGATTTGCAGAGTTGCAGATGTATATTAAATTATATACAAACCATGTATACAGAGAAATCTGCAATTATGACATTAATTACATAGGGCGTAATAAGAAAATAAGAGAGTTTGGAGTTACAATATCTGTAATTCGTTAAAACAGACACTTTTATATAATTATATTTGGCTATATTGTTCAGTTTCTATTGGATGTCTAATGTTCCTTATATCCCTATCAGTTTATAGAATTTGTAAGCATGCTTGAATTGTTATTACCTCTGAGCATATGCATATATTAGCGTTATTACTTATTTTAAATGTTTCTTCTTGCAATATGTGTGCAGCGTGAATAATTCACAAGAGTTCTGAACCTATCATTTTTATCAAAAAGATTTTCGTGCAATGTGTGACAAAAGCGTTGAAACGTTAAAAGCGTAAACTATGATAAATTTGTACTTCCTTTTCTTTCTTTTTTATCCATACGTTTTATGTATATAGCTTAATTTACTCATTTATGTCAACTGTTTTATAACACTATTTTATCATTAGATTACATTAGTATTCTTCAGAAAAGCAGGGTTCTTCAAATGTATAAATGACATTACTTT
>JAITYT010000701.1:201688-219411 GCA_025433975.1 Liostenogaster flavolineata | reverse complement strand
ATATATATATATATATATATATTTTCTATATATATATCGTTAATAGTTGTAATCAATGAACAAATTTCAGAATCGTTTATTGTCAAACATTGTACGTTTTGAAAACAATATTAATATTTACAATTAATAATACTTAGAAAATGATTATTATTAATTATTAAAATATAATTTTTATTTAATATATTAAATTTTCTTAAAATATAACTTATAACTTTCCTTATTTCGTCCATTGTATTTTATAAAATATTACAGAAAGCTCAACATTTTTAAAATTTTAGCTAAACATTATATATTGAAGAATATGTTAGTTTTAGTTGTGTAAGAAATATTGTACTCAAATTATTTATGTTTTTAAGTAATTTTGTTTTTACTTAAATGATTTTCCATTATAATATCAGACAAGAAAGATAATGTAAATGAGTAAGCTAAGTACATTGTACATTTCTTTTATTTCCTCTATGAGCATGCAAATACACATGCATGTTAAGGGTTGGATATGTGTAATAATAAATATAATGTGTATGAATTTGGTTACAAATTTGTGCGGTAGATACAGAAATATTCTGATTTGTAAAAGAAAGATGAAAAATTGTAATACTATAATTGGAAATGTTTGTACGTGAATAGTACTTCTTATAATTTATATAAAATTTGATTTTTAAATAACATGAATGTGTTAGCTTCAAAACTGTACAAATGTATATCACAGATCTTATGGCGATATGCTGTCAAAAAAAAGAACAAAGATAATATAAACCTCAATTTTTAAATGATTCTTTTTCGCATAGAATCTGCAGTATTTAAGTTCATTTATAAAATATCAACGAACATTTTCAGTACGTCTACTAAGAAATTTTATTATTATTAAATTACTATTAAATATTGGGAGATAGATGTAAAATCTTTGACAACGAGATTTCAATATAAGTAATTACTTATGTAGGTATACATAATATTCGTAGATATAATAATATTCTAAATTATAGTTTATGGTGAAATTACAATCTGTAATTTTAATCAAAATTGTACATATATTATGTATAAGTTATGCGTATATTAAATAGTTAAGAAGTCTTTATATTTAATGTGCATGTACAATGTGTTATACGCAGGGGCGACATAAGAACATACACATATATATATAGTAAGTTATATATATATATATATTAAGTAATATATATATATGTAAGCTAGATAGTAATATATATATATATATTAAATATTATATATGTAATACTTAATTTTTGTTTATATTATATAAATAATTAACTATTATATTTATTTAAATAATTAATAATGTTGTGAAATTACATTTAACAATCTTGAATTTAGGAATCGTCTCACTAAGATGCATATATCTTTATTTACAGAAAATTTAATAAATTATTGAGTTATATAATCCTGTGAATAGATTGCAGTATATATGATTTAAATAATACGAGTAGTTGGTAGTGACAATAAGTAGTGGCTGATGTTGATTATGAAGCGTAGTTATCGGCATAGCAAATTATCGACTTCCCGCAATCATTTGTTAATGTAATGTTTAGCTATATGTAGTACCAATCCCTACAGTAATAGTACATGTCGCGTCATCTAGCGGGAGAATTGTTAATTGGAGCTAGTCCAGTAGTTCGCCAATCGTACGTGTCGCGCTATCTAGCGGGAGAGTTGTTATATGGAGATAGTCCAGTAGTGGTACAATCGTACATGGCGCGCCATCTAGCGGGAGAATTGTTAATTTGAGCTAGTCCACTAATTCGCAAATCGTACGTGTCGCGCCATCTAGCGGGAGAGTTGTTAACTGGAGCTAAGTAATTCCAGTTAGTTGGCGCTAGATGGCGCGACATGTACGATTGGTGCACTTCTGGACTAGCTTCGGTTAACAACTCTCTCGCTAGATGGCGCGACACGTATGATTGGTGCACTTCTGGACTAGCTTCGGTTAACAACTCTCCCGCTAGATGGCGCGACACGTATGATTGGCGAACTACTGGACTAGCTCCAATTAACAATTCTCCCGCTAGATGGCGCGACACGTACGATTAGCGCACTTCTGGACTTGCTCTAATTAACAATTCTCCCGGTAGATGGCGCGACATGTACGATACAGTAGGAATCGGTATTATATATAGCTACATAACGCAGAGAACACCATTCCATTCGTGGCAGACTGTAGGACTGCATGCCTGCTTGACAACTCGGAGGACCTGGGTTCGATTGATTACCTGTACGTGGGCCCACAGCGAAGAAAAATTAATAGTACGCATCCCCAACAAAAAGGACGGGGGACACCCCATCCTTTGTCATCGGTAAACAATTGCAATTTAGCGAGGTCCTTAAAATAAGTTATTGAATAATTTTGTATAATCGTTTGTGATATATTAAATTTATTAAGACAGAATTAACAAACATAACCTAAATCACCAAAATAGTTATATTTTATCGTACAAAAAAGTGTTACGTATATATTACAAATTATGAAACAATAGTAAATATCTACCGACTGAAATTGTTTACTAAACATTGTACTTATCTTAGTTTCGATTAATTTTAACAGCATAAAGTCACTAGTCTAGCGATTGATGCAGATAAATAATAAAATAAAATATTGTTCATATTAATTTGATTTCGTTTTTCATACAAAATATTAAAAAGTTTAAAATTACAGTGTTGTTATGAATTTGTGTTTGGAATAACATAAATTTATAATATGAAACATATATCATAATAATTAGGCGTATGAATTCATTGATATCGGAATTATTGTTTATAAATAAAAGATTATCATCAATAAATGGATCAATAGTAATAAAATATTGACAATAATTTATGTAAAATATCTATAAAGTAAAAGTTCTTACCATAAAACGAAATTGTAAAAATAAAATTTTTACCGAAGAAATGAAATGTAATCATATAAAAGTAATATAAATTAAACAATTATTTTTTCAGAAGAATGCGTGAGGTCCATAATGAAAGCTTTAAAATCGCAGAATACTTCTAGTTTGGATCGTGGTGGTATGCACATTGCACCGATGATATAAATTTATACGTAGCGCCGCTAGTAACCACGTAGCTACGGATTAATACATCCAGTGTCAAGGTAATTAAGCTAACTCTCGAGAAACATTTAAATTAACGAAATTTGATTAGATTCGTACATCCCACGGGAAATCGCACTAAAAACATTAATAAGCTTAACAAATATGCTCCCGACGTAAGGTAAACGTAATACTTTTAATAAAGTAAATCCAATTGCATATAAAGTGAAGCTAAATGGTATTCGGATTTATCTCATACAAAAATTAAATACAAGTGGACCAGATCGACATCTAACGACTTTTGTATAGATTGAACACTCCGATTTGAATAGTCGAAGTAGAATATTTTAATTGTTTTTGCGCTTCTGCTTATTACGCGAGGAAGACTGCGACAACATTTCGACTAATTCAATGTAAAATCCAGCTCCAACAGATTTCAGAGAGTTATTCGTCGTTAAATTTATCGGTGGCGAACCGGATGTTTGACCTCAGCGAGAGCATGGTCACGCAGCTTCTAGCATTGAGTAAATGAACTGCCGACTGACTTTGTATCGTAGAAGGGTAGAGAAAACATAGGTGGTAACCGACAGTCTAGTCGTACTTCCAACTACCAGCTAGAAAGCGAAGTTAATTCCAGGCTCATCCGGCAGTCCGAAATTAGCATATAAATTTGCCAAAATGCTTTCTCCGCGTCTAGTGTGCCCCCGTAGACGGATGTGCTACGGTGCAATCATCTCTTATCATCGCTCGCGACACTTTATTACGCCCTTTGCAACTTGGATTTGGGCAGAACCATCGTATGCCGCGGAAGCACGAGATATTTGTTTAATGAAAAACAGAAGAGAATACGGGCAAAATAAAAATAGAATAAAATCAAATGGTATCTTTCCGAAAATAACGATTTTAACGTTTTTATAAGAACAAGAACAAAGAAGGGAAAGAACAGAGTGACTGAGATGAGAATGAAAAGACAAAACAAAAGTTAGGGAATCGATAGGAATCTGTTTTTCGTTTCCCTTTTCCCTTCTTTTTTTGTTTAATCGATCGACATTCTACCGACAGCCATGTTGCCAAGGAGGATCTCCAAATAGTAGTTCGCGCTTGCCTCATAAAGTAAATGTCGTATCTTTGCCGCAACTCATCAAAATTCTCGAGCTAGTCCCTAATGTATCTAGAAAACCACTTTCTTCGTCAGTTCTCTTTTTTCTCCTTCAAGATGCGATCGTGACCTATCGACTCTGATCCAAGGGTTGATCCAACGAGCTTCGAATTAAAAGCTTCTTTCTCGATGGAATCCCGAAGATAACTAAGATAACGGCACCCGGATAGTTTTGTAGACGTACAGTTTTCGAACTATCGAGAAGCAAGAGAATATCGTATCGCACATAGGTCGTTCTTCCTTTCATCTTCGAGACACGACGACGCCACGCGTTTCATTCGTCCTTCGAATCCTGAAATATTTTTTAAAACGCTTGTGTATATCGGATAAAGAGTAGCTATAGTTACGACATCAGTCGTCTGTTTTCAGCGAACGATGTTAAGTTTCGTAATCCGCTTTTTCTCCCGTAAAAGGGAACGTGGAGATAGAGCTACGTGGGTAGGCAGACAATGAGAGGATAGAAGGAACGAGAGAGATAGTGTGTGTCTGAGAGAGAGAGAGAAGGAAATAAAAATGGAAGGAATAAGAGAGTACCGTGGCAAAAAATTATCCGCAAGTTCAATTTTCTGGAGAGGTAAAGGGTTGCCCAGGGTAAAGGGTAGCAGTAGACAGAGATAGAGATAGAGAGAGAGAGAGAGAGAGAGAGAGAGAGAGGGAAAGAGAAGAAAGAAGAGCAGAGAGCAGAGGCGAGGGAAAACGGAGTAACGCGCAACCGGCAAATCCGTGCGGCCTTTTTGTTTCGATCCTACGGGAACTTCAATTCCCCGGACACTGAATATTCATGCGATTTTATTAACCACGTTTCAAACATCGCTTTCGCTTGGAACACCCTTTATCTTCTTAGATCTCTACTTCCGTTCGACCTTCTCGTTCCGTCTTTTCCCTTTACATTTCCTTTTCTCTTTTTCATTCGGCATCCTCTCTGCCGCAACGGACCACGTTTGCTCCTCTACCGTTTCGCGTTCTACCCTCTTTCCTTCCTTTCGTTCTCCTCGTCGTTACCGTCGCCGCGGCCATCATCGAAGAGCACTGCCGCACAGGAAATTCTCGCGCAAAATTAAATTTCGGGCCGATCGTATTGTTTCGTGGAGTTTAACGGAAGGTTCTATCGATTTCGCGGTTCGTCGTGCTCCTCGTGACGGCGAATTTTTAAAGAAACGATGCGAAGGAGGCGAATAATTCGAGTCATGCATCGCGTTGGATGCAGCTTGAACGATCGTTCCGTGCAATTTATCGAGTAACCTCAGGTAAATCCGACGAGCGAGTATTCCGAATCGAAGAACTTGAGAAGAAAGACAGTTTCTTTAGCTCGACTAAAAGAAACTCGAGCATATCGATTTGTTGGAAGAGATTCGATATTTCTCGATCTAACGTAATTCGCGAGAATTTTCGAGGACGTCGCGTCGTATCCGCTTTCGGTTATATTTCCGTTCGTAACTCGCGACACGGATGCAGGAAAAAATAGCCTTCGCGCTAATGAACATCCTAAATACGATACGGGATTGCTCGAGCGCAAATAGGTAGAGAACGGTGGAAGATTGGAAGGAGAAGAATCTTTTCAGGGAGAGACCCAAGAACTTTGGCGTGTAGCTGCTCGTTCGACTGTGTAATAAGGATATTTCGCGAGGCAATATGTAACGGTAGTTTTTCGAGCTCCGAGGCGAGCTCGAGGATAAAGGTAAAGACGATCGACGCATCTCGACTCCGCCTGAAAATAATTACGCGTATCCGAGAAAGCGTTTTTCGTGCGCCACGGAAGATTTTTTTTTTCGAGAACGACGACGAGGAAGAAAGTATTCGTTCGTTGTAAATTCAATCGCTTATTTCGAATGAATTTCGACGTGCCGGTCTCTCGTATTTAAAGACGTTCGGCGAGGACGAGTAATTGGATCGACGTCGAATTTGTCGCGGCTCAAAGAAACGAACTACCTCGGAACAATTCGCTGTACGAATATAGGAAAACGATTTATCGAAGACGCGGTGTACTCGATCGATCTTTCTTCCATCCCTTAGCCCCTTACCGTTATCAACGCTAAAGACCATCGTCCACATTCCGACGACGGAGTGTTTCGGCGGAATTTCAACGGACACATTGCCGTCGCCGTTTAAAGTAGGGACAAACTTACGTAACGCGAGACGCAATTATTAAATTTCTCGAATAACTTCGGATTGAATTCCGTTGGCGAGTCCTCCGCGTCGAACTACCATAATTAAAGGTTAATTTTTAAAACGCGCGTGGCTCGAGAGGAGAGAAGAACGTAAGGTAGCGTTAGGTGGGTAGACACGCGGAAGGAAAAAAGTAAGGAGAAAGGAAAAAAGGAAGATGTCGAAGGGTGTAGAAGGAAGGAGGTAGTCAGGACGAGAGGACGTCGAACGAAGCACGGGTTCCCCTCGTTTCGGCATGTTCGCCTCGATAGAAATTTTTCTAGCTGCGGCACGGAAAAGTTTCGCGCACGGCCAGTCGCCAGGCGCATATTAGCGCACATTCATCCCTTGGAATGGCGGCTAACCTCCGACCTGAGAATAATTTGTCGGATCTTGGAGCACGGTAGCCTTCGTGGCAAGCGTATGCGAATGAAGGCGTGGGTGCCGGGGGCGAGGAAACTACCGAAGAAACGAATGGAAGAAGTGAAAAAAAGGAAGGGCGCGAAGGGAGTTACTTATTTGCACGTTTTCGCAGTTTACATTCTTTTAGGAGCACCGTCGGTAACGGTTTCCCTTTTCGCCCATCCCTTTCGACCGTTTCGACGCTCACTCCTTTCCAAGCATCGCTAGAACGAAGTGGCAATACGAAACAGGAGTGCTTCCACCTCGCTTCGAAGCCTTCGCCGTCTTTTTCCTCGTCTAAGGTTTCACGGGATCCTGCGGGGAAGCGGATCGCTCTGCGTTGCTAGGTAAAAAAATATTCCGGGATAAAAGTATCCTTCCTTTTGGTCGTTCGCGGATTTCGAAGTTACGATCGAGCCCTTTTGTATTCCTATTGCTCGATCGTCTCTGTGCTTTCTCGAGGAATGAGATTTCCTCCCGCGTTGTTTCTAGCTCCGGCTGATTTTTTCCTGGGAACCAACGCGTTACTGTGCTTTCTATCGAAAATATTTTTTGTCTTTTTGTCAAGGACAAATTTAACCAGCAAATATGTCATCGTTCGAGGAAAAGTTAATTGCGTTCTCAGCTGTCGTTCGAAGCAACTCTAGCCGCACGATAAAGATACTTCTTTATAAATCGTTGATCAGAACAACATGCGTTTTCCGAATCTGGTTTAACGGCTCTATGGAAAGTGAAATTCTTTGAAAGGATATATCTTAAGTTCGTCTCGGGAAGTATAGATCTTCGAGGTTCAATTGTACGAAGTTAATTATCGATTATCGCATTTACGATAAAGTAGGAATTTGTTGTAAAATTAAACGAATATCATCGTGACAACGTTTAAAATGTCGAATTAGATAACTTCGTACGTCGTGTTAAAAAGAATATATTGTGAAAATTTTACTTCCGAATATCCCGTGTTATTTTTTAAGTAAATACAAGATAATATCGTGCATGCTATTCTGACATATATTATATAACAAACGTATTGTTAAAAAGGGCGAATATCGGGTTATAAGAATTATGTTCCGCCTCGGTTTCGATTTGGATAATTAGTTTCGTTTGCGTGGGAATAAAGGTAATGACACAATTTATACCACGTTCATTATTATAACGATCTTGCGAACATTGCATCGTAAAATAATTTTCAAATTACGTATAAAAACACGCGGATAATTGTACGATCTGAATTTTACATATGATTTTTTAGAAACTGTATGGGAATAATTACGTATGGTAATGGAATATCGTACGCTGATACGGAGATAAGTTTTTGTACGAACTTAAGTAATATCAAAATAACGTAGGCTTGCATACGAATACCTAGTTCGCTGAATAAAAATTATTTTTATTTATTCTTTAACGTGATTTAATTTAATACCACGGAATAAGAGAATTTGATCAGTACTTGCAAAAATTCTCGTTTGGTAATGCATGAATTCGTACGAATTTTTATTCAAATTAATAAATATTAAACTAAAGCTATATTAATAGACAAGGAAGATAAGCGAGTCGTCACTAGTCAATAGTCGATAATCATAATTAAATTCCGTTCCTAACTAAGTAGAGAGTTCAAAGTAATTTTCAAAAAGTTACATAGACGAATGAAATAGTTTCGGATATTTCAATTTCTCAACTTGCTATTATTTAATCACATGCAATTCTGCATTCACGAGATACAGTTGCATTTATTTTTTATATCGATCGTCGTAGCTGTTAATGCAATGGACCGACTTAGTTTTTTTAATTACAGGGAATAGCTTCGCGGAAAATTGTTATTAGTTTTATATATTGCTTACATTTGCTTCGTAAATTATTACTTTATTTTTTTAAAATGTTACTATTCAAAGCTCGTCTTTTGTCGTGCCTTGTGCCTTTTGAATATACGTACATAGCAACAAGCGAGGTTGAAACATTTAAAATTATTTCGTTTGTTTCTTAAACTTTTTTTCGTATTTCATGCCTTCTAGGTCTAACGAGATAGGTCTAATGAGTAACCAACGAGAGATAATTTGACGAGGTGTTTATCTTCAACTAAAGATAAGTAACGATGCAAGTAACGAAAGAAAAGTATCGCAGTAGCGATATTACGTTCTTGTGAATTTACCGAGGACACTTTTATAAGATAAATGACAAATTACCGGAGAAACGCGGTACAATACGGACAAGGGGATTTAAGTTCTCGATTATCCAAGTTCTAGGATATCCGTGCTTAACTCTGGGGACCTTAAATTGACGGTGGAATTTTGCGACACCGTCGGTTTCCAGATGGGAGAACCGGATCGACCGAAGAGACTCGATTTCAGAACAAACGGAAGCACAGCCATGGATACCAGTAAAGTTCTTGAAAGTTTAATCTCAGAGCGAATAATACAAATATGCCGATATCGTTCTGCATTCAACAAATCGTATTTATCACCAACTAAAAGTATCTCTATAACGTATTTTTATCGAATCGTCCTTTTATAAAAATCTGTTTTGACATGAACAATTACGGTCGTGATGTTTCTTGTTTTTCGCATAGAAAAAATCGCTTACTCGTTTTCGCTAGATATCATGATTTTAATAAACAAGTATTTCGATTTCCAATTTACCGGGAGTATTTGGTTCGCTTCGATTTTTGACATATTTTATTTAACAAATAAACGATCACTTTCAACAACCACTTCTCAAATTTGTTTGAAAAGCGAAGGGTCGTTTTTTATTATTATAATATTTATACGATGCGCGGTCTGCTAAGCATTGTTTAACTGTTTTAGCGCTAGTGATATTTTATTTCATATTTGAATCTAATAAAATATTATACACGCTTCAATGAAGAGGTAAAAATTAATCCTTCAAATTATTTTGTGAATCTGTTTTCTCATTAGATTTTTTTCTAATTATTTTTAACATAACTTTTTATTTAGAAATTTGATTAATAATTAACGTTAGACTCTCAACTTTTCGAGTTTCTTACTTCATTAAATTGTGCGATACTCTAAAACGAAGAAGAAGGATGTACGATGATACGAGAGGGGGAAACGAAGAAAGTAAAATAAGCGACCGAGTGTGCAATTGTATTGAATTGAAATTAATATTACAATCATTGTAATTTTAAACGTTTCTTGAATTTTTAATTTACATAATAAAATTTTACATTTTGTTAGTTTACTTTTGTTACAGTGTGTCTTTAAATTCATATATCTATGTGTATATGTGCATGCATGTATACAAGTATGTATGCGTATCTGCATTTGTCTAGACGTGTAGTAGTGTTGTTCAATCCGTGCACTTGAACGTGTGTGCATCTCCACTCAAAAGTGCACGTAGTTGCAGTCAAGATAGCGAGGAGCCTTGGCTCTCGGCTTGTGTCCTTTGTCCTGACCCTGGCACATATGAGGGTTGCATTCCTCGCTGTCGAAATGTGCGAAGAGCTTAGGTATGCCAAGAGCACAAGGTTTGTACGAAAGTTCCTGATAATGCGAGAAAGTGCCGCGTCGCTATGCAATTGGCGCTACGAGTCGCACACTCCCCTTCCATCGTATAACGAAGCTAGTTGAACGCTTCAATAACATTAAAATTCGGTCACCGAATGCCATTTTTCGTGCACATAAGTTTCTTTTGATAACAAAAATAGCACGAAACGAAATGTGTTTTCATAAGAGTTTTTATAATTGATTAGCTATCAAAATGACAATAATAACAATTCGATGATCTACCTTTTTCTTATTTATCTTTTTTTATTTATCGTTTCGGTTTACCTACGTGTCTTACAGCGACTTACAGCAGTGGCAGCTCGTAACCGATCGTCGAGGCGCTGGAACATGGAAAGACCTGCAACCCGAGGACCTGCCGACCAGTCGTCGCCTCTCCTGCCTCTTCAGTTCATCGGGTAAGTGTATACAAATTAACTATCATAATTGTTCGCGCTCAATCGATCCGAAATCGATCGTCGTTAATTGCGAGTCCTGGGAGTATCGGTTACCGACTCGTTACCGATTCTTCTTTCGAAGAAGAGCTTCCACCTGGATCGTCCATATTTTCCCTCCGTTTTCTCTGCTTTTTCGTCTTCTTTTGCTTCTTCCACCGGCACGTCCGGTAGAGAAGCGGACAGAGTGTTGCTAACCATCACATAGAGAACACAGAATTATAGTAATCGCCAACCGAGTTCCGCCATATCGTGAACCTTCGAAGTCACGTACTGCGACCCATTCGAGTCCGTGATCGGTCGTGCGCTTTTCTCCTGTATACACTCTCATATAGTCTCATCCGGAGATCGACCTTGTTATAAAAAAAAGAAAACAGAAAACGCGTCAATCGCGTGTCATTGCCTTTAAAGAACGACACTCACACGTTTCGTATCAGTAACTCGATCTCGTATCGTAACGAAGCGTGCTTTGTCAACCGCTTTTTCATGTTGTTTTAACGAAAAATAGCCAAGTAGTAATTTCGAGTCTCGTCTTATCGATGCGTATTCGAAGGAGATTGTGCAAGTTGGAGTGAAAGCAGTGAAGAATGAGAATGAGAGATAGAAAGAGAGAAAAAGAGGGAGGGAGAGAGAGAGAGAGAGAGAGAGGGTGTGAGGGGAAGAAAATGAAAAAATAATAGACCGTGATGGGACGAATATGAGCAGAAGAGAAGAGGGAGAGTTTCTTTCTTTTCCAAGCAGGACGTAAAAGTAGGGGTAATCGCAACGGCATCAGGAGACCCTTACGAAATCCGTTAACGGCGTTGTAAAGTCAGGGATTACAAGAAGGGTGGCAACGGTTTGGGACGTGAGTTCATTTACGATTCGAGGAACCGCGGATATTGAAAGTACGGTTTCTTTCTTTCCTTCCTTTCTTCCTTCTTTTCGGTACGATACGAACGTCGACGTTCTAGGTTCTTGCGCTTGGACGCTCGTCGAATCGTTTTCAATTTTCTTTCTCATCGCGTGACGAAGAAAGACGAAGTTCGAAAAAATAAAGAGCGAGAAGAAAGATAATGAAAAAGACGATGAAAATATAGAGAAATATCCTGATGCGTTAGCGAAACTTTCACGATAACTGCTTCTTTATCTTCTTTTTCATCCTTCTACTTTTTCTCCTTTTCTTTTTCTTTTTATTCTTATGCCTTTCTTCTTTTCTTCTCTCGTCCACGGACGATTTTATATTTCTACGCTCTGCGACGCGCGAATAATTTATTTCCTCGAACGCCATAACCGTTATCCTGGTCTTTCCTTTCTCCTCCTTCATCTTATTTTAGTCATCTTTCCTTTTCCTCTTACTTTCTTCCGTTCTCTTCCAGCTCCTTTCATCTATCTACCCTTAAACTCGTGGTAGTATCAAAACGAAGAGAGGAAGGAAGAGAACGAGCGAGTAGTGGGGAGATCTTCTTTTTACAACTCGATGTATCAGGATTTATCTTTCGTTGATAAAGGACAAGCGCCGCGTGCCACAGATTTATGGTAAAAGCCTTCGATGGATAATTTCAAATTTTATACGAGACACCCATAGTATACGCGTCCATCCACGTATTGTGAGTCGGGGGTAAGGAGACACGCAGGAAAATATGAAACAATTAAAATGTTACTATTTGATGCGAAAGTGCGGCCTACGCCAGACAAAAAATAGCGCTTCGCCTTGCTTCACCTTTTCCCTCGTTTCTCGTATATCGAATTTTAGCATTGTTCACGCTAATCGATATTTTGCTTGAATCCATCAAGAAATGCAAAACTAACGCAACGCTCATTACATTGTACAATGTACGACTCGTAACTCGTTAAGGAACGATAGTATTCTAAAACTCATCTTGCGAAGCTGACCTTGCGATATATAGTACTCGTTGATCTATAAATAAATTTTGCAATCGTATTAAGGAGACCAGGAAATAAACCATTATTTTCTACCGTAACGTTCATCTCTATTAAAAAAACCCTATCACTCAAAGTCACAAAATATTATTTTCATCATTTTTGACTACCTCTTCCCATGTCCCACGAAGATGTTTCCTTTACCTCGTATGGATACGATCCAACTTAAGCTAGACATCTGAAATTAATGGCGGAAATCCTGGATTCCCTAATACATCGCTTAGCATCGATATATCTGCAATTAAGATTAATTGTAAGTTCATGCTTCGGTGCATACACGGTTTAATCGTACGACGGCATTTGCAAATTATAGATAAACTAATTTGAAACGGAAAACGCGAAGATGGCAGTGTGAATGCGCACGTACTTGTACCGGACAGATCGTCGCGTAGTAATCTCGTAAAAATGTAGGTAACCTCTCGCGCGCAATCCGCATAAATCAAAAGTAAAACAGTCTAAATATCGCGAGTTTAAGTTCAACGTCGCGTTCGTTTCTTGCGCCTTCCTACTTCCGTATTTCTTACGCGCGAACGCGATGAAATTCTTACGGACGCGGACAGATCCGGTCTGAAATAATTTCAAGCTACGACAAGAGAGGCAAATCCTTTTGTTTTCGTTCGCGCAACGTTCAACGTGTAATTAGAATACGTGCGTGAGTTCGCGGGATGATTCGAAAGAAGATCGTCTCTTTTCGTCGCCGCCTCGATGCAAACGTATCGTTCGAATCTTTCGCGAAAGTTAAAACGACAAAAAGATTCGTACGTACACCGACATTTTTCTTCGAAAGAATGTAAAAGAACGGTTTCCGTGACTAATGAAATCCTTCGTGATTTATATGATTCGCTAAATATACGGAAATAGCGTAAAACGTATGAGTGCTGGTTATATTTCTCCTCCTGTTTGTCTCTCGTTCTTTGTCAAGCTGAACGAGTCGAGGGCAAGGCCGGAAACGTCTGCTCGTTTCAAGCACCGAGAAATTATGGTAACTCGTCGTTCGATCCGCAAAAAGCAACGCGAGGTTTTACAGTCATCGCGTCTACCGAAGCTGTTAGATTACCTGCGCGCGTATTAGGATCTTCTTTCGGGGATATGTGTCCTTTTGAATCGAGCAATCATTCTTCCTCCCTCCCTCCCTCCCTCCCTCTATTTCTCTTTCTTCGTAAGAGAACCATCGTTTGTCTCGAATGACCTCGATGCTAGCGCGAAGGAATCTGGAAAAATATCGTCTCAAGAATATTCCCATGAAAGTCGTGGAAAGTCGGGGGCGCGTAGGGGGACGAATAGTGTTTTTAACTCAGAAAACGGTTATTTCCTTCTCCGATATTTATTAACGTTTCGTTTCATAAACGAAGATCGAAAACTTTTCATCGAAAAATAATATATGAAAGTGTGCTAATGACACATGGATCCGAGTGAGATTGAGCGAAGTCAGGAACGATTTGAAAAAAAAATCGGCACTCTTGACAATGACGATTTATTCAATTGTACAATATTTTTTAATGGAAACGTTAATCCGACGATTTGCACTCGTGGATAAATTTCGGTACGCGGGACAAAGCAATGTCACATGTCACATATGCGCGAGCAAAACTTTTTTAAATCGTGGATTTTTTTAAAATGTGCAATATGATGCGATTCAGAGATGCAGAGATGTAAGTGAATATGCAAACATAAATATATAAATATAATACGTGTATATACATATTACTTACATACATGTATACATATATATAGGTACATATTCGTACACAGTGTAATGGAATAGGGTATCATTCAATGTGCACGAGATATGTATCTTTGCGAAGACACTCGCTTAATTAAATTAGGCATTGCGTATCCTTCAATTAATCGGATCGCTCGCGAGTATCATAGTGTACGCAATGTATGCGACATAATTCCCGGGAATCAAAACGAAAAACCAATTGTTTTTTTCCTTGTTAATCGTATAAACGTTCTTAATACGCGATGCTTTTATTGCTGAGTTTATTCAATCCATTTGCGATTTTATATCTACGTTGCAAATTAATAACTTGATTTGATTTATCTATAGACGTTTGATATCGAATAAAACTATATTTGTTTTACCATTTTGATCGGTCTGATTCATTAAAAGAATGAAAGTTTATATCGAAATTTAGGACTTTGGAAACTTGAACTTATTTTCGTTTGAACGTCTTTCATCGTTGCTCTTTTGAAATATGAAGGCACGTATTTGTAATATTTCTTACGATCGTAAGTTTTTGTACAATTTTTAACCATTCGCTTACGTTCTTCTTCGAATGTCGAGCACGGCGATATTACGACCTAAAGACCTATGCAACTAAGCGTATTCGGGCTTACAAACGGAACGCCTCACTTTGGCATCGAATGCAAGTGATCGAAATGAATTCTACAGGTGTTAGATTCGGTTTACGAGTTGCCTAGTGAATTGGATCGCGAACTTCAACACGCCGCCTGTTACGAATCGTTATGGAAGTCGATAGAAATACATTTGGTATGCACGCAGTTTGCCATTCCTGTTCTACTTTCCTTACCTACGGATTTTATGTACGTATCGTTCTTAGATACGTGTTATCAGTTATCGCGTCCTACGTAGAGTGAACATGCATTATGGATTTTTAATAAAATATTTATGCTCGAAGTAGGTTACCACCGAAGATCCCAAGGTACTTTCGTCTCTTTTCTAAAAGGATTCCGTGCATCCTACCAAATAGTTTGGTAATCCTTATTCATAAGTATGCTAGTTTATTCTCTAAGCTACAACAGTTCACCTTGGGACTCAACTACTATTTCGATACTCACCAGCACAAGGCGCAACTGATACGCAGTTGGTATCCGAAAAGTGACCAAGGGACGTAACTAGTAAACTCTGAAAGTTCCAGGTGCGCCGGACCTCCACGGCTGTTCTGGGGCAGAATATCTGACAGAGAATCGAACTCAGGATCTTCAAGTAGAAGTCGAGTGCTTTAATCGACAGCACCGTCGTGGTCAAACGACGAAAATCTATTTAGACTCTACTAGAAGTCTACTTAGAGTCGCTATAAATAAATTTACGAAAGAGCTAACATCGTTCTTTCCGGAGGGTCAGGCGACTTTTTACTCCTACTTCTCTCACTTCTTTTCACGATTTACACCGATTTCTTCTTTTCCTGCAACGGCTGGATGTTTAATGTCTAACGATGTATAAACGATACGTTTCTCTGTCCACTACGAATCTTAAATCACGCACGGTCGGTTTCTAATTATAAATCAATACATCACCGAAAGCAGTCATCGAAGATAGTTCAGTGGAACGGTAAAACGTGAAGAAATCGATCCTTAATCCTTGAATGTACGCGCGAAACGCGAAAATGCGAAGGTGAACGCACGAAGAGACATCGCTCGAATGACGTACGGTCCTATCTAGCGCGCGCAACAGAGAGACCGTACGAGTGGAAATCCGGCGATTTGACTCGCAGTCGGGACGACGGAACGACTGTCACCGCTGGTCTCGAATCGCGCAAAATTTTCCGGGAGAACGCGCGATTCACTCGTTGTGTTATTCCCTCTCTCTCTTTCTCTCTCTGTTTTCCCTTCCAGCGCTCTTTGCTCCCGGTGAATTCGCACGTTCCTTTCCCCTTTATTTCGTATTTTCGTTTTACTTGTTTCTCGAAAAGGGAACGAAAAGGAGAGAGAGAGAGAGAGAGAGAGGAGAGAAACGTTACGAGGAGCAAAATGACACGTAGGACGCGAAGGGTGCTTATCACGGGGTAGAGTACATTCTTGTGGAAATGAAAAGGTTCGGAGAGAAGCAGAAAGACGCGGATACATTCGAACGTAGCGCGCCCTTCGATGACGAAAATCGAACATCCGAGTACAAATCCGCAGGTTTGACTGGGCGGGACGCCCACCGAGTTAAGTAATTACACGCGTACGATGTCGATAACGACGAGATAAGCGTATTTCGCGCGGCAAGAGCCAACGAGGGGCGAGAGTCAACGTCGAGTCCGGCGTTCGGATAATTCCCTTCCAATTCGCGTATTGACGTTTCTAGATTCAGTCTTAGGCCATCGTCTATTTCGGTTATTAGCTCTCTAGGTTCGACCGATGGACCAAAATACGTGAAAGAATAGGCAAACACGTCGCTCGGTCTATTCGCGTTTGGGGTCGAAAACAAGGACGGAATAAACGATTTTCGCGTCAGACGCGCGACGAAGAAGACAAATATCGTACATTTTGACGAAAGAATGCGGCGACGTTTTCAAAAATCTTTCGCGACTGTCATTGGCTAAAATTGTTCGTCGCGATCATCGCTGCTTCTTTCTTCGCTCGATCGACGATTCGAGTATTTTGGGAGAAGTTATTTTAAGGGTAGTTTGTGTTATCGTTCGTAGCTCACCGATAGTAACACGTAAACGCGTTGAGACACGCTCCTTCGTTCGATCGATAACTTCGATTCGCCCACTGTTTTCTAACGGTTCTCTCATTAAAGTTTCAGCCGTGTAAACGCTTCTTCGAAATGGAAGAACCGGTACGTTTTATGAACGCAGTACGAGTGAATTTAACAGAAACATCTTAACTCGATCGTTTAGAAATTTCATCGATTTTCTTCCTTTCGAAACTTTTCCAGGGAGAGCGCACATATTTCGCTTTCCTATTTCCCAAAAATTCAGACTCGGACGTGATCAACGAGCAAATTGACTTTGCAAAAGGCGAAAGTTCCTCGAATTTCGAGGACGCAAATAGAGAGTCGCCGCGAGTCAATCTCGGGAGCGGAGTCGGTTTAACGAATCGCCGTATCGAGCACTGTTATAAAAGTACGCATAGCGACGAGTCGATCGAGGAAAGCGGTAACGCAAAGAGCGAGCGTAACTTGCTTCAAACGTAGGAGGGTTGATAGACGCGCGCTGGGAAACGACAAGCGTACGGATCATCACGTAGTGAATCACGACGGCGAGGCACGAGGTCGGACGTGGAAACTGCTGGGATTTAAAGGTCCGTTTTCATTGCTATTCCGAATCGCGCGGGCTTCCGCACGGCTTCTGTCGTCCTGTACGGCGGAGGTATTGGTCTGATTGGTAAATCTACGGCTGCTCAATGATGCGTTTATTTGTCGTAGAATTAG
>JAITYT010000701.1:160673-177524 GCA_025433975.1 Liostenogaster flavolineata | reverse complement strand
AGAGAGAGAGAGAGAGAGGGAGAGGGAGAAAGGACGAAGAAAGTCGCGAGAATGTGAAAAATAATGAATTAATTCGGTGGAAAGGTTACTTCCAAAATCGTTGAAAAGATCGCAAGATTGCAAAGTACAATAAATGTGTCTTTCTTTAACATGATTTTTATTATTGTCGCAAACACACAGTTCACGGACGATTTTTTGACAGAATTTGCAATTTCAATTTGTACATCGTTGGCAAGATGGTGACCAATAAAATTATCACTTGTAACAAACAATTCGTTAGAGCTTATGTAATATAAGCGTACGTTTTACTTTCGTTTTATATGAACATGAACGAATCAACAGATAAAAAATTCACGATATATCAAGTCGAGTCTACAGTTTGCATTAATATAATTTTGTTATTTAATGAGAGCGAAATAAATGTCTGATAAAAAACAAAAATTATTTATGACTCGATCCGATACAATTTAACGCAGCATATGTATTTATTATATAAACGTTCGTTTCATCTTTTTGTTATTGTTGTCATCGCGTCGATCAGAAACATCCGTCGCGTTTCGTCAAGAATAAAAGATCACCCTTTAATTTAAAAAACGTCCACGGTGGACGTCGAAGACGTAAGAAGAAAATTCGTCGTTTCCCTTTAGTAATAAATTCCGCGACATGTTCGTTCGATTACAACGGGACCGACGAATATCTCTCGTCTCTAAGTTAGCCTCGACGACTGCCGTACATCTCGAGAGTCACGACGTACTTACTTACCCTCGCAAGTCGCTCCTTTCGAGCTGAAGCGCACCAAAGACATTTGTTTTCGCGAGTCCACTTAGCACTTACCCCTTTACTCCTTTACTCGGTATCCCGGTCCGTTCTTCGTCCTCCTCGGCACCGTTCGTCCAACCGTATCGTCCCTCTCGACGACACGCTATTAAGCTATTCGGTGATTCGCGTCCTTCCCGATATCGATAAATTCCATCCGTTCGAGGAAGCCGCACCAAATTGATCCTGGCTGAATGGCGCGCAAGCGCCGGCGCAGGAGACGAAGACGACGAAGACGACGATGACGTCGTCGAAAGAGAACGAAGAGCGCGTTAAGAGGACGCGATGGCGTCGTTTATCCACGGAGATGCCGATAACTCGCGTTCCATCATAACCTCTAAGAGAATTAATTCAAGAATTTAAATCGTGAAAGACGTCGGTTGGTTGGTTGGGCGTTCGCTCGGCCCGTCGTCGTCGTTCGCTCTCGCTCTATGGCTCGGATGCCAATGCGTTTGCGAGCTCGCGGAGCTATCGATATCGCCCTTCGAAATTGAATTTCTCGCTGCCGATTAAACGTGGAGTCGGCTCGTTGAATAGGAGTAGATAGAATGCAGAACAGGTGAGGAATGGTGGGCGGTCGAACGTCTGAGAAGAAGAGAAGATCGTCCTCGAGGTCACGAGTCGGATTCGATCCTGTTTGCGCCTACGAACCTCGTTTCTTTGAATTGCCTCTTGCTTTG
This sequence comes from Liostenogaster flavolineata, assembly GCA_025433975.1. Lineage (NCBI taxonomy): Eukaryota > Metazoa > Arthropoda > Insecta > Hymenoptera > Vespidae > Liostenogaster > Liostenogaster flavolineata. The sequence continues at coordinate 176,028 of JAITYT010000701.1, read as the reverse complement.
TATTAGGTTGGTGGTTGAATTAATTTCCTTACGAAATTGAAAACAAATAACAAAATGGAACATTTTTGAGAAAATCTTCTTCGTTGAAATGTGACTCTGGCAGTGAACAGTATAAACGAGGTTATGCCAAAAACGAAAGCATAACGAAAACAGGGAGACAAACGTTCATATGTAAAGAAAATCCGAAATTTCATATGCACCAACCTAACATTTATGTTGATGTTGCTTTCATCCTTCGAGGGAGGGTAAAAGCGTCAAAAGAAATTATGTGACTTTACGAAACGGAAAAAAACCATCGATCTCGCGTGTGATATATAGTCTACCAAAGATCTCGTCCACTCGTATTATTCTCGATCTCTGACCCAGTGTCGCTTTATCACGGTAGCAGTCGCTTTTACCTCCGTTGTTGGCGTATTCGAATTTTGCATGATCCGGCGGAGCGATGCCGAGGATGGAAGAAAAAAAGGAAGAGGCCAGGAGTAAATCACACACGCGCGCTTTTTCTACGTCATCAATCTCGAGAAAATTGAATCGAAGCGCATCGACCAATTACTTACCGGGATATCGAAAACGAATTTACGATCGTCGAACTTTCAGATTTTACTCTACTTTTGCCCTTCCTTCTCATTCGCTTGGAGGGTGAAAAGTACGAGAGAAGTCACCTAATCGATGCGTTAATCTCGACGAGCATTTCTCAACCCCGACCCGCCTGTATCTTTAATCGCGAACAACCACGACGAATTTCTTGATCGTCCGACTTCGACGATCGGCAGAAAAGGGAACGTTTAATCCTCGCGTCTATCCAATCAATCGACAACGAGGTTAACGAAAAACGGATAAATAAACGTTTATCGAGAGACAGACCGATGAAAGCGACGGTAAGCGCGAATCGCGCTCGCTATAATACCGCGATATCACTCGTCCGCCTACTCTAGCCTCGTTATTGTCTCCGTCCACCGGGGAACTCGATGTAATATCTTGTAACGCCGCAATTACCGCGAGAGCCATTCGGCGGTCCGGCGTAACGTAAAAGCTTGCTTGGCTCACTTATGATGCGGGATAACGATAGCAAGCGCATTATTTATGATGCGGGTGGCTGCGGGTCGGTGGCCTACTACATTTTATAAAATATAATTACCGCTACGACGCCGGACGATCGCGATTTTCTTCCGGTACTTCGTCGTCGACGCGTTTTCCCCGGTATAATGACGCGCGTGCTCGCAAGCTAGTTAAAAGCTTATTTAACGTACGATCGAGTGTCGCCTGTACGTACGCATTTACTCGCTGGATAGGCGCTTGGCCGTCACTGGTGGAGGGCGGAACGTGGTTTAAAGCGGACGTCGTACGTCGCGAGAGGAAAATAAGATCGATCGCGGTGACGAAGGATATCGGATCTTCCGATTTTGTCGCTCGATTATTCAACGATATACGAGAATGACGACTGGGTTAAATCACGTTCCGAACGAGGAAGTTGTTCGTTTCTATCGTGGTAGAAACTGACGTGGCGCACGATTTCGCCGGCAAGGCGTGCGACGTCCTCACGAGGATCGGGAAAGTAGATCGGGTTAGAAAAGCAAACGATTTCTCTCTCAAGAGGAAGTACGTTGCGTTGTCTTTAGCGTATTATCGTTCTTACTTTTTCCTACGTATTTTCGTATTTTTGGGCTATTCTTATAATTTTATGTCCGAATAATTCGATCGATATATGCCCTAAAATTGTTCGAAGTATCGAGATTAAAGTCTTCGCTCTAGGAAGGTAATTCGATGGTAAAGCGAGGCGAAGCAGCGGTACGCGAATATTCCTGCCACGGTGTGCCATTTATAACGTGCGCGATTTTAAATTCGACGATAACTCCGGAAATGCTATTCGTGATTCACGATGGCGAAAAAGAATGTGCGATAGCGAGGGAAAAAAGAGTCAGGATTCGAGGTACCGCATGCTTACTTTCCTTCGACATTTCTTTATCTTTAATATATTCTTACCATTCAGAATCGAAATTGATTTTTGTTCTAAAATCGTTCGATATCGTAAAATATTCGTATGCATCGGCAATCAAATATTCCTGACGTCTTATTTCACTTATAATACTCACGTTTTATTCATTCTAATCCGTGTCTAATTTTAAGCTCGGCGACGACTCTAGAGGCGCTATTCGCGATTTACGATTTCGAAAAAAGGTGCGAGATAGAGAAGGAGAAAAAATCCCCTTATTTTTAATCCATTCTTACCATTCGATACGGAAATCGATCTTTGCTCTAAAAACGATCGATTTATCGGTCAAAATACACGTACCAATCGTCTCCGCTTTAGGAGGATAAATCGTACGAGCTATCGCGCCGATACTCGAATATTCTTGCCATGCTACGCCATTTATAACGCTCACGTTCGATCCAGGCTGAATTCGCGCGTGATTTCAAGCTCGACGACGACTTTAGAGGCGATATTCGTGATTTACGATGGCGAAAAAAGGCTTGAGACAAAGAAGTACAAAGAATCAGGATTCGAGGTATTATCGTTCAGTATAATTATATAATTATGTACATTAATCTTTACTCTTAAAAACGTTCGATTTATCGGTAAAATAAGCGTATCGATTGTCTTCGCTTTAGGAGAGTAAATCGTACGAGTTATCGCGCCGATACTCGAATATTCTTGCCATGCTACGCCATTTATAACGCTCACGTTCGATCCAGGTTGAATTCGGGCGTGATTTCAAGCTCGATGACGACTCTAGAGGGGCTATTCGTGATTCACGATGGCGAAAACAGACTGGAGACAGAAAAGGAGAAAGAATCAGGATTGGAGGTATCGCGCGTAGGACTCGCATAGGCGCCTTTGTTTCCGATCGATACGGGGGTGCATCAAAATGCGTGCTTACAACCGCGATACGCTCCTTCGAAAGGGGATTCGAATGCGGAAACGTCGAGGCGAAGTGTTTCCTCCTTCTCCAACGGTGGTCTAATCTTTCATGCAAAGTGCGCCGGTGCCGCTATGAACGCGACGGTGGAACCACTCCGCAATCATAATGCTCTGAAATGGTCCTGTAACGCATGCGAGAATCGACGATACGCCGAAGAAGCCGTAGTAACAATGGAAACCTGCCACAGGCACGACGATGTCGACCAAAGAAAAAAGGCCGACCGACCGATCGTTAAGAGAAGGAAAGGATGGGGAAAAAGGACGAGGGAAAAATCGAAAGAGTGAAAAACCGAGGGAAGATCAAAAGAGGGATATCGATTTTATCTCCCGTGTGTGGGAAACGATGCGTCGAGAACCTTCGAATTTACCAGGTTCCTTTTCTTCTTTCCTCGAGTCGGTGCGTGTACGTCGAAGAGAATATGTCAAGTAGTCGGTGTCCTCGTAATGATCGATAAAATCGAGGAAGACGAGGCTTAAACCGAATAAGAGACGGAGAGGAAGAAAGTGTCGTGTCTCTCTCGAAAGTGGACGCGGAAAGTTTCGAGGAAGACAGGAAAAAATGTGACGATTCGCGATGGAAGGACGTCTCTCGATTAAAAACTGTCTGGAGGAAAATAGAGGAACGAGATAAACTCCGAAGATCTCGGGGTGTCCGGTTCGATATCCGTCGGTATCGATCACTCGGGATCGTCGAGAACGAAACGTCGGAGTGCGAAGATGCGATTATAATTGGATCTAAGGGAAGGCGCGTTTCCGTCAACGAGTTTTTTTTACCTCGTCCGAGACTACCGCAATTTCTTATCTTAGAAAAATCACCGAAGGGTATCCCGACCGCTAATTAGCGTTAAGCTTTTCGCGCGACGCTGGCCCTCATTATCGATAACCTGTCGCGAACGTGAGATTAGTTACGTCTTATCGAGTAATTCCCACTTAAGGTTAATGTCCTTGATAGATCGAACCACTTTGCCGCTATCTCGAGGATCTACCGATCTGCGTTGCGTACGCTTAAGGGGCGATACTTTATAGAATCCCAGTTTTATCGAATTTTTTTATACGAGTTACCTATCGTACGATGCTCGCGGAAAGATCGAACAGGATTATTATACGCACGAAAAAATTTGGTTCGTAATTTAAAAACTAAAGGAGAAATCGTACGTTTCGCATTTTCTTTGTACAGCATTTTATCGTACATCACGTACGGTAAATAAATGTTTTATTACGTACGGTTTAAGAAGTTTCTTCTCGTAGCTTCGATCTTCGCTCTGCTACGTGCCGCGTTTAGGTTTGGTTAATTTAAAGGGTGAGATACGAAGAATCTTCTGCAACACGCGTTGAAATAGGACCCAGCGGGAACGAACGAACGTTCCTCAAAATTTAATCGATCGATTAATTAGCGTCGATCGGCTTGACTGTCAATAGAACGTTCCAAACGAATCCAATTATCTAAGTTGACTCGAGAAATTTTAGGCGTCGAATACCGCGTCGTGTCGCATCGATACCTCGTCCATTTTGCGTGCACATTCCTTTCCAATCGATTTGCATCGAGAGCGACGCTGTCTCGATTATTTCCTTCCGGCAAAAGCATCAAATTTTCAATCGCGTCTACCGATGTTCGACAAGGACGCGTCATCGTCGAAATTACGATGGATATTAACAACTTTTTCTTTCGTTCGTCTCTCGATCGATGCGAATCTCGTTCGAAGGACGTTATCGCGCTACTCCATCCCTCAAGCTGAAAAAGCAACGGCTTTCAATCTTTCGATCCGAAAGAGCCGTCGAACGAGCGCCATCGACGACCGTTTCTCCATCCCTCTTCCTCGTTTTCTCTCGTTCTTTCGAACAAAATCGTTCTCCATATATTTTTTGACGTTTCGAGTGCGCCGTTGTCCCGATTTTCGTGACTCGAAACGACGACGGCGATCACGATGGATGTCGGTGAACGCGTTACGCGACAGGCAGAAGCGTTTTGACGCGCGTCCCGTCGGATCGTACCTTCCCCGTCGATTAATTTTTGATGATCGTGCATCGTCGGCGCGCCTACGGCAATTCACCCTCTTTGTTCGACACGCTTTAAATACAGTCGAACAATATCGAGCGCGACGTAGCTTGATTTATCGTATATCCGCAGTTTCTGCTTCTGTCGGAAGCGACGCGATAGCCTGTCGGTATCCGGTAAGTCGACGGGCGAATCTAGTAAACGCGATTATGCGGGACGCGTCGTATTTCACGTTGATCGCGGATTTCGAAATTTCGCGATAACCCCGCGCGTTTCGACTCTTCTTTTTTGAAAAGCGACGCGTCGAGATTTTCGAACTCGGAGACGAAAATTCAACGTGGAAGTAACCATTCTTTCTTTCTTTCTTTCTTTTCTCTCCTCTTTCGATGAAACGTAGGAGAGGAGTCTCCTAATTGCGAGGAGAGGCACGGATCGATGAAGGACAGGTTCGTTATTTATACGTTTCGAGGAAAGACAGAGTGACGAGAAAAGTCGTCGCGACAAGTCCCTATGGAATCTCGACGTTTCGTTCGCGTTCGAAAGACGAGAATTCCGAGTCACACGGAACGAAAACACGAGGAAGAGAAGAACGAGGAGGTCGACATCGTCGTCGTCGAGGCGCATCGACTTTCGCCAATTTCCATTGTCCGTATCTTTAACTCTTAACAGCTTTCCACTCGGCCAAAAGGAATCGGATTGCGTCATTACTTCGACTACTTCGAGATCTCTTTTAACCGGTAACAGGCTCGTCTACGGTCGAACTTTTCGCTTACCTCCGGCACGATGCAAACTTTCTTCGGGTAAACGAGCGAATAGCCGCCAGGTTACCGTCATCGTGCTGTGTTTACCCCGTTGTTTTGGTCCGTCGAAGGATCGCGACACGGTCAACCTTTTACGTCCCGTGAACTCGAGTTACCAACCGATCAAAGAAAAATGTTTCCTACGAATATTAGCGCGACCTAGACGTCTACGTGTTTTTTCCCTCTCTTCCGTTCTCTTTTCTTTCGAGAAGAGAGAAAAGCGTAGAATCTTCGAAAGGAAGCAACGAAGAAAGAGTAGAGCGGTATGTTTTTCGCGTGTAATACTTTGAGAGACGTCTCGACGTTGAAATTTAATTTTTATATAACGTACCGAACATCCGAAGAAAAAAATTGCGGCAAACTCTCGACCCACATCAAATTTATCAAGCTTTTGAGGGATAAATTAAACCGGCAATTTTTCGGAATTACGAGCGCGACATTTCAAGCCTAGACGGAATAATAAATTATACGCTCTTAATGAAAGAAACGAAACGTTTCCTCAGGCAGAGGAACGTCGTGTCAAAGATGTATACGCCGAAGATATTAAAACTGTACGCGTATTAACGAACCGGTGACGGTTTCAAACGTTACCACGCGTTTATAAAGTATACGAATTAAAACGTTCGTTTCTTTCATTAAAGTACGCTTTTTAATGTCTAAAAATTCGTACGAACAATGAACACTTGCTTCCAACGCTTTGCTAAATATTTCAAATAAAATAACGCCATTTATTTTCGTACATTTTTCAGAATAGATATCTTTCAGTGTCAACGTGAAATTAAAAACGGGAAAAGGCGGCGATTCTTATGGAAATTTCGACGGAGAAGTTCCATTGCGATCGAAGGCTGCTCGATTAAGGGTTTTTTTAATCGACTCACCGTTTCCTTCGTCACGTCGAGGAAAAGGAAAAGTTTCGCACGGAAAACAATGGACTAATTCACCTTTTACGATAGGAGCGCGTGCATTTGCCTCGCTATTCGTTAAATTAGCACGGAAATTTCACGGACGGGCCGAGGAATCGCCGAAATCCAGAACGTTCCGTAAAATACGGTGGTCACCGCGCCAGCGATGGATCTATTAACGAGAACACGCGACATAACGTGACCCCCTCGAACAAGGAATTACCTCGCTCCTGTACCGGCGTCTATCTTTTACGCCTATCGCGTTTCTCAACGTTGCTCTGGGAACGGCGATGTGCCACGGCGTCCGAACATTTCGACGTGATTCGAGGATAGGGAAAAACGCGTGACGCGATTGCCGACGCAAATCGCTCCCGAACGAACGATCTGCTTACGATAATCGAAGTCGAGTGAAACGCAATTACGCGAAGCGAGCTTCTCGAGTCGTCGTTCGACGCATCGAGGCAAAGTCGATTCGCGTGTCTTTGTCCACTTTTTTTTTCGGCGACAGACGCGTCTTCGATATTTTCTCCGCTCTAAAATCTCGTTATCGTCGTCGGGTACGCAGTTGTACGTAGCAACGCGAGTGAATGAGGTTAGGTATTCCATTTTTTCTATATTTCTCCCTTTCAGATTCTCTCTTCTTTTTCCTTTAACACTTTAACTGTTTACGTCGAGTATACTCGTCACGATGAAATGTCAATTTGAGTAAACTCGACACGAAGATAAGAAAGATTACATTCGATAGAAAATTACAACGAAATAAAATATTATAAGAAAAATATATTCGCTGAAAAATACTGAAGCAGGCAGACAAAATTTTTCGCAAGAAAATTGTACAGTTAAAGGGTTAAGGAAAGAAAAAATCATGTTACGTAGTTTCGTGGGATAAGTATTAGGTTATTCGGAAAGTCATTTCGTTTTTTCCCCAAAATATTTCATAAAAACAAGATAAAAAACCATAAAAATCAAAGTTTTTCATAAAAAAAAACGAAACGATTTTTCGAACAACCTAATAAGACCCGAAGCGACCGTATATCGATCGACCTTGCATCGGCTTATAGCCCACCCTTAAAGAAAGCCCTTTCGTGACCCGGCGCGACAACAACACCGTCGTTGTCATTACCGGACCGCGATATCGAACGCGATGCAAACAAGATAAAGAAATCCTAATCGCGTAACCTCTCACGCGATTGCAGTGGCTCGATGGGCGAGCAACGAATGTCACGAAGGTACGCCTTCGAGTGAACGCTGTCAGATGCATTTACGAACGACGAACGATAGGTATCGACCTTCTCCCTTTCAACGAGAATAAACAGGAGAGGAAAAAGAGGTGAAAGAGCAACGACGAAATCCCCCACGTTCGAAATGAAAACGTCACTCGTGATTTCGACGGATTTTCGGCGGTTCTATTCGCGTTTTCCCTTATCGAATTTCAAATATCGAAACGCTCGCTAATGCAATTACAGAGAAAGCGTCGATTAATCGTGCCGGATCCATCGGCTAGGAAATAATCGCGAAATGAACGACTCGAGATTACCTTGTCCTGCCTCTTACTTCAAGGTGTAACGCGTCGAGCTTGACGACTGAAGGTTTAAGTTCTAGAGGTTCGATCTCGGGTCGCGTTGCCTCTAAATTCTCAACGACGACGACGACGACGGGGTATTCGAGGGTAAGAAAGATCTCTCGGGTGTTTGCGTTCGGCCTGCCACTTGGTTGGCCGTAGCTGGAGCGCGAATCCGTGGTTGTACGCGTATCGAGGGCGCCTATAGGCGTCCGCTCCACGAATGGAGCCGAGGTAGCCCAGCTGAGAGGCAGAGGGACTACACGAGACTGTAAACAAGGAAGGGAGAAGGAGCAGGTAGGACTCTCAGCTACGCAGGCGAGCGTGGAGCAATTGCAATTGCTGTGGCCTGGCCGAGGTTCAATAAAGGTGGGAAAAAGCGTTTTGACAGACGCGCGTTTGCTCGGTTTTCGCGCGGCACATATGACTGTAATCCTCGCGGATGGAGGCGGCACAAAGCCGCGTTCCCGTCGTTCGACGGGTTCAGCACGACGAGAATCTCTTTTTAATCAAACGGCCGTCGCTCTCTGGACATTTACAACGAAAGCCGCGAAAACGGTTGGTCGGGCGCGCGGAGGGTTGCGTTTGGAAGGAGACAAGCGATTCGAAAAACGGGGGGAAAAGAGCCAGTCGGATAAAACGCGCTGCGACGATGAACGTAAAAAGGTATCTCGATTACTACTCGAACGAGTCGGGAGACAAGATGAATTTTAGCGTTGGGACGACGTATGACGTGTATCACGCGTGTTCGACGCGAATCATTTTTGACGCGGACGTTTTACTGGGTACAAAGAAATGTTTGGTCTTGGCTCTCTGTAGGTGTGTCCTGTATCCTTGTGTCGGTGAAGATTCGCAAAAAAAATTGTTGTGAAATTCTTCGTGTAAAATTCTTCTTGTAAAGAGGTAAATTTTTTTATCACGTTGTATTCCACGCATCGAAGTAAAAAAATATCGAAGAAACCGAAATTTCGAAAGGTGGAATTATGATTTCAATCATATTTATATGGTTGTCGTTCTTCCATAATTATCGTCGTCGTTGCTCACGGCCGAAATGTTCGACGCGCGATGCGGAGCGTATGTATTTTGTAAAATGTCTCATTCAATATTCGTTTGCCGTGGAAATTCATAATTTTGCGCGTAGGACGAATACAAAGCTCGAGGGACGTACGTCAATGTAGAAACGTCGAAATCTTCTTTTTACAAATATAACTCTCGAATGGATACGTTTCCAACGGAGTGAACGATACCTAACGGCAAAGAAATTGTACGCCGCCGGTAATTTACGTTACGAGTTATTGACGGAAGTCGGGAGGATAGATACGAAACGCAGCGAGGAATAAAAGCTGGTCTTCGTCGAGGATTCTCGCTCGGGACGATGTATTCCGTTTTATTTGAACGGCTATCGAGAATTCTCTCTAGCTACTTACGATTCGCGAGCTTAAATTTGAGCCGAAATTTAGCTCCTTCGCGAGAGCTACGTCGTGGAAAATCGCGCGAAATAAAACGCGCGATTTCGAGTTATCTTCATTGAATCATGGAAAAGGAGTTATTTAAGAGAATAAAAAACATTGCGAATCGTTTCGAGATTTATTTTGTTTGCTTCTTTACTGTCCGCAGTGTACGCAGCGTACGAGTCGATGCGCATCGATGTACATTGCATCGATAAATCTCTGTCGTGGAGCATTACACCGTGTGTAAATATCGTTCGTGCGGCAGATTCGACGGCGCATCGTTAAAATTGTGCGCGATTTTTAATCTTTCTCGCTTCGTTGTCGTAACAAAAAGAGAGAGAGAAAAAAAAGAAAGATACGACGCGCGAAATTAGATTGCAAAAAGGAGCGCCTTAAAATCAAGGCGGTTTATCAAAAACGCGAAATACGAGGAAAGCTTTCAACGAGATACGTTTTTTCATCGCGACGTCTTACGTCGGAGGGAAACGAATTACGCATTCGCGAGGTAGTGAAATAAAAAAGAGAAGCGAGAAAATCCGCGAGTAGACACATCGAATCCAGTCGAATGGAAAGGATCGAAAAGATACTTAGGTAGGTGCTTCGAAGCGTCATCGACTACGTTCCCACTGTCTCTCGAGCGACCGCGAAGGTTGACCATATTTACCATCCGAAACGCGTATCCGCGTTATGGGGTCGTTTCCATGGTAAGATCGGCTTCGATCGTCGGCGCCTTCGCTTCTCGCGACGCTTTTTCCGAAATTGCATCGTGACTTTCTTTCACGTGGCAATGCGCGTGGATTTCGCGGGGTTATACGAGTCGGTCGTAGCGCTTTTTTTCGCGGGATTCGATAACGCGACACGCGCCCTCGATTCTTTCTTTAAAAGGGGCTCTTTATTCCGTGCGCGGTGCTTTCGAGGCAGTCGAACTCGAATCCGACGTTACGAGCTTATTCCGAAGAGAATGTAAAAGGATACGATGCCAGTGACGAAGTTAAGCCCGCCCGTAAGAACGAACCGCGAGAGGCGCTCGACCGACCGGCCGTTATTTATTTCCCCTTGATAAATTCAAAACGAAACATTCTGCGATCTTCTCTCGGAAGGCGAGCTCGAATTCCAGCGCATCACACCGTGCTGAATAATTCAAGCGAAGCAAAATCATTTTCCGCCACTTACCCACGGCATGGAATCTTCCGCGATTTCGGTGAAATCTTTTGCCTCTGACGCGGTCTTCTCCGTCACGATAAATAGCTCCATGGGCATCGCTTGTCCTTTCAGACGTTGCTACGGAGATGCGGAAATCGTATCTGCGTCTACGATTTTCGAACGCCGCTACTATGTCCGCCTTTTTCCTCGTAGGCAGCTGTAACTTGAAATAAGTTAGAAATTATCGTCCTTTTCCATAGGGCGAGTACAATGTTGAGAATACAAGCTGATCTATCAGCTTTATATACGATCGATATGATCGCGATGATTTTTTAAAAAATCGTATCTAAGTCTACGACTTCGGGCTAATTTTCTCTTGGAAGGAAGAAGAGAATTGCGCCGATATTTTCAATGGAAAGAATATAAGATCGTGAATTCCGTCGTTGTTCGATCGTGCTTACGATCATAGCGTTCGAATGAACAACATTCGCACTACATTGTCGAGAAATCGTGAATTCGGTAATCGTTGGTTTAAAGCGGCGATTAACGATACGATTCCGGATAACGGCACATGGAGCAGTCGCCATCGGCGACGCCTTTTAATTGTGGTATCGCGTGTGCCTACCGTTTTATCATCACCGTGTTCGTTGCTAGAAGTTCCCTAGCAGTTTACGTCGGCCTCGATGCATCATGGATTAGGAAGGACGTTAAAAATGAATAAATACCGATGGAATATCAGCTACCATTAAATCTAGATCATCTCGTCGACCCGTCCGTGAACTTTCGACATTCAAAGCTGGAATCGGCGAGAATTGAACGAAGGTCCGATCGAACGACTTCGCTCGAACGGTTCGGAAAAATCTTGCCGCAGCAAGCGAAAGAAGCAAGCGATAAGAATAAGAATAACCACGACCTCGATTTTACGTCGTTCCTTTTTCGACCGTCCCTTCGACGGTTCTGCCTTTGTATTTCGCCGGAAAGAAAATTGCAAAATCGTCCTGCGAGATCGATAAACGCTTATAAAGCGTCGAGTGTCTTGAGAATCGGAATCGCAAACCGGAAGTACCCGAATAACGAGCACCTGAAAGACATTCGTACGAAAAATTTTTCCGTGAAAAGATTTTCATCGAACATTTTGACCATCCGAATATTAAACAGAACGAAACCTCGTCATATTGAAATGTAAACACACTCGGCTAACTCGATTTCCTTTGATACCAACAGACTTTCTTCGATTCACTATTCGACTCACTTCTCGAGTCTGTTGAAAAAGTAGTCGAAGGCACGGAAGTGTTCCATCGCGAATTTGCTTTACGGCCAAGTCGTACAACAAGCGAAGACGCGTTCTAAAGTCTTAGCTCGAGGTGCGCTTTTACGCTCGATGAGTTTCGATGGAAATCGTATCCGAGGTTTCGTTCAAGACGATTATATCGTAACATCGTAACGATACTCCCGTTCCACGCACAATAACCTTAAGAGTGTTGCAACGTTTGAGGCAACGACGAGAGAAGAGAAAAAAGTGCTCTTCCTTTCGTTCCCTTCTTTCCTTTTCGCGGAAAGATTCGACGAGGTGTCAATTTTCTTTGAGATTTTTCTTCGGTTCACAGGATGAAAAAAAGACGAGGAAAACGGTTAAAAATTATTTTAAAAGCGTAATAGATCGTAAGGACGAACAGGATGGAGGAGAGAACCGAGAGATGGAGGAAAAGACGAGGCCAAAATTCGCCCTTTTTGTTCCGAAGAACGTTGCTTAATCGAATGCTATCGTAACGATCAGCAATCAGCGATTAATTCGCGATTAGCCGTCAAGTTTGCGCTTAAAGTAGGAAAGATCGTTCGTAGGTTAGGATTTACGACGTGGTCGGAGGTAGGCGATGACCGGTGAAAAAAAGCGAAGGATGGAAGGTAATAGGCGATCCCACGGACGCCGCATAAATTTATCTCTAGTAACAATGCGGACGAGAAGCGGCGGAGTCGACGTTCCGCGATTCTTCGAAAAAGATAGAATCTGGAGCGTCTCGAAGATTTATAGGACGCTATCGGTCCGCTCCATCGAATTCGAAGTATCGCGGCATCGATGAGACGTCGAGCGATACGTTTCCTACCGCGTGTTCGAAGTCGCACGGAGGACGTCGCGCATCAAACGATAATCAATCCTAAAGCCCGCGTGATAAATCGCGATACGATGGGTCCCTCCTCGACTACTCGAACCCGTGTTTTTCGATCGGACGTCGGATTCGAAATCGTCTCTACGTCCCACGCGCGTCTCGGAACGACGGAACGGTAAAGATTACACCCGAAGAAAAACCATCGACGACCGTAAGACAGGTCGTTTCTAAATACGGGTCCGGAAGCGAGATAACGGCTTTCTGCGACAAATGTCAAACGTGCGTCGAAAGTTTCTCTCTCTCTTTTTTTTGTATTAATCGAGCCAGCGCCGAACTCGATGATTTTCGAAGCATTCGTACTCGAAAAATAGTCGAGCCAGAAAAAAAGCACAAAGCGTCGGTTTAAAATAATTGGTACAGCGAGAGTACTCGAAGCTCTGGTAAAATGTGAAATTCGATATTTATTCTTTTCGACAAAAATTCTGATAAAAAATATCAATTTGAGATACAACGATTTTTAGAGTTTTCTTCTTTCTTCTTCAATATTATTTTACTCGTATTTGCCGACTTGTCGCAAAAGTGTCTTAGATTTATCGAAGAGTCGTGAAAGAAAATTAATTAGCTGGAAGGGAAATGCTCGAGAATTTGTTGCTCGACGAAGAGCGATAAATTCGGTACGGACTCGACATTTTCTTCCTTTCATTTAGAAAAGAAAGGCAAGGGTACAAACGACTCACGAACGATAATCATCGCTTCCGAAAGGTGTCGCGCTCGAGAGTTCAAGAGCAAGGACGCTAAGCTGTCTTCTCGAGCGAGTTAAAGCGTCATTGCGCGGACGAAATTCTTCTCCATTCGTACGTAAATGCGTTCAACGGAGAGAGAGAGAGGAGCGAGCGCTCGGTAATCCGAAATCGCGTCGGATCGCAAGAGGTCATGAGATTCGTGGGACGAAAACAAAGGAAAATGGCGGGCGTAACGCGTCGATATCCCGTCGTAATACCGGCGGATCATTCGGTCGCGGTATCCCGTCGTATATATCGCAGGGTTCACCCCAGCCACCATTAATATTCATATGAATCGCGGGTGGCAGAGTCGGTATTAGTCGCACGCGGAAGGACCCACGGCCACCCATAATTTCGTATATCGATGAAACGACGGGGGCGCATCGACCTCCATGAACGCAGCTTCGGCCAATAAGGTCGCGCTGGTAAACACTCGTAGCCAGACTGGGGCATCGAATCGCAACCAGTCCGCTGGGGCATTCAACCGAAACACGCGTCTCTTCCTTCAGATATCAGATGGTTAAATAGCGAACGACCCTCGTCGATCTTTCCAATTGTTCGGAGTTCGTCTGTCGTCGGAGTCGACAATGATGCAATGTCCAGATGGAAGGCGTACATTCGAAAACGTATCGAGGAACTTTGGATACGTACTTTAGGATTTTCTTTTCATTTTTATCTTGGTTGATTATCGTAAACGTTTTAAAGACATAAAACGGGAGAAATTGTTCCAGCAATAAATTTTGAACCATGGTTGCTTGTTGGACGGTGTTAGGCTGAGCTATGGTGCGATCCTTGTCGATATTTTGAATTATATGAAGTTTATCTTTTTGTCAGAATCGGCAAAGACTCAACGCGTTTGAGTTATGAAACCATAGAAACTACTGGAGCAGTAAACTTCGCGTCAACGTGCCTCGTTGGATGATGACGGCGTACTGCCAGTCGATTTCACGAAAGGGTTAAGAAAGTCGCGCTTTACCAACGTCGAGACTTCTTTCCTTACGAGGAAATTCGAATGGAAATTGGACAAGCTCGGTGATACGATCGAACTGACGGAATTGCGTTGGTTCGTAGAGAAAAGAAAGGAAAGAGATCCGATGCGAAGTCAATATGCGTTCTGTGCCGAATCGATAGATGCGGAAACTACTGCGTATTGTTATCACCATCGCTGTTACTGCAACCAGCACCGAGACGACTACGCAAAAGTTTTGAGGTAAAAGCGTGTGCTTCCTTAAATCGCATAGCGCGACGTATTTTTGGACAAAATTTTATTCCAATCGAACGTTTCGCGCGATCGTCGAATTCACGTTCGAAATGATCGAAAGAATTTCGGAGAATATCGAAGGAAAGCAAAAACATAAAAGTACGATTAAGGTAGAGAGCGGTAAAAATTCATGTTTCCTTTCTCCATTTATTTCTCACAGTTGCGTCTTGCATGTATTTCGAACCGATGTCCAACTTCTTCTCCTCGAATCGTCGAGTAGTCGAGATTCCTTTATCTTCTTCGTTCTGTTTCTCTCTCTCTCGTTCTCTCTTTTGCGAGTATTTATTCGCATTCGTGTTTCATCGGCAATTAAAATCTCGAAGGGAAAATATTTGAGACGTTCCTTCTCGACTGACCATTGCGATAAATTAAAAAGACATCCCATCCAATTTCAGGTGCCTTGTTCGCGCCCGTATCGTTGCGGAGCCGTC
>JAITYT010000701.1:144159-159511 GCA_025433975.1 Liostenogaster flavolineata | reverse complement strand
AGAGAGAGAGAGAGAGAGAGAGAGAGAGAGAGAGAGGTGCCGGCTCACGGAAACCGGCGGAAAATTGTTAAGTTCATCGCGAAACTCCGATGGAAAAAGTTTACATTGGCATAAAAAGTACATTAAATAAAAGGATACGGCGCATCGCGCCTTAATTAAACAGCGCGCGATTAAAAGAAAATAATCATCTTTCCTTCGTCCGAGGCGAAGAAAAGCAGAAAGCAAAGGTACCTACTCCATTCGCGTTAACTTTACGTTAAAAAATATACAGCCTTACTTTCAAAAAGAAATTACCGCCGCCGTACAATATCGTACAACGTATAATTACGCTTTTCAACGACAAATTCCATTGTGAAAGAGTTTGGGACGTTTCGTCTGGAAAAAAAATTAAAAAAACGAGCGTTCGAGTATCGAGTATCGAATAAAAATCTTCTCTTTCATCAATTAGGCGATGTAACGTCTTCGTAAAGCATTGAAACATTACAAAAGCCAGTACGAAACAATTTACGTTATTTATTTTATTTAACTTCATTTTAGCGAAGACTCGATACGAAGTGCTACGACGAGCCGAGTGATTCGTTTGATTCGCGTTGGCGCGTACCAACCATTTTTACCATCAATTTAAAGTTCAGTCTAATCAATAATAACTAGTTTTTCTTGCTAACTGGATTAAGAGCAAAATAATTACGGAAGCGAAAAACCTCTGTGATTTAAATTAAAGCTCCTTCACGATCGAAGATTTACGAGTACAAAAAAGTCCGAAAATATTTCAGAGATGCGACTATCAAAATTGCCAGCAGGCATCAACTTTCTCCTGCTTTGCTTTTTTCCAAATTTTATAGCAAAGTCTCTGATTTTGTCTGCTGCACATAATATTGACTGATATATATATATATATAGAATGAAACTAACCTATCAGACGTACGAAATAAATTTTTGGCACCGAGTGGTGTACTTAAAATTCCAAAATATCCAAATGGGAATCATGACAGCTAATGGGTTAAACAAATCGAGTAAAAATCGATAAAAATTAGGATTTATTGACGTCCTCTCGAGACAGTCCCGTCTCCACTAGTTCGACCACGCGATCAGAGTGGGACAAGTAGCAGTTGTAAAATCAGCTCGGCTGGACTTATCAACGTTTTTATCCGAGCGCAAAAAAAATCTCATCTCACTACACGTCGCGCTCCCGCAAGAAAGTTCCACGGGAGCGTAGTTCGCTCGATATAAATACGTGCGAGAAAAAGCGACTTCCAGTCGGTGACAGGTAATTCCTACGGAAGACATGGAAGAAAACCGCAGCAGGAACTCATCGTCGTCGCCGTAGCTGTACGCATCGTTGTTTCCCGATGGCATCTGTCGATATTTCGTCACCGACTCTTGGAATCAATTTCGACAGAGACGAGAACGCGCGCGACTCGTTTAACACGAAGATTTTATTGTTTTCTTACACGGACTGGACCGTGTTCGCGTCTGTTACGTTCAACGCGTTTCGCGTTTATCAGCGAAAGCGTGTTTCTGTAGCACCGTTCGCGCGTACATACGCGTACGCGTATCCGTGACACCATCACGAGCACAGCACCATCGCAGGCGTAGTTCCATCGCCATCGAAGCCGCAAATCGCGCATAAAACTATCTCGTTCGGACTAAAATGGATTTTGTCGAATCAATTGGAACTCTTGCCGGAAATTTATGATCTCGAGTTCCGCCGAGATGCGATTTCTGCCTCGAATGCAGTTTACCCGGCTTGATATTAAAGCTGCCGATACCGAACGTAGAGCGAAAGATATCGGGAAAAGTCGTCGAAATTTTGGTTAAACGTTGACGCGGATAATTTATCGCCGACTCTTGAGTGTAATAGATCGCGTTGGTTGCAGCGTTGTACGTCGATACGAGCGAGATGTCGAGCAAGAGAGGTGAATAAATAAGATTCGTGGAGATGTCGGTGATATTTCGATCGCCAATTTTCTTAATGCAAAATTCAGGGCAGGGTGCAACGAGCTACTGAATTTAATCGTCAATGTTGATCGTACGAGAAAAAGTATCGAGAAATATATTCTGAGCATAGTCGACAAGATGTGTCTGTTGTTAGAGTCGGAAGTTCGAACAAATAAAATTTGTAGAGATACTTGTAATACTTCGATTGTCGTTAATCTAAACGTAAAATTGCCTTAAAAAAAACGAGCAGGATGCATCGAGCCACTGAATTTAATCGTCGCATAAACGCGCTTATCAAAATTGTCAATGTTATCGTACAAAAGAGAAAGCATTGAAAACAAATATTCAGTACAATCGATAGATCGTGTCCGCTGCAACGTTGGTGTTGATGCGAGCGAGACATAAATAAAATTAATGGAAATTTTCGTGATATTTCGTTCATCGTTAGTTACAATGCGTAATCGCATCAAAGGGCATCAAAAGGACGAGTCGCAGCGCAAAACGCGCTGCGATAAAAATGTGAAACGTCGCTGATTCATTCGTCGTCGATCTTTCCTTCATTGTATTATAACATCGATCATGCCGGAATCTAGAAGGTCGCTGGTGCATTCGAGATCGCAGGTGCCGTTAAAATTGGGTTTGGTCGAGACGAATTTCGGTACTGAAGGCTCATCTGGTACTTGAAGTTCGACAAGACGCCCAAGTTTCCTAGAGCGCTTCAAGTTCGTCGAGTTACTCCAAGTTCTTGGAAGACTCGTGGCTCGCCCTGCGATTTGCCGAAGGACACGCCGCGGCCGTCCCGAATCTAAATCAAATTTTAATAAGAAGAACGTCTCGTTCTTCGCTCTACCCTCCATACGTCTATCATTTTTTAACCCAATTGGGTTAAAATATAATTGTATTTCGTCGTATTAAAATAATACGTGCAAAATAATTTCACCGCGATCGCAATTGTCGTTATTACTATTATATTTTGACAATAGTTCGAACAATGCTACTAAAGATAGAAGATTCGATAATTGTCGAGCACGTATTTTATGCTTCTACGGCAATCGTATCGTTTTTTTCTCGTCGCTTAAGAAATATTTCCGTTTAAAAGGGGAAGAAGAAGCGCAAATTTTCGACTGAATATTTTTGTTTGGCAAGCAATGGCGTTGCTGAAAAAGGCAAGAATGCAAGGCGTACACCGCGTTCATATTTTCACACACATTTTGACGTCAGCGTCAGGACACATTGTAAGACTGCTCCGTTCTTCGAATTCGATAGGGAGCTGCGTTTGTGGAATGAAGACGTACGTCGTGTCTGGCGTATAAAGCTCTATGAAAGTATACAAATGAGATGGTTATATTGTTCCGAGTCGAGATTACACGCGGCGTCGACGGACATTTTCGATCTGGAATCCTCGAGCAAGTCGACGAGAATGCATTCGTCGTGCCTTCGTGTGTGTTTCGCGTTTTGCTTCGAGAATGCGCCGCTTAATCTGCTCTTTTCGTTCCTATGCCAACGTTTCATCCCTGGAGGTCTCTCGATGAAAGAAGGCCGACTAAGCCGCGATGAATTCTTGAAAAAAAGAGAAGAAAAAGAAAAATAGGAAATAATAAAATGGAAGAGCTCGGACTTCCACGGCGGAAGTCGACGTTCGCCAAATAATCAAACCAACACGACGAAGTGGAAAACGTATTTATTTTAGTTAAGATATATATACGTATTATCAGAATAGGAAGCTTTGCCTTTTTATCGATGTAACGTGGTTAATAATCACGGGCGATTACGAAAGACAAAACGCTCTCGATTCATCTAATAGAATCGGTTAACGAATCGAACGACCGTCGCGTCGATCGTTTGGAAATAATAGTGGAAATGTAATTAGTTAACACGGAATAAAAGGAGATCTGTATTGTTAATCGCGATCCCTTTGTTCGTCTTCGGAAAGGCCAATGATATATGCTTGCCTTTTGTTCTTGACGTTTCTCTTGCCCTTTCTTGGAAAATAATTTCTGGTCTAACCGGTTCGTTAAATAATGCCTCACGAAGGAACGATCAAATATATCGAAGAGATAAGAAGAGATTCATCGCGATGATTAATGTATTTTACGGCTGTAGGAATAAAATTATGAACAGGTCAAAACACCGTTTTAATTTACGTCAGCGAGGATATTTGGAAAAAAATTCTTAAAAATTTAAATAAGAAAATAAATTCGGCCGTATTTGATGGAAAATGTCGGCAATATTTACGTTTCGTAAAGTCGAGTCGACAAAGGGCAGAGCGACGCGTTTCCGGTCAAAAAAGGAAAACTCCATCGAAGCTATTGTTCGTCGGCTAGGTGTCAAAAACATTTCGATTATTGGGCGGTAGAAGCGCGACCGAATCGACGCGCAGCGAATCGATCTTCATCGAGGCTAATAACCAATTCGACAGTTCCAATCTAAACAACAGTGTAGTCGAACATTCGACACTGTGTAAACGATTGACACGAGCGATTCGAATCGCGTTGAATCGCAATCGCAGCCTCGACGAAGAACACGAGGTAGCCACGCGTACGTGACAAACAGTTGGCGAAGGAACCACGCGCGATCGAACGCAATTTCGCCAATTTTCCGATGCTGCTACTCGCGGTTGTCCCTTGAAGATAAAGGAATCGATTATCGCGTTATTCGATAATCGCCGCGGAGGGATAATCGCAAAAGCGCGATTAAAAGCGCGCGGATTCTACCAACTTTCCGACAGGAATGAATCAGACTTCATTTATTCTCGCGCGGATGAAACGTGACTGTCGCGTTAATCGATGGCTTTCGTTAGAACGACGATTACGAGAACTTACCCGACAAGATTTAAAAAGTTACGGGCTTTATTACGTCCCTACTCCACCTTACAATGTACCTAGTTGCAAGTGGTTATTTCAATCGATCCTACGTAGATCTTATTTCTCGTTTCTCGTGCTGTCTTTTTCGAGGTACGAAACAGTCCTTTCCTATTTTTAGTCCTTTAACCAGCGCGATTATATTATAATATCGTTTCGTTTCAGTTTATACCGACTTTCATCGAGATCAGAATTCATCATCAAATCGAGATCAGTCCTTAGGAAATGGTTTTAAAATTTTATTCGAACGTTATTTAATCGAGTAAGACTTTTGTTTAATTGATCGAGTAATTCCAAATAAATTCGTAATAGCAACGATACCGTATTACGACGTTGCGCATAAATCTGTGCTCGAAAGTGAATCCTTTCGGTCCTTTCTCGCGGGTGTTAGTTCTTACGTCGTTGGTGCATCGCTTCGTATAATCGGAGCGTCGATAAAGATAAAAGCGGGTGCAACGTTGGTTAAGGGAGAGTTCGTAAGAACGTCAGAAACGTAGATTACGGGTCGCGCATCGAGACGTTCGTGCCGTCTACGATCGTTTTAAAACGCATTCGAGATAAACGCAAGATCCAAACGCGGAACGTATCCCTGGCGCGTAGCTACGGTACGAAAATCTTTAAGATTTTCCTCCGATTTCCGGTGGCACGTTTAGAAGGTCCGGGGGGGCATTACCCCCCCCGGCGCGACTCCTTCCACGAACGGCGTTTGATATCCGCTATCCGATCCCATACTCCGACTATATCCCGTCGTGTCTCCACTCGAAACTTCTTTTCGTATTCGAAGGTAGTTTGCAGTAGTTGCAGCGGTAGCAGTCGGTTTAGCTCCCTGAAAATCTTGCCGTTTCACGTCGAGACCCATAATATTAGTTTCGAGGTGAAAGAGAAATAGGAGTATCCGACGGTATGGAGAGAACCGAACGAGAGTGAGAGGGAGAGAGGGTTAAAATAAATAAGGAAGGAAAATAGGGCGAGAGAAAAGTAAGGAGTTGGGAGAGATCGTAAGGAAAAAAAAAATTAAGGGTCGGGAGGAAAAGATCGAAGGATAAAAAGAGGAGGTGCGAGAAAATGCGAAGAGGAACGTAAAAAAGTAACGAAGAAAGGGGTAGCGTTCGAAAGGAGGTAAATAGGGGGAAAGTTTGGAACGAGCGGGGTGAGCAAAGAAGGGATGGAAAGGTAGGATGAACGGAGAGATTCCGTACGTGACGGTGGCGCTCGTAGTAAGGTGTCGCAAGAGTCGCAGATGTCTCTTGATTTATTGGTGCGACAGCTTCCGCGGACGAGCTGAATTTTCAAAATGGCGACTATGCAAGCCTTCGAACGCTTTCCTACCTCGACAATGACGTGAACTTTTGCTTCACCCGAGGGCGGCTGAATGAACGCGGAATTGGCACACAAAGAGACGAATCTCGATCGTGGAAAAATGGCGATCTTAATCGCCATTTTCGAGAAGAAACCTATATTGATTTTTCCAACGTTGTCGCCTTCCAATTTTTTGTCCGTTATCGCGTTAGAAGTTTTTCGTCATCCTCGAAAAAAGATACAGCCACGGAAGTTTCGCCGAAGTTAGTAAACTCGAATTTTCCACCTTAATTTCGCAATATATTCCGTTATCGTATTGTTATATCTCCCGTGCTTTGCGTGTATGCACTCGTTTCGAAAGCAGATAAATTATTCAATATGACGTAGATTATGAAATTTCTTTGTTTAGCGATTCCAGATCTCCTGGAACAGGGTTTTTTTTCGATTAATCGAATGGTAGAATCCGTTTTAGTGCTAATCGTATAATTTTTGATAAATTCTAGAACGAATAAAGATCGATTAAAGTCAATATAGGATCGATTCGCGTTTGACTTTAGAACGTTTTATTCGACGTAAACCACGTCGGGCAGAAGCGCAATTATTTTTGATTTGAAAGCGATGCGCGAAGTTCCAAAGTAGATCGATCATCACGAATATAATATAATTTTGATGGAAGAATTAACGCCGGTACCTTTCGTAAAGGCGTATCCCCTTTTGTCTTGGAAATTAATGCCGTGGAACACATTAATTAGGATGACTGAGGGCCGAGAAACGCGATCTATCGTCGATATTAGCGGAGGTCAAAGAAATAGGGCGCGCATTAATAAAACACAGCGTAGCATTCTCGATGTTACCTCGCTTATCCTAGAATCCTCGGGGAAATTATTACGAAGCTTCGTGCCGATGTGCCGAGATTGTTGCTCCTTCCTCTCGACCCTCGAACTCTTTTCGGTGTCCTTCCAAAACCTTCTAAGTGATCCGCGCGATTTTTCTTTATTAATAACAGTGTTTCATCTTGCTCTCTCCCCCTTTTCATTACTTCACAAGAGGCGACACATCCAATAGAATCGGTTTAGGCAAGGACTTTTCCCCTTGTCGAGTGACTGGTGCTTCCGTGGATAATTTACAGGTCGTTTTATATAAATGTAATACGGTATAATAAAATATGTAATAAATAAATAAGCGATATGTAATAATATATCGTTGTATAGATTTAATTAACGTTTAAAACGTATCGCGAATAATAATAAAATATGCAAAAACAAGCGAGGTATCGATAGATTTTACTCTACGGCTTAGAAATTAAAGCGAGACGTACTTCGTTTCTTTTTCGAGTCGTTTTCTTTATTCGTTGCCAGAATAAAATTTCAACGTATCGGTGGAATCGTCTTATCGTGTCTCGTCGTATTCCGACTGGTTCTTCCGACGACGTCACGTAAAGACTTACCTTCGAAAATCGTAGCTCGAGAGGTAGGTATTCGGTTTTCTCCGCCATAAAGTTACGGGGGGACACGCTCGCTGAAATTGTTGTCGATATTCTCTTTCAATATGACAAATATCGAGGGAAATATTGAAATAGACCGGAAGGATGCGCGCAGAAAACAAACGTTGCTCCCTCTCTGAAATTCAACGGATGCGATAGAGATGATCCAAACGATTCGTCGCTAAGTCAACTTTTCGTGATACCGTTGGCCCGATGCGGATTTAACGGGATTTCCTTTTTTCTTGTTTCATCGTCGATATCACGATCGTCACGTTCCCGGCGCAGACGGTAAAAGGGAATTTAACGATTTCGTAAATTCGTTTCGACCTGAACTTACGATCGATCCTTCGAAAGCGTGTTTTTTACGGTATCAATTTATTCTATCTTTCACAATTACGTTTACGATTATCCATTAATTTTTATCGTCGCGCGCAACGAAATTCTTTATCGAGGTACGCCCACAATTGCCAGCAGTGGAATCGCGTTAACGAAAATAACTGTAAAATAGGCCGCGGACACACGATCGTCGACTAATCGAAATATCGGGCAATAGGTAAGAAGGATCGCGTTCGGAGACGAGAGTTAACGCGAAGAGACATCGAAAAGGCACGATCGTGGGATTACAACGACGCTGTACCGTAATCGAACGAAAACGTCGCGAAGCGAAGATCGATCCTTGGCGCTTTCATTCGTACTACCGACGATTGGCTCGAGGATCGAGGAGCTTCGCGTTCGACGCGTATATCGAGTCGAATAGCCGCGACGACATTATTAAATTTTTTCTCCCGATGTTACAGCGAGACACGCGAGCTTTTTCCACTGACATTCGTCATAAAGAACATTGCGAGTCCCTTAACCATTCTCTCGATAATGTTCGTGCGAGCGTGAAATGAGTTCTCTCTCTCTCTCTTTGAAACGACTGCCGTGTCGTAATCGTCGCGTCTCTCTCGCACTTCCGAGCCGTCGTTCGTTTCTGTCCGTGTCTCCGTCTCGGTTGCGTCTCTCTTTCGCGAAACAGAGCGAGAAGGGACCGCGCAGGACACCGGGCGACACGAAGGACGGCAGAGGGCAAAATTGACTCGGTCGTGAAATCGAAATTGCAGGGAAATGAACAGCTCGCAGCCGGTAGCCGAGATTAGACATCCGAAACTCGGGATTGCTCTGTGAAAGGAGTCCGTTTGACGAGGAGGAAAGCAGGTCGCAGGATCGATGCCGTTCGGAATTCGATATCGATCGTTCGCGGTACGAATATCGTTCGAACTGGGCCCGCGTGCCTCCAGCACGTCTCGGATGCTCGTCGTGCTCCAACGTGTCCTGGATGACGCGTTCTGAACGACGCCGCGTCAACAAGGACGCGATTCGCGATCGACCTTCGAACTCGTCGGACACCGGCGACCTCCGTCAAACGGCAGGTCTCCAAGAACCAACCGAGCTACGATCGACGTCAAACTTGGTAGAGACGAGGAAACATTCTCGTAGTTTCCCACTCCTCTTGGAATTTTGAAAATCTCCAATACTTCCCGTTAAAGCTTCCTTTTTCATAGAATTCTTCCCTCTCGTCGTCTCTTCGCATCGTTTGTTCGTTCGAGCGGCGTCGATCTATCGACCGTAAAGTCGATGACGAAGGTGAAGACGAGGTTCGATTCGACCCACGGATCGATCTTTTCGTTCGACGAGGAATGATCGAACTTGCCGAGGAACGGAGAAGCTTCTCCTTGATTTCCGCGCAAGACATCTCGAATAGCCGAGGAAAGCATTGGCGGCGAAGCTTTGTGCGCGTGAGGGTCGATGCGCGACTAAGGCGTTTTCGAGGAGAAAGAGAGAGAGAGAGAGAGAGAGAGAGAGATAGATAGATAGATGGTGGAAAGAAGACGACAGGACACGACGACGGCGAAGAGAAAGGAATCGGAGGAGAAGCTTATCAAACGGGTTTTCAAATTACAGAAGTGATCCCCTCCGTAATAGACTCTCCTATGGCGACTTATAGGATCTCGCTTGGCTCGAGTTGGGAAGAGAATTATAAAAGAGGAAACGCGAGAGAGGGGTGCGAAGAGAAGGAGGAAGGAAGCCGGCTAGGGACAGCAGGAAAGAACTCCTCTACGGAGGCAACCACGAAAGAAGGGACGAGATGGGATACAACTCGAGGGAAGTCCGAAGAAGGCCAATTCGAAAGAACGTGTCGCTATTCGAGACGAGTCGTTTGTCCTTCCATTCTGATTCGTGTCGCGAGCGTCGTCGAGTATCGATGTATCGATGATCGTTCTGGTCATTTCAATTTCTGCGAGTTTGATTTATTCGAGGGTCTGTTAGGATCGATCGTCGTTTAATTCTTTGGGGCACAGCTTACTGTACAGTACAGTACGAGTATTACTGGCATTTATTGTTGTTTTTATTTCGTTAGTATTTATTGCTCTCTCATTTTTTACGTTTATAAAAATTATATTTAAAAATACGTGACACGAGTATTGCGCGTGCGACGAAGGTGGTAGATTTAAGAAGGTCTTATTTTCACGTATCTTTAGTTACGTTTAGGCAAAGGGTTAGCATTTTTCTGTGCTACGTAACGACTTAAGAAAAAAGGAACGTGTAAAGAGTAACGCCCTTCCTTCGAGTAGTGAATATCAATGCCTTGCGGTGTAGAAGAAAAATAACTGCGATCGCGATCGAGTAGAAAAATCGCGTAGAAATGTTGAGCTTCGATTCCTCGATTCTGCTCGAGTTCGACGCTAGTGAGCAGTAGTATTGTTCCTCGATCTTTACGTTGACTTCAACGACGTAATCGGCGATTGCTCGATACTCGTGCAATAATACGCGCGATGATCGACCAATTACCGCGCGCTAAGAGCACTTTTTAACGCGCTCAACCGCCGGAAAGTAAACTGCCTCGAGGTAACCAAACGGCGGATAATTTCATTGAGATGGGGAGCGCAACACAGGGCGGTACCTACCGAGCGCAGTGTAAGCGCGTTCGTGGCTCGTGCACGAGCGAGAGAGGAAAGTAGAGGAGAGGAGAGAAGAGGAGATAGCTCGACGGAGCCGAGGTACAATGGACGAGACACGGACAGCGAGTTAAATGGACGACGAGCTCGGTGTCATAGCCACGTTGAGTAGGTGCCTTTTATCACGAAATTGTCGATTAATGGACGCCGGTAATTAGCGATATATTCTCTCGATACGACGACGCGTCCTAACATCCGCCTCGTCTCTCTTTCGCTCCTTTTGGATCGCTTATCCTTCTTCCTCTTCGTGCCTCGCTTTGCGCTCGACTCAGTCTCGGTCTAACTTTCTATTGGGTTGTTCGGAGAGTCTTCACTGATAAAAAAATATATGGGATTTTTTCGAAGCGATAAATGCGAAAAAAAGTGTTTAAAGTATAGTTACGTAAAGTTTAAGGTAAAAGTATTTAATGGAGATAAAATGAACGTGACAGACAGATATGTGATTATAAAGTGTTCGCCGTTCTTATTGGTTTGTCGTTGTATATCGCGTTTAGATCACACGCACACTCACTCCCATAAATATTATAAATATCACGTTAAATTTATTCCGTTGGATCGCGCTGATCACTGTAGTGACGATTGTTTTGCCAGTTTTTTTTTATCTTTCCGAACTAACAATAATACGAGTTTTCCCCTTCTTCGGCTAGTATCTTCTCTCTCTTTCTCTCGGTGCGTTTTCGTTTCCTTCCGCTTTTTAAAATCGCCGAAAAAAATTAAATTAAATTCGCCGTCAGTGCAGCATCGTACTAGGAAAGTCGTCAAATTTCTACGCGGATTTCAGCAGGTGCATCGACGAAAGTAATGCTATCGAGAGAAGACAGGAGCGATTGGACGCCGAAAACGAGCCTTTTTAGACTCGGTTTAACTATCGCCTGGGAAGGCGAGCGACGAATCAGGGTCGCGTTCGATTTCGGAGAAGTTTTCAGTGCGGCGCGCTTTTTCACCCTTCTCGAGAGAGTTTCACGAGTCGATATATTATCGCCCTTCGTTAAATTTTCGAAATTCGATCGGCAAGGAACTCGACCGTACGATTTCTCACGAAAAGCGTGAGAAATTCATTCGAAAGGAAGGTCTCTGGTTCGTCCAGTCGATCGCCTCTCTTCCATCTTCGCGAAAGACTGCGAGCCGTTTCGTTTCCTTACCAGTTCGTATCGAGTCCGTGACGCGTGCAAGAACGGTATCACATTGAAAACTTTGATCAAATGGAATTTTCAATCGTTTCCCCTTTTACACAATTTTTCGATACGTTAAATTTTGATCAGTCGAACGAGTATCGCGATCAATTACGGCAGTCGTTCCTGGAAAAATAAAGGAAGGAAAGAAAAAATTGGAACATTGGGAAATAAAGTTTGATTTGATATTTTCGCGAATAAAAATCAGTTTCGTCGATACGCGAAATATTACGAATATTATTCATTACAAAGAATAATAAAATCTCATTGTTGCCATTATCGTTGCGTATTTTTAGGCTTTGTACTGTTTCATTCGTGTCGTTCATCGTCGATGTAATCGCTTGTCACGCGCGAGGATTACTCGTTGCTAAATTATCGCAACGTACTCTTCTTTGTCTCGCCTCCCCCTACTACCCAAACCGGTACGCGATCATCGCAGTTGTCCCTGGTTTAAAAAAAAAGGAAGGAAACATGGTCAATATTTTACATTTACTCGGCTGTTTTTCCACTATTTCCGAAAAAAATGTCGCAATTGGCTGTGGCGTTCCTTTGATTCACCATCAAAGCGTAGCATCGTGCTCGACATACCGAAAAACTCCAAAATAAAAAACAACTTTGCCCTTTCCCTTTGATTTGATCTTTCGCGCATACCGTATGTTGAACATTTCTGAAAATCGATGCTCGTTGATACGAATTTTCAACGTTAGCTAGGAGAAACGTTGAACAATATTCATTCGGTGAAAAAGAGCGTTCGTCTCGCTCGGATTCGTTTGTAATTGAGCGAAATTCCGAGAAAATTAAGACACGAAGTGAAAATCAATCGATCCCCGAACCGATTCACGGAATGTCACATTGATTATCTTCCAGCCATTCCATCGAATATTCGATTATTTTACGATTTTACTTATATTCTCGCTCTAAAAGTGGACACTGCGACAGGTAACGTCATCCAAGCGAGAAATCCATGAGAAACGTCGTCGAGTGACGGACGTTTGTAGAAAAAGTATCTCGAAGATCAATGGACATGATACAAAAACGAAGATCGAGACGATCGAACGTTGTTCACCGTTGAAACCGTGAATTTTCCCTTTCCAAGGAAGGAGGCAACTATTTCGTTCTCCGTCGCTTTAAAAATAGACAGGAAATTTGGTCATCGATCGGAGCGACGTTTCTCACGGCTCATTCGAAATAAATCACTTTCGCCGCGGCGGCTTCTTCCATGCAAAATGATATACAATCACGCGCGCGCGCGTACCGACATCACTGGCAGGGTATAACGCAATTTGCAACGCCTTTCGTGTTAAATCGAATGACACAAACGATTGCGCTAGTCGCGAGCCACGAAGCGCGATTTCAGTTTGCGCTAGAGGGTGGCGCGGAGCACCGTTCGTGTCTCCCCTTGATCCCACCGAAGTTTTATACGCCCGCAATTATTCACGGTCCGCGGAACTCTGCTCGATACAGAAGGTTACGTTAGCCAAGGAAACTATCGAAGAGCGCGTTTCGAAAATGGCGCGAGAAGAAACGAGACAACGCGAGTGCACGCATTTCTTTCCTGTTTTCAAGTGCAAGCGAGGCGGTCTATTCGATCGCGTAATCGTTTCGTTGCAGTCGGTCGATGGGCGGGAGAAATCGAACGATCTCGCTGAGAAGACGCGACTTTCCTTGATGCAGAACGTTGCGTTAACTTAGGAAACTACCAAGGAGCGCGTTTGGACGATCGTGAGACGAACTACGACCTAAGGCGCGTGCCTTTGTCTCCTATTTTCGAGTTCTAGCAAGATAGCAGGAATATCTCGAAGTCGATCGATGGACCATCGAATCGAACGACTTTTGATTCCATTGAGAAGACGCGGCTTCTCTCGATGTAGAAGATTGCGTTTGGAAGATCGCGTGAGAAGCCGCGAGCCAAGACAAATGCCTTTGTCTCCTATTTTCGAGTTCTAGCAAGGTGGCAGGAAGATCTCGAAGTCGATCGATGGAGGATTGAATCAAACTCGACTTTTGATCCTACTGAGAAGATGGCCTTAATACTTTCACAGCCAAAATATTGAAAAATGCCCTATTTTTCATTAGATATATACATCTTACGTAAGTAAGTAAGAGCGTTGCCAAAATATGGATTACACTAATTTTTGGAACAGTTACGTGTGTATGGGTGACGTGGCAGTGAATACACGTCAAACCAAATCTCTATCTTACGATGCGACGACGGAAGTATAAAATTCTTGCTTTTAATAAATAATAAATAATAAAACTATGATATAATAATAATTAATAATATAATAAATAATACAAATATTCGTAAGAAAAGACATCTCAATGGAGCCGACGTTGGCTGAAAATCGACGTGGTTCCTGTAACTCACGCTCCTTCCTTTTAATTTATCATAAAGATCGATCTCTTGATGTTTTGATCTCCCTAGTACGTAGTAAAAGTAGACAGTTATACGCTAGTCGCAAAGCGTTTCGATCGTGGGATAAAATATCGTACCGACGGCAATATCGAAAGTGAACCACGAGGACCGCGCAGATTCCGGGGTCGAAGGATGAAACATGGAGTCGATGGGAACGCAGGAGTGCGAAGAAGAGGGAGAGAGAAAAATGCAAAGCATGGGAAGAAGGCAGAACGAGGGGATGGACGTCTTTCGCGCTTCCCTGTGTCTGTTTGCGCGCGCGCGTATTCTTCGAAGACTTTGCGCGATTCAATCGAATTAAGTGGAACTGGCCGCGATCTGATCGCCAGAGCGAAGTGAAATTCTACGAGAGATCCTGGAGGATCACGATTCGAGGCATTAAGAACCACGCGTGTCCTTTTCGATCAACGAGAAGTGCAAGACGCCAAGTCGATGAGTTCTCTTCGACTCGATCGAGTAAAAATACCTGGCCTGACTGGATTACGTTGCTCGTGCACGCAAGAATGCAACTTCGGACTTTTTAATGTCGATATTGGCTCTTGTTCGACTTCATCCAGCTCGCATTGAAGTTAAGTTTATCGAGAGTGCTTGCACCAATGCAAATACGCAAATTCAGACCGGCTGCCACTTGACACCGATTCGTCGAAGGGAACGAATTTTTGAGTGTGAAAGAGTAAAAATGGAGCCAGGTATGAGAGACAGAGAGAAAGAAAGAGAGAGAAAGAGAGAGAGAGAGAGAGTGAGATCGAAATCGTACGTTAGGAGCGCGGTCGATGAAACGTATTCCCTCGTCCTCTTACAAAATTAATCTCGACGTCCCTCGCGTCTCCATTCGTGCTCGAATCGCCTCTGTCCTCAACGGCAAACAATTCGAACCTAGATACGCGCATTCTCGTCTCGTTAGGACGTCTTCGTGGTGCCCCAATCAAAGCCGACACGTTGAAGCGCTTCAAGGAGCAATCACGAGCGTTCACCGTGGGCTTTCGACTCCGTGATATTCCACTGGAGTCGAGTCGAGTCGAGTCGAGGCTCGTTCGCGTTCGGTAGGCGTCGCGACGCCGGAGAGACGCGTGACGTTCCCGATAGTGGGCGATAGAGCGGCCGAGTCAACGTCGTGCTTTTCCCCTTGCGGCGAATCGACACGTGGCAGTGGAAACATTCAAGTTCGCGGTCGGACGTAGCGT
>JAITYT010000701.1:133713-144042 GCA_025433975.1 Liostenogaster flavolineata | reverse complement strand
GAGAGAGAGAGAGAGAGAGCGAGAAAGACTGAGAGACGAGAAGCGAACGTTAGCGCGGGGTTGGAGGGAGGAGGAAAGGCCATCTCGCATGACCGAGGATATTACGATCTGACAGAAATAATAACCAGGCTGGCTTTTAGCCAAATAGAAGATCGGAGAGGGGTGCGACTGAAAACGGAGACGAGGCAAAGACGACTCTCTCTCTCGGGTTCTCTATGGGGCCGAGCGAAGCAGGGCTGCACGGTACGCGTTGCTGACTGATGGATTTGTTTGTCGGGCGATTCAGCGCCGAGAATTTACCGGGCAGTGCCGTGAACCTTTATCTCTCTCTCTGTTTCTCTCTATCCGTGATCTTCCATCTCTCATCCTCCGGGACTGGGTCGACCCTCTCGCTCCGTGTCTAAATACCCTCTCTGATGCTCATCGTGTACGCGAGAAACGGCATACATATGTATGTACACGCGGCTCTCTCCGCTTGCCCCAAGTGCAAGAGTGTCAATACTACCCTCCCCTCTCTCCTCTTTGCTCGTTCCAGCGTCACCCAACTTACCCTATCCCCGTTCCACGCCCTCTGTTCGACAAGAAGGGCAGAACGACGCGCGATGAGCGCCCGTAACGCGCCAGAAGTTCGATCGACGCAGTGTCAGCCCTATTATGTGCACGATAATTCGACGGTGCGCCGGAGGGTCGTCCTTCGATGGAGGATCCCTCTCCCTACGAGAAGGGGAGAGAGAGAGAGAGAACGGCCTAGATTTACCGCGATCGAATTAGTAGCTCTTCGTGCCTTCGATACGCGTCGTTTCGATAGCCCTCTTTTTTTCTATATCCGTTCTATTCTTTCCGTTCTATCAATTCTTCTCCCTTTATTCTCTCCCCTTTTCCCTTTTTCCACGTCGAGCCACGAATCCGATCGGATCCCAAATATACGCGCACGATTCACGAATTTTTGGGGATATCTCGAATTATTATATCGGCTTCTGAATTGGAATGGAAAAATTACGAAAAATACGCCTGTACTTGCCTTATTTCATTCTCTTTCGAAACGTTCGAAAGATTCAGGACCTAAGCCTAAGGTTATCTAGGTCCGTCCAATAGCGTAGCATAGGATATTCGAGATTGGTAGATACGACTAGGCATTAGTGCCAATCCCTGGGGTGGGGGCACTAATGGCGGTACGGCCGTGACGATGCGATCGGTAGGTAGGGGAAAAGGGCATAAGGACAGTTCAGGGAAAGAGTCGTTGTAGAAAGAATCGTAGTAGAGAGTGTAGTAATAGTATGAGAGAGAGAGAGAGAGAGAGAGAATCATAGTTGTCGCGGTTATGCAGTCATTGTTATCGTGGTTATTGTGCTGTAATAAGAACTGTAGAGAGTGTTGCACTGCGAGACATTGTCATTAAATATATTAACTATCGATTGTCTGTGTGAGTGAAACCCCACTCCTACATCCTCCCAATTCCACAATAGACCACGAAGATCGCCTTGCGCTTACTTCGTTATTGGTTCGTCAAAGCAGCTTTTTGTTTTCTTCAAACGCAAAACGTATCTCTCCCAAGAATTAAATTTAAGACGCAGGAAATGGAGAAACTACGAATCCATCTCTTGTCTCCCCCTTCCCTTTTTTCGATCGTTTCTTGTTCGTACGCAGAGCTCGAAAGTCTGCAACGAGCGTCTTCGCGAACGAAGGAAGGACTGAAGCAACGTTCGAGGCATCCAGTCGACGAATCCTTTGTCTTTGCGTTCGGACGTCGGCGAATGGAATGGCGAGGAAACTGTTGCTTCGCCGGTGGCACGTCGGATACAAAAAGCACTCGGTACTTTTCCAATTTACGTGGGCCGCGAGCGTAGTGGCTTTCGCTTTTCGACAAAAGCTCTCGCATTACGCCTGGTTACGTAGGTACGTCTATAAGTGCGCGCGTACGTTCCTATATACGTTGTATCTCTGCTCGGTGGATGCCGTGCGAACGCGCAACTTCGTTAAACCGCGAGCGAACTCCACTCGAATCGACGCGACCACGGACGTTTCGAGAGGACGACGAGTCGCGCCTATTTGAAAGGAGACTCGACGCGTCACCGGGCGAATCTATCGAAAGAAAGAAGCCGTGGGAAAGCGAGGTCTCGCGGTCCGTTGTTAGGTCGATCGATCGATCGATCGATCGAACGGAAAGATCGCGAGAGGAAAGGAAAAGATCCGTCCGTTTTAAATTGCTTTTCGTGCTTAAAGCGATAAGAGTCTCTCGAATTCTTTATTCGTGACTCGCCCCGCGTAATTCCCTTCGCGGTCTGCCGACGACGTACCTTCCTCTTCCTTCTCGTGATAATTATTATTCGCGTGGTACACAACCGACCGTGCAAGAACGAATAAAAAGCAATAAAGTATTCAGAACAGTACGTGACGATGCATTACTTTGAATACGTTGGTAAACTCGTTGCATCCTAATTTCGTGCGCTAGTTAACGCCGCGGTGGAATAACACGCCGAGGGATTTCTTACCAGAGATAAAATCGTCACTGGGATTTCCAACATGGCGAGTTATTCGTTATCGACGCCGATAAGACGCTCTTACTTCGGTCGCTCAGCGAATTCTATTCGCCCTCGCGACGGTTATTTCGACGTCGAATTTTCTATAGCTTTCGTTTCACCACGGAATTCTTCGTCTTTCTTTACTTGCGTGTCGAGGAAGACTTCGACGAAGGAGCGAAGGATTCGTTGGCGTACGTACGTCGACGAGAGGCAGGCGTCTGGCTTCCTTCGATTCGAAATCAATCGAAATTTTTAAACGGACGTCGTTGGCGAATTTAATTTGAAATCCGAGCGAAATCGAGGCGAAGCAGATACGCGTTTCGTATGAAAACCGAAGTACGCTGCTGGAAAAATGGAGGCGAATGTGATCGTCTCGCTGGAGATGGAAACGTTCGAGGAATCATTACGTTCTCGAAGCCTCTCGAAGGGGTTTCGTGGTCGATGGAAAGCGAGAATCGCGCGAGATGCGAGCCGTCCTCGATCTTTCCGCGTTCCTAGGATTCGTTTTTCTTTCCTCGTCTCCCCCCTCGAGCTTTTGGTATGGCGGTTTTTTGTCCGTTACGCTCACGATCGATTCCCCGATTTTTCGCATCCTCGAGAAGGTTTCCTCGTACTTATTGCTCCTCGGTTGGGGTCGAGCCACTCCATCACGACCCTCCGGGACGATTTCTCCACGCGTGCGTAGCCGTATTAGCCTCGGAGATACGGATACGGCCTGGCCACGACGTTCTTCCTCCAACAGGAAGTTCTTCGTCATTCATCGCTTCCTTCGCGCCGGTCCTGCTCCTATGATGTGTCACGGTCGCATATTTGAGTCTTTGTAGTTTCCGTTGATTATTATACATATATAAATATGTACGTAATAATATAATAAATATAAATAATATAATATATACATATATATATCCGTAGTTTATTATTATAGATCATCGAGGGATGAGAGCGTGTTGTAACGATTCTGAAGGTACGAGAGTATCGTCGTATCGTTCAAAAAGACGAAAGTGTCGTGTTGCATTTTGGAGTCATGTAATGGAGGGACTAAGACTACGATTGCGATTAGCGAGGTGCAGCTTCGTTACATCGAAGCTATCTATAAAAAAGAATAAAAACAATCTTATTTGGTATGTGTCTTTTTTTTAAAAAATATGAAGCGATTCCAAGAAGCACGAATCTCGAACGTAGTTCCGTCGAGCTGCTTAATAAGACTAGCGCGTGTGGTATTACATTTTCGAGTTGTCTGATGGAAGGATTAAGATTGCAATTAGTGAGGATTAGACTCACGCATAGAGTATGTAATAAGTAATATCTCGTTGTACCTAAGATCGTTACATCGGAGCTGTGCTCGAAGAGAATAAGAACGGTCTTATTCGGTAGGTCTTCTTTTTTATTTTAATAAGATGAAGCGGTTTCGAGAAACACGAATGTCGAATGTAATTCCATTGGCCTGCTTAATAAAGCCAGCTTGTGTGGTATTACGCTTCCAAGTTGTGTAATAGAAGGATTACGATTGAAATTAGTGAGGAATATAACGTGGAATATCTTGTCCAATGTAAGACCGCGACATCGCAATTACGCGTACCGAAAGTAAGTGCAAAGCGAGCGTTACGAAGCGATACAAATCAGTCTTATTTGGTAGGAATCTCTTCGAGATAAAATACGTAGCGTGTTATTTTTATTTTATAAAAAAAGAGATTCGGAGAAGCGCGAACCACTGTAGAACGAGGTGATCGTTGCGTCGTTGGGAACGATGTGACCTTTACATACGTAACCAGCCGTAGGCGGTGCAGCTGTCGTACTATCGTGGGTGAACAAAGAGCAGTCTTTAGGTACGATCTTGAATTTATCCAAGTCAGCTTCAATTATTTCAATTTAGTCGAGTTTACAAAACGTTTTCTTCATTATTGCTCACGGTGTAGATTGATTCTAACACCGTTATCGATCGTTTAAGGAATATTTACTTTCAATCTACAATTATTTGAATTAAACCACGCTCTGAATATTATATCGATCAATTCGTAAGTAATTCATCGTGCGTGCTAATACAACAGGATTTAATACGAAGCTTCAAGGAGAAAACACGACACTCACGACTAGATCGTGCGAATTAATTTTATTTCTATCACGATTTTACGTATACCTATTTCGACCAAAAGGTGTTTTCTAACACCTTCACGTTTGAATGCAAATAATCGCTAAAACTGTCGAGATTTCAAATTATCAGTTAAATATTGATAATTTGTATTTGTTGTATAATGCATTTATTGATATATTGTTGCGCATTTATTAGAGATTATTTAATCAGATTGTAAATTCTAACTTAATTCATCAATCTACAAAATATGAATATACATGTTTTAGCTCAATAATTAATAAATGTATCTTCTTCATTTATTAATTTGTATTAGAAAGATAATCAAACATTGTAATATTATTAACTTAACAAATTTTCAGTATAAAAATTTAATCTTTGTAACAAAAAAAAAGCAATCATAAAGCAGCATTGTAATAAAATTCAGATTTACGTCTTAACGTAGCAGAAATATTTTTTTGTTCGGTTTGCTTTTATAGATTGTTAGAGTACAGTTATTCGATAGATAAAACTGGATTGTAAAGCTTTCCATTTTATCCTTTTGTATTTTTACACATTTTGGCTGTTCTCTCTTATCTCGACGGATAATTCCAACTAAAAAATTATTTTTGCAGAAGCTTTGTTGTTAGGGAAGAACTTGTGAAAAAATTGTCGGTGGTAATGATTCTGCCGCTACCAGTAAATGATTTAAAGCTAACAGCTTTAAAACGATGGACTCATCAAATGAAATTGATATCGATCTCATTTCATCTTTCCCTAAGTACGGAAACTCATTCACGAAGTATTTGCTTTTCACATCAGATGTCAACCAAAATTTTATGCCAAATTTATCTGGTTTATTCGGTATATATTGGGTGAACCTACATCTAGCGTTCATTAGGAAAAGTCGTTTACTCAGTGTGATATTTGCGGCTGGCTTATAACAGTTTTGACCGTATTCAATGAATGTGTTTCATACTCTTGATACCAAAGCAAATTTATCCTTCCCCAAACGTTGCCACCGCTCGTTTTTATTATCAAAACGCAAAAATCGTAGTATTTCCATGTAGCAATTTTGTTTCACGACATACGAAAAAAATGAAGGGAACCATTTTTTATTCCATAAAAACGATACGTTAATCTTTCTTTGTACATATGCATCGCGTACACATAAAATACCTATAAATGTCTCTAATTTATTCCGCGGTAAACTCCATTCGTTTCGTAGAACTCTTTGTGCTTTCAATTCTGTACATTTTATAATGCATTCCATAATACTATCGTCAAATAGTAAATAAAATACGATGCTTACTTTGTTCATCGTTATGTTTCGTTTTGCGTGCTCAGTTGGATCAGATACATCTTTAAAAATGGTACGAAGAGATGGTCTGCCAGGAGAGGAACTTAAGATGTCAAAAGACACCTCATGGTAGAAATAGGTATACCTCATGCACATTTTTAGATCCACGATGAGCCGAAGGAAAGCGATATCGGTGAATTAATTTAACAACTATAGTACGAAAAGCCAAAAAATTAATCGTAGAGAAACGTTTAAACTTAGAGAATAATTTTAAGCTAAAATTTGAAAGGTGTCTTCCGACAGACAGACTTGATAGGAACAGTGTTAAATATAGAAGCGTCAAAGAAAAGATAGGCAAGGTTATGGATAATTCTCGGAAAACGAGATTTTAATTCTTCTATTCGAATTCTGATCGAAATCGGCAGCGCATTATCCCGATCGTTACGTTTTAATTTCTTCGATAAATTCTCATGAATATGCCGTAGTGTTTCCATATTCCGTTTCATCGTTCAACTTCGTTTCTTCTCTCTTTTGCGAAAGTCAAGATGAAAAAAATGCCGATTTATTAGAACGCGTCACGATTTAAGCACGAGGATGACGTTAAATCGAATCGTACCATCGTCGTACCATCATCATCGCTCGATTCGTTAATACGGCGTCCCTTAATGAAGCCACGCTTTTACATCGTCGTTTTCTTCTAATCGTTGCATCGCGTGGCTCATCGACGGAACATTCACGCTCGTAAGAGGAATAGCGGCGCGTTGATTCGGCGCATTGCGACAGGCTTCCTTTTACCCTTTTTTTTTATCGTAGATTAGATGACAACGGAGCATCGATTACTGCCACGTAGATGAACTCCGCTGATAACCTCCACCGTCCATTATCTTGGCTCCAAATGGTCGCGATCCCATCGCTATTCCCGACGAAAATTGTTTCCTACGTTCGTGCATACGCGTCGACCGCTTCGTTCGAATTCAAGATCTGTTCGAAATACAATATTTCGTAATTTCTACGCGTCGTTCCCTCCCGTACTCATTTCGAACGATATTTGATTTATCGACGAAGAGAGAAACGATCGTTTAACGTAATTTTCTCTTGCTACGATTAAGAAGACGATAACGTTCAATCGGCACGCTCGGAACACTCGAGAGATTTCCAATTTGATAAGTTCGTGAAGAAGTCGTATTTGCACTCGAATCGAGCCACGTACGAGCTGTAATTTTCTTTCGATTGACATTCTACTCACCTTGCGTTATTTCACCGTGTCATTTCGACCGATTGGTATCGACCTCGCCGACGTACTCGCAACGTTTCCACGAAATTACGCGTTACTACCGTAATTTGTTTCACGATATCCCGATCTTAACCAATTCGTAAAGCAAAGAGTACCTCGTCGCAGCTAGGGTAAAAAAAGTGTACGTATCGTTTTGCGGGATAACTGACTCGTGCAGAATATAAACTTCTCGATCAAAGTAAACGGGGACAACGGACACGTACGATCTAGTCGTTGTTTACGAATCGAGCCAAACGACGTAATATTTCTTCCGGATAATTCGTGCTCCCCAGGGGCCAGAGAAACGAACGCAAATCGTTTTAGGAAAATTTTTCGAAAAGACATTCGATACCAAGGCGAGTCACTCCCCGCCGAGAAGGACGAGGCAGAAATTTACATATCGACAGGTAGAACGCAAATCGAATGGAACGTCGAACCGAAAGTATTTCACATTCAACGGCGAATCCTTCACGATGCGCGATTTAGAAATATCTCGTTCGAAGCAAGCAAGGCGCGCGCGCACACACACACACACACCTATGCGTTTCTTTCGTATCTATACGCACACTATCTCGTTACTTCCTTTCAAAACTCTCCGTTCTTCCTTTCTTCCACCTCCTTGCCTCTCTCCTCCCTTCTTCGTCGAACGTTCTTCCACGACCTTTCCACCATCGCGCAACTTACTCCATTCTTTGATGCCCCGTAGGAAATGCGAATTCCCTGATTGGTAAAGTCCGTTCTACGTTCCCCAGATAATCGACTTAAATTGGATGGCACTTAGCTCGAAAATCAAGCGCACACTTGCCCAGGAAAGCAGTTAGCGAACTAGTCGAATTAGACAAATCAAGTTAGGCCATTAACTTCGGCGAGTCTCAGCGGTGTAACAGGTTAGCAACTGTCTCGACGTTTGCACCTACGTGTTTACCGGAACGTGTCTTACCACCCCTTGCGTGCGAGGGTGCGTGCGCGCGATACCTCACGTCGAATCACGACTAACGTACGATCCTCGTCCATCGGTTGCTCTTAGCCGTCGAACTTAACTTTGGCTAGTTACGGTCCGCGATCTTCTCGTCCTCGTCAACGTCGTCCTCGTTACGGTTGGCACTGCTATCGCGACCAGACGACCCTTCCTACTCGAGAGATCAAGGGAGCGGAGAAACTTCGACTCGAATAATTCCCCTCCAATTGATTTTACGACGATACTCCTGGGAGCGTCTCGTTGACGTCGCGACATTTCTTGTCCGATTCGTTTCATACACGCTTCGTATCGTCGTGCGATTAAACTCCGTTAGAATCGAGAAGACGAGGGGAAAAATAAGAATCCTTCCGTCTCGAAGTAATGCCCTTGTAGGAATTCGACGCGAGAATCGTTCCTTCTCGATTCGGCGGACGCGTTATCGATCGCGATGGATAAATCCGATCTCATTTTCAGGTAGATACGTCCTAACCGATATTTATGATGTTCGAAAGATCGCGTCGGTAGGGAGAGGGTTCTCTTTCGCGTCACAAAGGACGCAATATTTTCACGTCGTCGAGGGTTCCTCGTATTTCGGAAGCCGCTTGATTTATGCGTCTCTACGATTTTAGTCTTATATAAATTTTAGGCTGGTGCGTATGTAATATCGGATTTTTTTTAGCGAATATATAAAACTGCACATCTTTTTTCAAAAGCTGCTTATTTAATCAAAATGTGCTCCATTTGCTTCGATACACTTTTCCCAACGAGATTTCAATGCATAAATGCCTCTCTCGAAGAAATTCTGATC
Source organism: Liostenogaster flavolineata (assembly GCA_025433975.1). Taxonomy (NCBI): domain Eukaryota; kingdom Metazoa; phylum Arthropoda; class Insecta; order Hymenoptera; family Vespidae; genus Liostenogaster; species Liostenogaster flavolineata. Next base: position 135,113 of record JAITYT010000701.1, on the reverse strand, counting down.
TTTAGAATCGATAAACTGTGATATGGAATGTTTTGAACTGTCTTCAATTTCATACCGCTTAGTCTGTAAAAAAGATCCGACGAATTAGCTGGCTGCTGAAACATTTCATATTTTAATTCGTTTAATTTCGCAATTGTTTTATACGACGTATGCGGCCGAGCTTTGTGTGGATGGAGAAGTATCGTCATTAGTTCCAGGGTCATTAGTTCGTGCGGTACACACTTATCCATTTTTTCACCATTTTTTGCCAATTTCAAAAAGGTATCGCCATATTGTTGTACGGTCAACTTTCATTCTGGTAACAAGTTCCCTCGTAGATACAGTTGGATTCGTTTCCACGTTTGCTTTTAGAGCATCATTTTTCACAGAGTTTTGGGTTTTCCACGGGATTCATTTTGTAGGGACCGAAATTTTTCAAACCAACGCTGCACTTTCCGATCGTTACCAGTACTCTCCCCAAACGCCTGCTTTACATTGCATGCAGCTTTTGGCTTTGGTATTATTGCCAAGTTTATACTCGTATAAAAGAATTACACGAATATCGCTTGAATTCATATCCTTACGAAATTCAAAACAAATAACGAAATGGAATACTATCGAGAAAACTTTCTTTGTTGAAACGTGGCTCTGGAAATAGACAGTACAACTATAAAGGAGGTTATGCCAAAAACAAAAGCGTAACGAAAACAGGGAGACAAACTTTCACGCGTAAAGAAAATCCGACATTTCAAACGCATCATTCTAATATTTTTTATATTCGAGATGTATAAAGTTGGGCGTCGCGATTTCTCCATAGCCAGTTTCGTTGGAAGACACCGGAATGGATCAAATTATCGTCATTGGAGAACACGAGATAAACAAAGAACGTATAATAAATAAAAGAGAGGAAGAGAAGGAGGAGTGTGGTGTAATCGAACTATCTCTTTAAGCGAGGTTCTCCAGGCAGAGAAACGTCCACCGTTTCGAACGATCCGACAAGTTTTTTTCGATGCCTTTAACGCGTCGACGCCCGATAAAGTTCGAATCGCTGGAGAGTCCTCGATCGAATCGGGTCGCGCCAAGTGCTTTACCTTCCATTCTGCCGCTCGTATTATCTGTCTATCCAGCGACTGGTTATTTTCGTTTGAGAAATTGGAAGCTGGCCCGTCCGTGTTTCGACGAGCGGTTTGGCTTGTCGATCGCTCGAATCGAGGAGGAACACCTGAAATACCGTGAGGTAGGCGGATATTTCTCGAATTAAAAGGATAAATCGGTATCGAACGTTCGTTCGTTCGTTCTTTCGTTCGATGGTACATCCGAGCGCGCGAATGGTCCTGCGGATTTGCCTTCGATTCCACGCGTCGATACGTTCGTTTCTAGCTCGAAAAAGAGAGCAGCGAAAAGGCAACGGAGAGGCGCGA
>JAITYT010000701.1:108326-122915 GCA_025433975.1 Liostenogaster flavolineata | reverse complement strand
TCTCTCTCTCTCTCTCTCTCTCTCTCTCTCTTGGAAAGGACGATCTTACAAGAAGATCTCTTTCTTACATTATTTTGTAAGAAATAGAGTCGTTAGCTCGTTTCCATCGTTTGGTGGCCTAAAATAAAACTGTGCGGTTTTTATTTTGAGTCATGTTGTTGCGAGCTACATGCGATTTATGGAAAGGGACTATCATTAGGAAAATATCGGGTCGACGTAGGCCAGGTCGTACCGACACGCACCTCTTTCTACTTGCTCTCGAAAGGACGATTTTGGAAGACTTCACACTACAGTAAGACCTCGCTTAACGCGGGGATACGTTCCAATAAGTTCTAGATCTTGTAATTGAATGCTTTTGCCAATTGGGTTTGTTTCCCACTGCTAAGTCCACAGTCTGGGCTTAGCAGTGAGACGCGTACGCTTCGAGGGATTATAAAACAGAAAAGTTAATAAATATTTAAATAATTTATAGAAAGTTTAATAAATGGCGGGTGAGTTGCTGACTGATCGTAACACTGTAGTACGATTTCGGGGAATCTCAAAAAATTCTCGTTATTCTGAATCAGCGTTAAGTGGAATTTGACTGTACTTTGTAAGAAGAGAGTCGTTAGCTCATCCATCGTTTGGAAACCTAAAATATGCGCTTTTTATTTTTAACCACATTATTGTGAAAAAAAATCTCTCAAGTCAAGAAAAAGAATCCTTCATTGTTCTAGAAAATTACTATCAGATTGTTAGGAAAGTGATCTCGTTTTGTACAACAGTTTCTCATAAGAACAACATAAAAAACATAAAAGAACAACGTTGTTTCATACAAAAAACCAAATTATTTTCAATCAATAGGATGTTGATTCCTTCTGAATTGTACGTATACTTGTCCGAAAAATTTCGTTTTAAAGATCGATCGACGAGTCACGTCGACACACTTCGATTTTAATTTATTAATCGAGTGAAACACGAAGGAGAAGACGACAGGGAGAGGAATTCGACGGCAAACACGTCGTCTTCGCTGGTAGTCCGAGAGTCTGTTTAATCGGTAAGGCCAAATTGATCTTCTCGCGCGACACGCGTCGATGACGCGCGTACATACGTTAAGGTCAAGAAGACGTCGGAACGATCTGTTCTTGTTTACGTGTTCACTTCAAGTTGCGCAAGTTCAATCTCGACGGTGTACGAAGGACAAACAGTGCGGTGGAACGCGATGCCAAGCGGTTTGCCATCGGAATCGAACCGGTCCTTCGCTCGTCGTCGGCTCTTTCTACTACGAACGACCGATCGACCACTTCTTTTCGCCTGGACGACGTCGAAACAATCGACCGAGTGGTCGATCAACGGCTCGTCGATTCGATCAGTCGCGATACGACGGTGGTAGCGAATCTGATTATTCTTACGTCCTCCTGAAACTCCATTTCGAGCGATTTTCAATCGAAGTATCTTTGAACTCCCATTAGTCCGCTACGGTGAGCTATTGGAGCTAATCAACGATCGGTACGGCGTTCGACTCGTTCTTTGATTCATCGCACGATTTACGTTCAATGCGTGTCCATCGCGATTGTTCGCGATTCAAATCTCGTCTTTACGCGATTAAGGTACTCCACGGTCTCGCGGACTCTCTTCGCAGGATCAGCGATCCCTTTATGTCAAACGAACGTCAACGGCGGGAAAAAGCAATAATAACAGAAAAGACGGAGTCGAATACAGACCGCCGGCGGGATTCGCGAAGTCGAGATACCGAGATACGCCAGCACGACCCGCCTTTTCCTCAGGCGGTGTAACAAAGGAAATAATTGTCCTACATTTTAACTATCGAGAATCCTGGCTGAGACCGTGGAGCCACGAGGAACGACGATGCTCGTATTTTCATTGGGCAAAAGCGGGCCTGAATTTAGTGCCCCTATCGTGGGACGGCGTTGTTTTTGGTACTTTTTCCCATCCAGCGACGTTGATTCGAAATTAATCATATGTCACTTGTTACAACACTGTCAATCTTTTGTGAATATAAAACAACTCAAATAAAAACACGCGTTGTCGCTTCTGTCAGACTATCGTTATTCATCCGTGCAGTACAACGAGATAAATATTGTGCTATAATAATTTGCATAATATTTTTGCTCTGAGGTACGGTTCTGTGTATATCTCAATATTTAGTTGAATTTTTGAAGTAATAAAACGTTCGAGTACTGTAACCTTATACCAAATCGAATTTCGATCAAAATAATTACCCATTAGGATGTCGAGAAGGAAATTCGACGATTCATCGGGCGAATCTGACTTGTGTTATCAAAGGAAAAGGACACGTCCTATCTGTTACGCTTCATCGGAGGGGGAAAGGAGTGCTTACATGCACTGGGCTTTCCACGTTTCGTCCTGTTCGCGACAATCGACCGGCTTTATGCTTGAAATCTTTTCAAGAAATTCGCAACGAGAAATAATTCTCTTCTGTAAATAAAAATGTAAATAAATTTGTTAATCGCGGTAATCAGTCGTGTAAGTACTATTACACGACAATAGTTCATGTACCACCGGTGGCTCGTCCCGTCGCGAACGTGTTAAATCTTTGGCAACGAGTTTCCCATACATTTTCGTCGATCCACCGTCAACCCGACGTCAAGAACCAAACGACCACGTATCAATCGCCCTTTTAAAGGCGCGATGCGTCGTTATTCCGTACGTGTTCGACGTGTTCATCGCGCATGTTCGACCTAAAGCGGAAGAAAGAGGAACTGCTGAACGATTCCGCGCGAGACATCTCGGCAACGTTAGCATCGGATCGATCAAACGACTTCCATTACGGCTCGCACGGATGGATTTTATTCTTTGCCGAAGGCGAGTTTCGCTGGCCCATCCCCAGCTGCCGCCTCGACACCGCGCGAGTTCTAATAACGGTCTCGTGCTTTTCGAAGAATGCATCGAAATTGCTCGCGGAACGTACGAGCTTCTCTCGTCGGTTCGGTCAAACGTCGAGAGAAGAAGCCAAGGAAAGATTTCGGACGAAGGTTCATCGTCTTTCTCGATCGATCGAACGTACGAGATAGCAGCGAAAATCGAACTGGTTCGACGGGCAATAATTTCCTCCGGTCGAACGTACTAGCGTTTTAACGGATAAAAGGAGGCGCGGTTAGAGAGACGGCGGGAAATTGAATACGCGTATCCAAGCGCGCTTCTAAGCTCCATCGTAATTACTACGAAGCATAACAAGGCGAAACTCGATGCATCGACGTACAGGTGGATACGAAATTCATCGCGAGAGGAGCGTAATCGAGCGAAAGGGCACGTAACAAGTTGCGTTCACGGTAAACATCTTCCGTCTGACGTAACAGTTCGCCACGCCGCTTTCTCTTTTACTGGGTTACAACGCGTTTAAAACGATTTGCGTCATTGTCGAATGAAGAACGCGAGAAACGCGCGACACGGACAAAAATGTCGCAGTACGTTGCGTTTTGCTCGTTATTTCTCGGAGAGGGGAGCAGGACGCGAAGCGCGGTCGAAAATTCGCAGCAGTCATGATTCCTTAATGAATAGAATCAGCGCGATCGGTTAACAAAATACCGAGCGCTCGAGGGATAACCGCTGGCACCGCGAATCCCGCGTATGCATTAAATAGAAGCGCGGTCGAGTCGGTGATCGAGGGAAAGCCGGAAAATATCGCGATTGGCGCTGTCCGTCGTTGCGAACTTCTGATCGCAGCGGTCGCGCCATACCGGCGCGTCCTCACGCGCGTTGCACTTTTCCTCTCTCTTTCTCTCCTTTCGTAATTCAACGATTCGATAATCTTTCTCGACTATTGCATACCAGTCGCATATGCATCGTGTTGCAACTTCATTCTTCCTTCTTGATTGGATCGAGCGTGGACAGGTTGTCGATGCGATCTTTCCGTTTCTTTCTTCTCTTTTCTTTCTCCCTCTTTCTTGACAATTATTTCTGAAAATTCACCTTCCTCCCACGCGAAATTTCCAACGTTCGAACGTTTTGATATAATTAGCGGCTAGCTCTGTTTACTCGCGAGTCACGCGAACGAACGAACCGGTTGGTTGCGCGGTTGTGTCAATAGTTAGCCAATTAGTCTCGAGCGAGATTAGACTAATACATCGACGTTCCTCTTCCGTTTACGCCCGAGGTGGACGTCCTTCGTTTTGGATTGATAACACTCGTCCAATATTATCCGAGACAAGGATTCGAAGGTCTCTCGACTCCAACAGAAATTCACTAGTTTGCATCATTCGAAAAAGTGGAAAATTGGCCCGTATTACCAACGCTTTTAACGATAGAAATATTTCAAAATGGTAAAAAAATAGAATCCAAATTGGCGTACACAAAGAATCTATAATTTGATTTAGTTCAATCAAGTTATACATTAAAAATAATTTGAAATATTTAATTTAATAATTTTGAACGGTACGATAGTGTTTGAAACGGTCAATATATATATAGTCATACGGCAGTTATCACACTGATAAAACGAATCTTCTTTTCGATGAAGTCGTTTCAATGGGTATTAGAAAACGTTGGTACTTCTTTACTGTTGTTCGAATCAAACCCTTCTATTTTTATCAGTTTTCTAGAATTGCTTTTACCAAGAAAAATATCATACCGTAATCCGTTTTCAATCGTCACTTTGCATTAGCGTGCATAATATATATGCGCTTCGATGAGAATGGCCAGGAAATATCCGCGCAATATGCGTTTATGACGCAAATGGGTCAATTCGTCACGAATTCGGTCGAAGGACGATGATCGTTCGCGTCTATGATACTGCGAAAAGTAGAGAAGATCAGATTTTTAAATCTGACCAACGAAATGCAATCGGTTCACAATGGAAGATCTGAAGACGAGCAAAATGCAAATAATAAACGCGATGAAATAAATGCGTTGCATTTAATAAAATTCAATAAAATTTAATTTATAAAAATATTTAATAAAATTAAATAAATGCAAATAAATTACGCGTTCGAGATGCAACGCAGACTACGTCGAATCACTTCGATCGAACTAATCGCTCGTTGTGTTCGACGTTGTGATTTTCCTCCTGTCTCAAAATCTTCCTGTTTCCAACTATTCGAACGAACAATCGAAAAGAAATCGTCGAAGCCCCAAGAATCGATCGTACGAACTACGACACCATCCGAGTGTTTTCTCGTGCAAGGCGAAAGCGCTTTCTCCGCCGATCGGCGCTTATGTTTCACAACGCGAGAGGAACGGCCACGAGAGCACATCGATAACGCGAAGGTTCATCCATTCTCCTTCTCGGATCTTTTTGCGGCTCCGACGAATCGCCGGTCTCCGAACGGTTTGACGTTTCGATCGCTCAGCGGGGAACTTTTCCCTTCGCTTTCAATTACGTCGATCCCGCGGAGAAGACGACGGTGGTGCGTTTTACCGGTGTATCGAAGGAAGCAATGGCGACCTATCGGCGGCGTGCGTGTTCGAGCGTGCCAAAGCGGAGAGAAAATAAGCGACGGGCGAGGAATTCCCGTGGCAAGAGCGAACCGCCGCGATTTATCGCGTCTTTATGCGGGAAACGACGAGGACGACGACAACGGGGACGAATTGCGTTCGCCTCGAAGGCGACGTAAAACGTCTATGAAAGGAGTCGAGCCGAGCTCGCATCGCCGTAATCTATAACGCGTCTTTCAATGGAGTGACTCGTTTTTCTCAGGCAGGCGTCGTTCGCCTCCACAGCCTGTCGACCATACGAAACACCATCGGCCAGTCGAGTACGTGGACGCTCGAGATCGACCAAGGAAATGGAGGGACCCGCGGCGCCCGTAAACTCGATAGCGGAGTGCGATCGCGCCGCTTGGAATCGTCGCATTGACCAGCTAGCTACTCGGACGCCTTCGATTGGCAGAATTCGATCGGAAACGCGACGCTCGCTTTGTCGCGCGCGAAGCCGTCTCTCCTTCCCAGAAACTATGCAAACGAGGGGGGCGTCGTGCGGGAAAGGAAAAGAAGAGGAAAGATGAGAAACCAGCGCGTTTCGAGTTATTGTATAACGAGGATACAAACGATATAGGGTGGGGCAGTAACAACTATTAGTAGCTCGGATATCTTCGAAACTATAAGTTTCGCGGAAATATTTACTGAAACAAAATTGCACGGTACGAAAGGAGCCATTCGGTGGCGATAATAGTTTTTTTTTGCAGGTGGAGGTACTTCGAAAATTTGAAGGCCGCCTCTATTTTTTTAAACGAACGATAGCTCGTGTATTCCTTTCCATTCACGCCATGATATTACTGGCAGCCTAAAAGATACGTAAGATCGTGACAAGATCACGCGTACTTAAATGTATTCATTTCGCGCGTCTTATCATTAATATTATATTTTTTCCTAAATTTTTGGATTGAACAAAAACCAATGTCTCCTGTACGAAATGTTTGGCCGCACGATCAGTATCCTAGGACCGGTGCGCGAGGCGAAATAGTACGAACCTAAAAAGTACGGCCGATCCCTAGGGATCATTGCGCCGTAAACGGAAAATCAAAGGTCTGTCCCTAGAGTCCGATTCGGTGTTTAACTCGTTAATCATATTTATCCACTGTTCAGGACGCCGCGACTCACGATCGACACACAAGGAAGTCCAATTTACACGAGCATCTCTTGTGTCGCACTACGAGACATTATCGATAAATATATTAACTATCGATTAGCTGTGTGTGAAAACCCCACTCCTATATCCTCCCAATTCCAGAGTAATTAGAGAGAAAGGTACGAAGAAGGACTCGAAGAGATCGAGGGCGTATACCGAATCGAGATAAACGACGCGAGGGTCAGAAAAGGCGACGGATGCCCCGGACAAGGAGGAGTCTAATAATTTCTGCAGCTCAATCGTAACGGAAAGAGAGCGTTCCCTCGGGTAACCTGAAAGAAATATGTATCGGTATATCTCTCGAGTGGCTCGACCCCGCCGCGCGCATCGAGCAACACATAGCGATACCATTTCGACGAAATGGCTGTCTCGTATATATTACGTATGTATGTACGTGTATGTACGTGGGTAGGTAGGTAGGTAGCTAGGTAGGTAGGTAGGTAGATAGATAGATAGATAGATACGTACGTAGCTAGGTCGGTTCGGTCGTCGCCGCCTACCCAGGACGATTGCGCGTGTCGCGCGTTTCCACGCATGCTAAAGCCTCTCGTCCTTCTTCGAACCGTATTTCAGGATTGAATCGAGAACGTTTTGACCCCGGAATTTTAAATTTCCATTTACGCGCGACCGATTCGACGTATGAACCACCGCTTGCATAGATACGCGTGCATCCATATATTGATCGATCGATATATACGAATGGTTCGTTCATGACGTATCCCTAAGACGACTATTCATGACTGGGTTGGCCAGGCACGCGGTCAACGAGAGCTACATTCCGGCTTTTCGTACGTTACGAAGAGTCGCGTCTTAGTTACGTAGTATAATATTAAATACACATATTCAAGTTTAATTTCATTTCATTAATTTAGATTTATTTATAATCGAAATATAGTAGCAAAATTGACTTAGACATGTAACGAAGTATTGCTTACTTAATCAATTTATTCGGATCGATTCAGTGAAAATAATTACGAAATAATAGAAAGAAGCTCGTAAAAGCGAATTTAAATTTTCAACGAGAATCGCATTTGATCACCGTTGATCTATGATTTTGGTGTTTTACTCACTTTTAGACTTAGATTTTTAATTAAAAATAAGTAATACCATAGTAAGGATATATTGGGATCGAGGATGAGCAGATTGCGTTCGCCTCGGAAACTTTTTTACAATTTATTATTTTATTGTCTATTATTTAGTATTTAAAATAGTTCTTCACCTTTCGTTACTGTAATAAATTGTTTACAAACGCGAGGAAGTCTCCTTGCAAAGAAACATGGCTTGCAAAAGGAAGAGGAAATACGGTAAATCTATTGTATGCGGTTGTTAAATTGATAAACGTGACTAAGAATACTGTAGCGTACATTTGTTCCATCCGCTCTAATTAATTATTAAAAACAGATACTCATACAAGATCGCACGGTGTGATTGAAAATCGATACATGCTCGCGATAACTCGTTTCAGAACGTATTCATAAAGCGACTGTGACGCGTATCGAATATGTCGAAGAGAACGATCGAAAAAGCCGATTTTCCAACGATCGGGCAAATGAACGTTGCTGCAATTGATTAGATCATTTCGGTTATACTTATCTCGAACGAAAGGAAATTATTTTACGCTCACAAATATTAGGTTGTTCGGAAACTAATTACGTTGGTTCCCAACAGTTTTTCATAAAAATTTTAATTATATTTATTTAAATAAGAAAAAGACAACGTTTAAAAAAAAGAAACGACTTTCCAAACAACCTAACACATCCTCTTGTCCGCTAAATTCGGTCGTACAAGAAACATCGTACGACGATTCACTCAGCGAGACTCTCTTCCACGCGAACGCGATCGAAAAAGAAAGTTCGATCGCGTGCCCACGACTTGCGCGTCCGCACCGCTGTACAATTACGAATATCGTGGAACACGTGTATCGCCACGACAAAGGCGAAAGTGAATAGCAATGGTTTGAACGGTGTCGTCAAATCTGTTCTCGCGTTATGCTAATTCAACGGGTAATCGTAATCGTAAAGGAGTCTGCCGATTCCCGTATCGCCGAGTTTCTTCTTACGAATGCAGATATTTTCGCGGACGGCCGAGAAGGAAACTTTACTTCTTCCAAGATCGCGTCGTATCGCGGTGTTCTATTAAATCTGAACCGTGTACCGACCCTCTGAAAACTTGCTGTTTTTTCGCGTCCTTTACCTCTCAAAGTTTAATGAAACCGAAGGAATCCAGTGGAAAGTCGCGAAATAATTGACGATATTGAAAATCTCGCGTTGGTAACGGTAAAGTCGTCGTCGAAGAAACGCGAAGAAGATACGCCTCTTCGTTCTTACGTCTCTCGGTTTACACTTATGCGCTGCTATTGTATAATATAATACATAGCGGAGAGAGCGAGTACGGCCGTTAACGATTACGGCCCCTCTTTACATACCGACCGCTAAACGGTTGGAAATTTAACGTGGCAGCTCGCAAAGCGTAACCAGCGAAACGATAAGAGGGTACTTGCATTCGTCGGATCTACGTACGCGTATGTACAGGGTGTAAAAGAACGTTTTTTCTTGGCCTTCATAAGTGTCTTCCACGTCTTCGAATCGGCGAAGATTCGTAAAATAAATTCTGAACGGCTCAGTTTTCATCCATGCATTTTTTATCCTTACGCGTGGGATGCAATGCAATAAAAAAAAATTATCTCGAAATTCAAGGCCAAGGACAGCTTTGCGGCAATTTTTCTTTTATAAATCTTCATCGATTCAATGATTTATCGAGTTGTTCGAAGAGTCTCCGTCAAGTTTATTCAGTAATACATGCAGCACTTCGTTTGATAACCGTTTTTTTTTGCACTCTCATAGAACGACTCTGATTTATCGCTGAAAAATCTAAAACCGACGGAGTCTTTCCGAACAACCCTAATAGATTACGCCTATGTCAGCCAAGATCAAACGTTTTTTTTGCACCCAGTAGATGCGAATGAACGACGCCTATACGCGTTCGTATATCCACGTGGACGCTTGCGTACATAAAAACGTAGGTGTAGGAGCGAAAGCGAGCTTCTCTTTCAACGATTTCGTTCGTGGTCGATGAAATAATGCCGACCTTGCGCGATCACGTCCGAGACCGTGCGCGAAGTCAGATTTTTCTCTCCATCCCGGTTTTTCTCCTAGAGCTACTTTCTCTTCTTCTTCCATTTTCTTTCTTCTCCCACTTCCTTCCGTTGTTCTCGTCTAAACTAACGCGAAAATAATTATTGTCTCAACGAAATTAAATCCTACGCTTTTATCTCTGGACAGGCGTTTCACACTCAAAGGCGAGAAGCAACTGGACCAACGAATTCAATCAGGCTATTTTCTTCGATTTTCTCTCGTTCTGCCACCATGATAATTAACGTACGGTTAATTGATACACCTTCGTTTCCGCGTCGACGAAATTTTCATTTGTTTCGCTTCTATTCCCCCCCCCTCTCTTTTTTTTTTAACAGCAACGACGGCGGAACCTGTAGCCTCGACCTCGTCCTCGTCCTGCTTATTTCGTCCTTGCGCTCGAACATTATTCCCCGGAGCTTGCGCGCTTCCGCGGTGGCCATACGGCGGTTTTACGCCGAAGGCGAGCATTATCGTTATCGCGTATCCACTCGGTCTTTCCACGCGGAGTGGCACGCATTCGCCCACGGGAACAAATATCTCCGGCCGAATTTTCCTTCTATTTCTCTCTTTCTTTTCAATTCGTCTTTCTCCGTCTCCTGCATCTCTGGCTCTCTCTCTCTCTCTCTCGATACTTCGCTTGAGAGGCTTTTGCGGCTCCTCGGGGCGCGCGAAAAGACACGCGGAACGAGAGAGGTGACAGGGGCGGAAAAGGCACACGAGGGAGAGATCGCCAGGACGAAGAAGTCTCGCGAAAGTTTACGAGACGCTCCACGAGTTAAGGCGTACGTACGTGCGCGTTCCGCGCGATATACCGCTTAAGCGTAACGCTCTTGACGCAAACGCTGATCGCTATCGAGCGATCGCGTTGTTTCCGCCTCTCACGGCTTCGAATGTCCGTTCGACGTCGAGGCGGCCGACGCCGTTTAAATATTTAATCGCGACAGTACGGCACTGGGAGTGCTTTCTCCTTCTCCATGGAAGGCTAGCCACGTTTTCGTTGTTTCTTTTCAAATCGTCGCCCGTTGCGCATCTCCTACGTAAGGGAGATAAATAGAGGCTGGATAAATGGATGAACGGATCGGGACGGGGGGAGGGGAGGGGCTGGAACGCTATAGGAAGGAGCACGCGTTTATTAAATCGACGATCGTTCGTCATGGCAAACAAAGGAATTCGAATCGACGGCGAATGCTACTCAGCTTCCGCTTCTTATCGTTATACCGTTTGTCGTTTCTTCGTTTTACTCTTCGTCCATTCTCGATTTGTCATTTTTCCGTGTTCTTTTTTCCCGTCGATCGTCGATCGTTCCTTTCGTTTTCTCTAGTATCTTGCCGATTTAATTTATCGAGTCGATCGCGAGTGGGTAGGGAAGGACGAAAAAAGGAAAAGTTATCAGCATCGATCGGTTCGATTGCAATTTTTTCATATTCGATATCGCCTACCCACGCTCGTGGTCTTCCTTGTCTCTGTTTTATATCGTGCTTGTTCGTTAACGCGAAGTTTATCAACATTTATTGCACAGAGCGGATGTAAATGTTGATATCGTTCGGATTGATTACTTTGGCAAAGGAATGTCCACTCGAAGTTTGCGCCACTCGCTCGTACCACTTGCGGACTGTCGCGTCCGCCTTTAGTTACTCTTAACCACTGACTACTTCCCTTTACTCCTGACATTTCGGCCCATTGAATTATTATAGTTGTTTGCAATGAAATCGAATATCATTCGACTAGTAGCGAAAAAGTAATTATTATTCGTTGCTTGAGTTAAATTGTTGTAAAAGCTACGATAAATTCGTAAATTTGTGAAGTTTCAGAATATTTTCGGACAAGGATGAAAACTTTATTAATCTTTATCGCTCGCGATAAAAACCGGTCGTGTGTAATGATATAAATTGTAGAAAATAATGTTACTAGTCCGAAGGAAAGCAAGCAGCAATTCTTTGTAATCTGATTCAACTTTACAACGATCGCACATACGAGTCGTTTTACGCCACGACTGATAGATTAAACTAAAAAGCTGCAAGCTTTCAACAATTCAGCATTGATTATCGCCTTTTCTTTTCACAGAAGTTCAATTAGGTCACGAGAATATTTTTCTCTGTGTAATCCAAAGCATTGTGAAACTTTACACGGCAAACAAAATAAGACGAAATGAAAGATGCTGTATATCGATCGAAAGCCAACGATATCGCGTTCGTTCATCGTTCGAGTTCCAGAGGCATCGGCAAAAATTCTGTTTCACGTCGATATCGAACCGTCGTCTTCTCTCGCACTCGCAAGTGGATAAGCAACGATCGCTAGGTCGCTTTGCGTCGACATTCATTGGAATCGTTTTGCCAATGAACTTTCGACGTTCTCTTCCTGCCGGTTAAACGGTTGGAAAGCTAAACGAAATCCAAGATTTTATCTTCGAGATAACCGATTGTTCGCTTCTATCGGTTTCCATTTCTCCGACGGTGCGTGTTCCTTTGTCGATAAAATTTAAGCTAACCGAAAAATAATCGTCCTCCACGGCGTCGAAGACGTCGTTACAGCCAAAGGACCGAATCGATCGATCGGAATCGGCCAGCTTTGGAAAGGACGATTTCTAAAATTCATCGAGCCTTTCGAGCGTTCACCGGAGCGACCAGAGAAGAAAAGGGAGATATTCCTTTGGTCGATGGATCGAGAAGGTTGAAAAGACGCCGAGAAACGTGTCGAAGTGAACGAATTGGAGGGACGGACAGGAAAGAACGAACAGAAACGACGGAGAAGCGTGCGAACGAACAAAAGGTCGGTGCTCCGAGCTACCCGCCGGTCGATAGAATGTTTCGCGTTTCTAAATTCATCGAATCTCCTATTAACGCGATATACATCGGATTGGTTAACAGTGGACGTTCAATTAAATTAAACGTTAAATTGATCGGCGAGCTGAACGTTACGGACAGTAAAATTCCGGCGTTGGACGGTGGAAGCCATTGGCAATTTGTAAACAGACAACCGCAGCGAGTTAGGTAAATGCCAGGTATAATTGCAGGCAAATATCGCGCATGGCCGCGCGTTAGACGATGCCACGTTGATCGATTTCCGATCTTCGATTTAGGGATTCGTCTGAGTGTTCGGCGAGAGATTGCACGGGGACGGCAAACAGTCGAATCGGTCGATCGGTTCGTCGTGCGCGAATTACACGATCTTTCTATCGTTGCTCCGCTCGCTTTGGAGATCGGCAAAGAAACGATTTCATCGGCGCACGAGGCGCCGTTCTCGCGCCGACCACGCGACGATTTTCGATCGGATAATTCGCGTCTTGCTGGATGAACAAACGATTATCGAAGAACAGGAGGAAATCATTTTTCTGGAATAACGAGATCGTGGAAGTACGTTTTGACGATATTATCGCGAACGAGCATTTCGATTTTATTAGGTGTCATTTCCCGATGGATACGATTATTTTTCGAAGAGATATTTGTTTTGAAATGAGAAATTTTGTCAATGGAATCGAATGGAAAAAGATGGCGACGTTCGATTCCAAATGGGATAAAGTTAACGTCGTTCTCGTTTTTCTCTCGCTCCGATGAATTTTTTCTTGCGAGTTTCGATCGCTTTTCGAGGACATTTTCGAAAAGTCCTTTGAAAAGATACGCTTCGACGTACGATCGCGCGTGAAACGTACATCAAAAATAATTCGATTAACGTGGAAATAGGATATCGTGAAAAGGTTCGCTCTTCAAAGGATTAAAAACGTTGGCTTTCTACATCACGCTCGATGGATTCAATTTCGGCTAGTACCTCGAGAGCGCGCGACCACGACGAGTGCGAGCGGAGCTCCGAACTAAAAATTTCCGAAACTAAAAATCGGGAACGCATCGAGTACTCGATGATTTTTTTTGCGATTTTACGTCTACCCAGCGAGTCGTCAAGATCGATCGCGTCATCTCGCGTCCGATGAAAAAGCCGAACAAGGACGTTATCGCGTTTCGAGGTCGATTTTATAATATAAACCTGTCAAGTACTCTCGTATTTTTCATCACGGTATTATCGTAAAAAGAATCGACTAAATCGTTAGATATATTCACGAGGATAATTCACCGTCCTTTCGACGAAGACGAACCAATTACAAGGTAGGTACGCTCGCGTGAGCCATTCTATGGACGTTAACGTTTCGTGGAAGGGAATCGATCAACCATAGGTACGAAATCAAGTTGTCGCGAGCGCCGATAGACTGCATAAAGTCAGGGAAAGAGTTCGACAAACTCGATCTGCTTTTTTCCCCTCGTTTGCGTTGCACCCGTCGTGAAAAACGTTTCGTTTCTCTCTCTCTCTCTCTCTCTTTCTCTATTTTTCCTCTACGTCGACGAGAGCAGTGCGACCGAAAGCGCCAAAGCCGCTCTTTAACGAACCGCTCGATGTATTTCTCTCGAAATTATTCCATAGGTTTGCGTGCGCGTCGCTCGCATGCTCGCGATTTTCTTTGATATTTTTCTTCGATTATGAGATTTATGGCAAATTAATGCGGGATTTCTTTACTCTCGTTTGTGTATGCGCGTTTACGCGGCGACGTACATCGTCGTACTCACTTATTTGCTTAGATTCTTTTTTGTACTCTTCTAATTTTGCCATCGTCCTGCGATCTGCACGTTTCGCCCGAAGTTGCTGTGTTTTCGCTGTACACGACTTGGACTCGAACGATATCGAGGGAATGGGGAAACGGTTTTTTGGATTCGAACGATCCATAGCGCGTCGAAACGATCTCACTCCGTTCTTGACGTTCTTTATTCCGATTTAATTTCGCTGTATGTAACTACGTACATGTATGTAATTTCGCTTGTGTGTAAAATTATATTTATTTTCATATATTCGAAATCTGAGAACCTCGTGTTGCGTATGATTATT
>JAITYT010000701.1:97108-108225 GCA_025433975.1 Liostenogaster flavolineata | reverse complement strand
GAGAGAGAGAGAGAGAGAGAGAGAGAATAAGAGGGTGGAACAGATAAACGACGAACCGTCGCACGACCGTAAAAAATGCAGTTTTTGAAAAAGAGCGCAGCGCGCTTAATGCGTTCCTTTAACTTTACATTCAATGCGGAAATTAAATAAAACGTGACGCAACGCCATCGTTCGTAGCACTTTTCACCGTACCATTACCAAAGAGTAAATTAACGCTTCTTGCTACTCAAAAGGTTAAAGTGGAGCAGCGAATGCTGTCGAACGACTTAAACCACGCTTTGACTTCTGATTTTCGATGATCAAACGAGCCCGCGTATGGCATACGGAAATTATTAAGACGGTCGATTAACCGAGTAATCATTCGCGTTGCGTGTTTACGTATCCAATCCTGAGTCTTAAGGGATCGATATAAAATTCTCACGCGTGTAACGAAGCGGATTTGCTTTTACTGGTTGTTCTTACTTTATTTTACTTTTTTTATTATTTTAAACCAAGTACGAAAGCTGCTAAAGAAAATGTCAACGCGTATAGATAGATTATCAAATGCCACTTTACAGGCTCGAATCTGTCCTCCTTCCTCTTGACATTTAACGGCACCTCCATGGAACTCATGGAGTCTGGTAATCTCTAAAGTCCACTTCCTAACAGTCACCTGGGTTCAGGGACGGACGAGTCTCATTCGAGAGTAAGAGTTTCGTAAGGTTTTGTTACGGTTTTTTACATCGAAATCGACTTTGCTACTGTCTCCGAGAGTCTCACGTCCAGACGAAAAGGAAGGCGCAATTGGAACCGAATGA
This sequence comes from Liostenogaster flavolineata, assembly GCA_025433975.1. Taxonomy (NCBI): domain Eukaryota; kingdom Metazoa; phylum Arthropoda; class Insecta; order Hymenoptera; family Vespidae; genus Liostenogaster; species Liostenogaster flavolineata. The sequence continues at coordinate 107,428 of JAITYT010000701.1, read as the reverse complement.
TAGTCCTTATCGGGCTCCGTTCTTGAAGAACATTCGTTTCCGTACGAAGACCATCAACTTTCGTTCGTGTACTGAGTATCGTTATCTTCCTTACGACAGTGATTATGTAAATATTAATGTTACCAATTTACCGTTTCACGAGTATTCCGCTAATTTGTAGAAATAAGCTCTTGTGAAAGTTACATATATTATTTTAAATGATTTTTTGTTTATGATATTAGCTGAAGCGTATGAACGAAGCGTCGAACAAGTCAAACAGCGCGATGGATATGATTGAAGGTAAATTGGAAAAACGTCACGGATAGTTTTGAACGCGTACGAAATTCACTTAGAAAACGTTTAAATTATTGTATTTAAAAAAATCGCGATCAGTTGGCGCATTTGATACGCATAATCGAGCAAAAATTGAATCGCTAAATAAATAACAAGTTTAATCACGAACGAAATGTACTGTCGAAATAATCCAAATGGATAAAATGATGCTCGTAAAGCGGACATATTTGCATCTACTTGTACAAAGTGTAACCGAACATTTTCGAAACATTTATTATAATTTCTGGATAAACGTTTACAGAGACAATTTTCGTGACGTTGATAGTAAAAATTTCTTGATTTTATAAGACGTTGCAATAAGATTGCGTAGAGTCTGAAATAGGGATTCCTATTTCATAGAAAGTGACGTCGAGTATAAATCTATCACGTGACCCTCTTGATAACTTTTCCAGGGATTAATGATGAATTGACTCACGTTATTAACGCGCTAAATGTAGAATTCATTATTACGGAGAAATAATCATTCCAACCAATCGTTACTGTGAGTCGTAATAATTCGAGGTCAAGAGTCATCGAATATGCCACCTCGTCGTTCGGTCACTGACTTCAAACAAAGAGCGACGAAACTTTTTCCATTCGGACTGCGGCGTAAAATTTTCCGTGAATCGTTGCAACGAAACGAAAATGGCGTGCGGTATTTCTCCTCACCTCGGATCGTTCATGATCCTCGTTATTGTTCCATCCGCCGCAAGAAACGGTATTTACTCGCGAAATTCAGCTTGGACGACGCCGACGTCGTCAGTCGATCGTCATTCTCTGTCACGAACAGTAGACCTTCGTACGAAGCTAAAGCATCCACTGAATATATCCACGTCTATTCAAACATATTCGTCGTTCTGGGTTTTCGTCACCGCTGGATAAGGCGAAAACTCCTTTGATTAATTTCGAACACGCCGCAGACGTCAAAAAGCAACAAGTGAATACGCAGCTTATGCCAAAAAAATAAGATCGGACAGAACAATAACGAAACTGCTTACATTTATTGTTTACCGATGTATTAGGTTGTTCGGAAAGTCATTTCGTTTCTTTCCAACAGTTTCTTGTAAGAACAGCACAAAAAAAACATAAAAAATTGAAATGACCTTCCGAACAATCTAATATTTCGTAGATTTTGGAATCAATTGCTAACTGTGAAAGTAATGTTTAAAGTTCTCGATCAATTTTGGTTTATAAGATGTTAAAAGTGTCACAAGAAATGTCTCCGTTTGTTTCGACTCCGAAGTAAGTAAACGTCGTTGCTTCGCGTATGTTGCGACGAAAGTTATTCGATTCGTTGGCTAATAATCGTAAAGGGCATTAAGAAAGTATGGTAGTTTAGCAAAGAGTCTAAAAAAAGAATAACTAAATAAAAAAGAATAAAGAGCGAAATGCTCTTTCTTATGACTTCTTTACGAACTGGTTTTTGCGAAGAGACAACTGCGTCACGCAACGTCGCCAAGTGAATGAAAACGTCGGCAAGGTGAAACAGCAAAATCCCCTGATACGCCTGAATTTATATGCGCGTACATCGTTTGCCTACGGTTTCAGTTGCATTCGCGTACGAGACGGAGTAGACACAGACGACGCGCAACCAAGAGCGAATCAGTGAAAGCTAACGTTGTTTTCAAGCCAAGTATTCGAGGAAAATCCACGAAGAAAAGCTCATCCACCTCAAAATCTTATATTTTAACAGCGCTATCTCGAATTTTCTCGAAGGGGGAGAGAAGAAAAAGGCCGACGTCTAAAGTAATTTTTCCGTTACTATTTTATACATCGAATCTTTGAACGGTAGGGACGACGTATCTCTTAACGATACGCTTTACGATCGAAAGCGAGCGAAGGAGAATATTCTTTGAGGTTGCGCCCTCGAGCATATTCTAGTGACTCGCGTCTGGCAGACACGTACGACGCTTTGTTCGATCTCGTAAGCTTCGTTCGTTTATTCAAGACGCTCTTGCGTAGCTACGACGTCGATCCCCGTTGATCCGTCGACGTGGTTCTTCCTCGTAATTTTATACGCGCTCGAGGGTGCCGCAACCTCGGCTTAATCCCGTATCCAACCTGGACGAGCGAATCGATCTGTCGCGCTCTCTCTTTATTTCTTTCCTTCCCGTCTCTCGCCTCTGAATCTCCACAACGACGACGACTACGACGACAAACGAAATTCGTGACGGGTCAAGCTGCTCGAATCTACCGAAACCCTCGGATGCGTCTCGATCCAGCCTCTTATTTCCAGCAGATATTAAACGTTCAACGAACGAATTCGATTCCGCAATTATGGAAGTTTCGATGCAAGTATCGGGGACTCGCTTTCCCTCGGAATCTTCCGGTAAGTGGTTCAAGAACGAACGGATAGATGGAAGGAAGGAAGGAAGGAAGGAAGGAAGGATGCGCCGGCAGGCAGTTCTGGAATTGAACGGCCGCGGCACTCCGCATTCCTGCGGGCTAAAATTAAAAGCGAGCTGCATCGCGTACGAACGCGATCAACTCGGACGAAATCTGCTTTACGTGTTCGCCTTGCGGACCATAATAACGCCGAGGAGGAGGAGGAGGAGGAGGAGGAGGAGGTAGAAGAGAATTCGAAGGAGAGGTGGGGAGGATAAGGAGATATTTCCTCCCTTCCTCGGGGGAAAAGGAGGAAAACGCGAGAGAACGGAAGCGTCGCAATTAATTCCATTCTCGCGATTCTCGTGGTCGCTGTCACCCTTCGTCAGACGTCCTTTAAGATCTATCGGGATCCGGCGTCGCTTTTCGCTCGGGTCACGCGCTCTCGCGTCGTTCCGAGACGTCCTCCGAGAATCCAATAAAGCCTTCGTCGAGGAGCGGAAGCGTCAGAAGGAGAAAGACCTCGCGAGAGAGAGAGGAGAGGAGAGGGGAGGAGAGGGCGTCTAGCTCGCGCGTACGCGATATACCGATTCCGTACGTTCCGAACCTACGTACGTACCTACGCTTCCTCTCCTCCCCTCCCCTCTCCTCCCCACTTCTCGCGCGTAAAAGGAAGGAGCGAGTTTTGAGTATGGAGCGACGAGGATCGGCGCTACTTCGACTAGTAAAACGATACGATCTCCGGAATTAGGGAAAGAAGCGCGCGAGGAAATGGATTCCTTCGTGGATCGAAGGGGTGCGCCTCGATTTATTCGATGCGACGAGCGAGAAAATTTGAAGCGAAGCGAGTATGCGCGTACGCGCCGGAGTCGGCGATAACCAGAGATTTTTCCTCGCGTCGTTCGTATCGTTTCCCCATCGTCCTCGATCCTCTCCTCCTTCGAGGAACTCTCCTTTCTGTCTGCCTTTCATCCGGACCGACGATCCTTCCATTCAGTCGCGTTGGACGCTTTCGTTCCCTCCTTCGCACGTAACGAACGCTGCTAGTAGCTCGAGAAATTGGATAAGGGAGGGTAACGCATCGGCTGATAAGTTTCCGGTCTGACGGACAGACGGCGTCGCGAATACAAAATTAATATTTTTTTAGAAGGTACTAATCTTCGTAAGATAGCCGATGAAAGAAATTTTATGACGGTCTGACGTTTGGTTCAAAAGTTATAGTGGTTTTAATGAAACAAAAGAATTTCGTGTGTCGATGAAACATTGCTTTTTGATGGGAAAAAACACCGTTGGAACGAAAGCTTGGCTCCATAAGTGTTATCCGGACTCGGAACCAGGAAAATCGACCATTATTGACTGGTTTGCTAAATTTAAACGCGGTCGTACGAACATTGACGATGCGGCACGCTCTGGTCGCCCAAAAGAGGTGGTTGCATCGGAAAACATCAAAGAAGTCCAGAAAATTGTTTTGGCAAATGGTAAAGCGAAGATGCGAGAGACAGCTGACACTCTAGAGATATCAAAGGAACCTGTGGCCTTTATTTTGCATTATCGGGTATTATTTTTAGACCGGGAACTTATCAGTCGATGTGATAAGCGTCGAAGGCGAAAGTACGAAATTTTCGAAGAAGAAGCGTTGTCGGTAGAATAACTTTTTAGAAACTTCCGGCTATTTGTGTACCGACTTTTCCATTCTTTCGAAAGCGATTGTTATCGAGGATGTTTTTCCTGTTACTCGAATTCGTGTCGGTCGAACTTCGCGGTTTCGTCTTATTTTTACGCGAGAACCTTCCTCTTCCTCTTGTCTCTCGTCTTTATTCGAAATTGCTCGGACAAGCGGCTAGAAATGCCGGCGAAGAAGGCGAGGAGAGAGGAAAGTCGACGATGCATCCAGTATAATCGTTACCGAGGTGTGTTTCCTGTATCGATGCGAGCGAAACGATCCCTCGAGAGCGGGGATTACCGAATCGGCGCTTTCAGAAAGCTTGGATGGTTTCGGCGAGGTTCCGTTAACGATGGCAGCGGCATGATTTCACGCGCTGCCCTTTCGAATCTCGTATTTTTCTCGATTTTATTTTTAAGGCGCGCGGGAGGGTAATTTTCGAGAAGACGACGTGCTGCTCGAGTCGATGCGATCGTTAAATGCAGGGGCACAGTAACGAACGTATTCGTGCTGGTATCGACGAGATAGCGCGTGAACGTCGCCTATATTTCATCGTATTTTACGTTTTTCAGGTTTCCATCATCGTTCTCACAAAATAACAAAAAAAGATCACTCGAAACGATCGTTGACGCAGTTTCGCGTCTTTTTACAATTTTCAACCTGCTGCTAACGATTCGTCGTAGCAAGACGCACCTTTTCTACGATCCTTGAAGGAACGCAGTGAAAGCGACAAAAAATATCAAGTGCGAAATTTTAAATAATGACGATCTGTCTCCAAAATTAAAAGAGTCGTCCGTATGAACCACGTCGCCTGTCGTACCGCTATCTTTTCACGAATGGGAGAACATATTTAAATTTTCGTACGCTCGTCTCTGGGATCGGAGACGAGTTACAATCGCGAGCGTACGGCACTTTCGATTTTTAACCTAATCTCAAGTATTACGTCATCTCGTTAAAGTCGAATTTAATTTAATCTCGCAACGATTAGTTCTTAAATATCACATTGCCGTTTTTTAAAGAATTTCCTTTGTTCTTCTTATTCGAGGTTAACGCTCGCACCGTTCGACGACGTTTGATTCATCGTTAGTTCGGATATGCTCTCGATACGATTTCTCGTTCAGCTGCGGATTTCGAGAGATCGCGAGCAGAATCGTTGGCGAAAGAATCGCGTCGGTTCTGGAACAGTCAACGGCTCCGGTATCGTACGAATTGTTTCGCGCGTTGCCGCGATCACAAATTCATCGCTAAAACGATCTCCAATCGAATATCGCGCTAAATTATATAATTATTCGACGTGGCTTTCAACGTATCGACGTTGCCCGAAAATAATTACGAAGTGTGCCAGGCGTTAACGGAGCAAGAGAGAGACTGAGACAGAGGAGGGAAGTACGCGACAACGACACGAAATATCGTTTAAATGAAAATAGAGAGGAACGACACGCTGGCGGAGCGGCTTTCGCCGGAGCACGCGAACGAAGCATGCCCTCAGCCGGCGAGGGAAGCGACGTTGACGTGGTTGCTTTGACGAGTGCACGGAATCTTGGTCGAAGGAACGAGACGAAGCGTTACGAGCTCGCGTTACTACTACCATGAACGAAGGAAAGGGCGGGCACTCGAGTCACGCGAGAATTACCGCGTCTCGGAGATTTCAATATGTCTGACGCACGCGGTGGGTTATTAGCCGAGGTATCATAATCGCGTCCGCCCCGTTCTAGTCGTACCATTGGTAAGCGCGACGAGATAATCCGAGCGAGAAGTACAAAGGGACGAGAACGAGAGGTGGGAGTTGGAGATGTAGGTGGATGTACGAAGAAGGGCGAAACGGAATCGTACCGCGTCGCGTTAACGACAGCAAGGGCGAAGGAGCCGCTTGGTCGACGTTTCGTTGATCGCACGCGATCGTTATTTTACGAGTAACGCGAGTAACGTGTTTGGAGAAGAAATTTCGTAGGCACGGGCGCAGTAGGATTGTGATTTGACTAATAGTGTCGAAGGCCGCGAACGGAGCATTTTTTTTATTTGCAGGACTTGCAATATCACGATGTACAGGACTCGTGCGATACAAAGAGTAGATCGTAGTTACACGAGTAACGTGTTTGCAGGAAAAATTACGTAGGCAAGCGCGTGATAAAGATACCGTAGTGCGGAAGGTCATGGATAGAGGCTTTTTTTTAACGATGTGCAAGTTTTAGACGATACGGAAAGATTTGCTCGTTATTTCCAGAGTAACGCGAGTAACGTGACTGCGAAAGAATATATAAGAATTTACTCTTGTTGGGTCATGGATGGAGGATTATTTATTAATCGCGTAGAAATTTTGAATAATACGAAAAAAAAAATGTATTGCTTTCTCGCTTATAGGAGCCATCGAGCGAAGAACGAAATCGATTCGCCTCCCATTAGAGTCGGAATGGCAAAACGACGTTTCCTTAATTGTACACGATCGTTATTTTACGATTAACGCGGCTAATGTGTTTGCGGAAGGAGTTATTAGGTCTACCGGAAAGTTCTATCCGGGAATGTCAACTCAGTTTCAACATGTGTGTAATCAACATCGTTCGTTCGAAACGTACTCGGCTGCCTTTTTCTATCATTTCTATTTTACATATGTACTCCTCTAAATTTATCGAAACAACCGTTCCATCATTTTGGTATCAAGTGTCAATCGAGCACCGTTTTTCGTCTCCTAAGTTGAATCCTACCGAAGAAATGGAATTCAAAAATTACCATCAGGAAAGCGGTGCTTACTAACAATAAGAACCTTCGAGATTATCGTTGAGTAAATAATTATAAAATGTTTTATTTCCTTTTAATTCAGAAGCGAACTTTCCCATAGACCTAATTACGTACGTACGCGTGTAACGTATGCTTATCAGTTTCTTAAGCCGAACGATACGCGATTAAGGGATCGAAGAGGGATATTTTTTTTTAATTTTGCAACCTATTTTAATCAGCGAGGAGACGAGAGGTGGACGAAAGGCCCGTCGACCTACGTAAGGACGTAGGACGTTCCATAACGGGATAAAATTGGTCGCCCCGTCTAATTCGAATCTCTCTCGTTCAGCCGCGCTCCTCGCTCCGATTTTCACGTTCAGCGTTTCCCCGGCAAAGTGTTGGTGCACGTAAACAAAGTCAGCGGAGTGTACATAAATGCGCGCATGTAAGTGCCGTAGAAACTCCCTTTGGACCTGGCATGCTCCATTTAATGCGCAAACCATTACATCGTAGTAGTTTACGTTACCTCGCCGTCTCTCCTTGAGGATATTACCATCGGGTGATCGGCTAGGAAGAAGCATACCGCGCGACTGTAGGACGAACTTTTAACAAGATGACCCCGAGGAAGCGGCCACCGACCGAAGTCTGAATTGATAAATCGACTTACCTTTTGCCCGCGCATTTTCGTACATGGCTACTGCTGCGAGCGAATGCGCGAACGACTCGTCCTTTGCACTGGATTTTTGGATAGGAAGGGCTATTGTACCGAATCTCCATCGAAATGTTCGCGGGTACATAAATCGTCGACGTTTAAAGTAGGCCAATGGTTTCGCGACACCCGGTACGTACGTCGATCAATAATTCGTGTCTTCCTGCTTACGTTGAATCTTACAACAGGGAATTTGGCGAGTCTATGTATTCGGAGTAATTTAGCATCGATGAGCAATTAGTACATTCTACCGTCGGATATCTGCCAATTCGCAGGTTGCGCTGATGCCTACGGCGGACAAATATTTATACTGTTACGGAGCGGTATAATGACGCCGCCGACGCTCGCCATCTTACTCTTCGACGCGTTCATCCCGCGAGCGTTTATCTTGAAGGCCTTTAAAAGAGAGAAAGAGAGTGAGAGAGAAGAGGAGGAAATATTGGTCGTCGTTTAGTTTAAATTTATGAATAAATACGCGATGAGGACGATCTCATGTCGAATTTCCCTCGAAACCGTCGTCACGCGTGAATTCATGTAAAGTCAAGAGCAAGAGGAAGCAGGAACGTAAGACACGGAGAGAAGAGCGATAAAGGAGGATCGTAACAATCTGTAAACTAAAGTTTGCGAGTTATTGTTTCGTAGAAAAAATGCGCGAGATTTTTTATTATTTTATTTCGCTAGCTAATCTTTCGCAAAATTTCGTAAGATCTGTAAATTAAAGAAGCGTAGGGCGTAGAACGAAAATAACACGAAGAGATAGATTGGCTTTTATATGGAACACTTTTAGATGCTAAGCGTAGGCACCCTAATGTCTGACAACTAACCATTCGGTTCAGTCTCAATTTCTCTCCCTGACTTCTCAACATCGTTCATCGCGAAGGCTCTGAACGCACCATTGTTCTTTTCTGGAAATTCCAGTTCCCTACTATTGAGAGTCTTAATCCTTTGTTCTTCCTTCCTTTCTTTCTTCCTTTCGATGTCCCTACGGTTGTCCCTCTTTCTTTCGGCTCTAGGAACGGACGCGTATTCGCAATAAACTGATTCAAGGGATTACGGGTCCCTTTTGTCTATGTGTAACGAAACGTCTACGTAGGCTAAGCATAAATAATATCCTACGCTACGTCATCGTAGTAACTGGGTATCGCGGCTTACGCAAGCGTCTCGTATAAATTCGAGAAACAGTTCGTGACACGAAAACATTCGTGATTGTAACCATTCGTATCGAGTGCCACGTTGAATTTTTCTGACGTGCTTTTTTTTACAATATCGTAGTCGCGATACGTCGATACCATGTTAAAACAAAGAAGCGTGCCTATCTTTCCAACTCGATAGTTCGACAATCGTATAAAATCGTCGTCATCGTCGTCGTCGAGAAACGGACGTGACGTACTGGAGATAACCAGACGCGAACCAAGTATCACGTCACGCATGACTACGTTTTATACGATAATGGAATGCCCCGCGACGCATCGAGAGTAAACGGTCGCGTGCGTGCGTGTGCGTCTCGTCTAAACGCGATCATCGAGAAAGAGAATCGACAAGATAGACCGCGTTCTCCACGAGTAATCGATTGGATGACACGCGGGTTCCTTGTTTCTTTTTTTTTTTTCATCACGAACTATGGAGACGGACGTTGTTTGCGTTGCTACGCACGAGCTATTGAAAAATACACGCCACGTAGCTAGATTTTGATATTTTACTTTTTTTCTCTCAATTTTTTTTTATTTTCTTCTTGGGGAGTTTGCACTGGTACGTGCGGGAATGTAAATAGATTCGTTCGATGGACGTTTCGTATCCGTCGAAACGAACGGCACGCGCTTATTTGTACGAGGCGCGACTGTCGACCGTCGAGAAATTAAAGGTTAATAATCCGTCGTAAATCAATAACGATGCCGAATGACTTTCGTAATAATCAATAATACAATTAACAATTGAAAAATACAAACGCGAGTGTAGATTATTTCGAGCGTTATTGGATGGGATTTCGAGACGATTACGGGTGAAAATAAATATGAAGCGATAATAAATGTATCTGCAGCGGGTGGCCACAGTTTTTGAAGATATTGCTGTTAAAATTGCTATCGATCGGTAAACAGGAAGCTCGATAATCCGTCGATACTGTTTGCGTCGCCATTATGCACAAATTCCAGACGTGGTTCGAATCGTAGCAGCGTGTCTCACGGTGCATAATGCACATGCATGAAATGCACAACGGTACACGGAAGAAATTTAATTACTACGATCTAAAAGGGGGCCATAGATCGCGACGTCACGTCGATGAAAATTTTGCGCTAATTTCCAAACCCGCAAAAATTCTTCGAATCCAGACGTCCGGGAATATATCGACTTACTGTCGTGAATGGAAGCGATAATTAACTGGAGCGAAAGGAAAGCGTAAGAAACGTATAAAAGTCGCCGGGTGCGCGAGTCGTCTTCGAACACCCTAATATCCGGAATATTGTAACGATAACGATAACGCGTGACGAATCGCCTTGGATGGTTCCAATATCGGGAAACCGTCATCCAATGTCAGCGAAATACCAAGAGCCATATCGCCCTTGAAATCCATATTGTCTGAGGAAGAGGAATGGGGAGA
>JAITYT010000701.1:79736-92472 GCA_025433975.1 Liostenogaster flavolineata | reverse complement strand
AGAGAGAGAGAGAGAGAGAGAGAGGGTACCTAGAGGGAGGTCGGAGGATATCCACCGTTGCTGGAGAACGTACGTGCATAGCACGTGAGAGTAACAGTCCCACCGCCACATTGAATATAAATAAGCTGAATTTGTTGGATTACAAAGCCACGTCGTCGTCGTCGTCGTCGTCTTTGTCGTCGACGCGCAGTCGCGGCTCTCGTCGATACGAGTGGCAGAGACAGGTGTAGCTTCGCAGGCGGGTGAACAGACAGCGGGCAGGTGGCTCTGCGAAAGGGGTAGCTAGAACCGTTGGAGGCCGAGGGGGAAACGAGATGGTAGTTTGGACGAAAGAAAATAACGCGAGCGTGGCGAGAGTGGAAAAAAAAGGAAATGGAGGAGGTCTAGGCACGGTCGTTGGTTGCAACCTCTTACGAAGTCGCTCTTTCTTTCTTTCTTTCTTTCTTTCTTTCTTTCTCTCTCTTACTTATTCAGACTCTTTTTCGTTACCTCTTTCAAACTCCCGCGCGTTCGAGGCTTTTGTACGCTCTCGACGCTCTCTATGTGTCGCAAAGTGGGTGGGACTGATCGTTTTAAACCTAGAGGAAGGGTGTCGACACGGCTGCGACGCGTTTCGAGACACGCAGTTGGAAGAAGGGGAGACGGATCGAGAGAGAGAGAGAGGGTCGAAACACCTTTGGCGTCTTTCTTTATTTTTCTCGATTCTTCTCCGGTTACGGCGCCTTCAGCGCGTCGACGTTTCTCTCGTGCTTCGTTTGCAGAGAAAGGCGAAGGAAATCGTTGGAAAACGATCACTCGTCAGGTCAAAGGACGCTCGATGGACGATTCGTCGATCTCTGGCCGGATACTTCTCTACCTTTCTTCGAGGCAGGACCGAATGAGAGAGCGGAAAATGGCGATACCGAGGAATCGTGGCATCTAGCGTGTTACAAATTTCGTACGAAGTGGAGAGCTCGCATCGACGTCGCTTCTTATCTTAACGATTTACGAAACTCGCATACGAAATTTAGTCCGAATGATAAGCGGAAACTCGAGGAAAGGAAATTTCGTATGGGAAATTAACGAAGTAACGTTGGAAGTCTTCGCGAGTTGTACGAAAGCGAGTAACGAGACGGATTACGTCAGAATTTTTCGATTGGCAATTTCGTAGGCGATGAGAGTGGAGAATGAAGCGGAGATAACGTAGCTTTATCTCGATGAGAAAGCATCACTCGTATCTACGATAGTTTTGGCAGGTAATAACAACGCGATAGACAGCGTTAGAAATCGAATAACGTACGAAATATCGATAAATAAAGAAAAATCGATGAATATACGTCAAAAAATGCACACTTGATGTATTAGGTCTATCGGGAAGTAACCAAAATTTCTTCGATTTTAAAAAATTCTTTTTTATTTTATTTCAAAGATTTTTTAAAATGGGAATCGAACGACTGCCTTTACGCTGGCAAGAAGTGTTAGAAATTGATGGAAATTATTTTGTTCCCCAGTATTTAAGATTTCTTTCATAAATAAATACAAAAAAAGATTTCGATTACTTTTCGGTCCCCCTAATACTAATTATTAACAAATAAATAACAAAAAGAGGGGATTGGAATTCTTCACCAGCGATACGAAGACTAATAACGGAAAGAGTAACGCCTCGATCAGCGGTCTCGTAAGGGATGAGAGTAGAAAGGACGATAAAGAATACAAATCAGCGGTTTTCTTCCCGAAGAAACAACTTCGAAGCAACACCATCGCTCTTAGAAAGCTTTGATAATTCGAAGTTAAGCAGGTACACGCTCGAGTGAAACGGAGTATCGATAAGAGCGACCAACAACGAAGAAACGGCGAATAACAGGCGTGACAGAACGTCGGCAGGTACCGAGAATACGCACTTAATAGAGACTGTCAATTACGGAACAAAGCGCGAATAACAAAGGAAGAAGGCGGGTATTATTTGCGAGCGGATACGGGAGGCTTTGAAACGAGAAAAAAAACGACGTTTAAATAGCGACGATGTAAAGTCACGGAACGACGGAAAGGGCAACGGAGACGCGACGCAGAGACGACAGGAGAAGGACCGACAATTAGACATCTCGGTGCAATCAAATGCTCGATTTGTCTTTAGACATTTCCACGCGGAAATAATGAAACGGAGTTAATTGTATTTCTTTGAATTATTGGACGAACTTCGGCTAAGAAGAACGTGACGTAGAATCAGCGAAAAAAAAGAAAAAGAGAGAGAGAGAGAAACGATGCAACAAAAACGACAAAGAAAGAAAGAAAGAAAAGGGAGAATAAATAAAATTCAACAATCATATCCAGCGCTAAAAACGCGAGCGGTTACATCGAGGACGAGGGCAACGACAAGATCGAGGGCCAGGACCAAGATGAGAAGGACGACGACGATGGGTACGCTACAGCCGGAGGGCTAAGAGAAAATACATAGAATTGCGGTCCCTCGGGTATCTGCTGATATAAAAGGAGACAAAATACACACACAAGCCGCAGGCATGCGAGATATGGTTCTCGCGCGTAGAAATGAAAACGAGATTTCCCTCTGCGCCTGGGAATCGACGTTGGCGCTCGCGTGCACACCGTACCACCCTTTTTTCTTATTTTCCTACCGAATGTTTCGTGGCTCCCTCCATTCGGGGTACGTCCCTCAGCGCGATTCACTTTGCGTCTCGCTCCACCCGATACGTCGTTCGGCCTTTTCCTTTCTCTTGGTTACTCCGGCGCATCCTCGACTCGAATTCATCCTTCGTTCGGATTAACGAGGACGTTGTTGGCTCTCGTCTACGGGCGAACGATCGTCGCGTCGAGCGTTTTTACGAGGTACTATCGACGAGGAAGGATAAGTCGTTCCTCGCTGGGAGCTACGAAACTTCGAACTGTAAAGTCGTATTCTTAAACGTCTCTTCGGAGCACGACGAAGACGTTCGTTCCTTTACGGTGTCCGATCAGATGGCGAACTCGCGCGCACCTTCGATAACACCGACGAACACCAGAGTCCAAGAAGAAAGTCGGAAACGACGAAAGAACGACCGCCGCGAGGACCGATTAAATTTCGCTCGCGACTATAATCGAGTATCGTAATTACCGTGACTCGTTACAGGCTCGAATCGCTTAGTAATCGTTCCACGTCGATTCGGATCGTCGAAAATTCGAAAAGGAGCGTTATATCGACCCTGACGCGGCTCGTAAACTCCTCGATGGAAATTTTATCGGCGAACTTCGGCGCGTAACTCGTTCGTTGTCGCGATCGTTCGACTCTCGCGCGTAGCCGCGCACCAAGGAGCCAACGACGATAAAACCAAAGCGAATTTGGGACGTAACGCGTCGAAAGGACTTCTCGAAACGACGTTCGTCTCTATTTTTGCTCGTAGCAAAGCGGATGGACCGCGCTCGATGGATTTTCATTCGCGCTGCCGCCGTTCCATTCGGAAGGACTCGTCGTCCTTCGTACGCGATAACGGCCGAGACTATGGCGAGAAATTGCGGGGCTGAATACGAGCGAGCGAAAAACGCGAGCGTCGCTCGACCGTCGAAGGTAGGAAAAATTCCAAGACGGTCGTTACGAGGCATCCCGCTCCTCCTCCAACTGTGCTTTTACTCGTGAACGCGCCTCGTACGAGGGTAGAGTCCTTTGTTACGCAAGGATAAGCAAACAGGGCTTAACATCATGGAAAATATTCTCGGCTTTGACGTAACGACTGGTCCTCGTGGGTGAAATTTTTTTTTCCTTCGCGGTCGATCCGATGAATTTTATTAGAAAACGTCGCGCACGATCGAAGTTACTTCGATCGCTTTCGCAAAAAGCGTCGCTAGCACGGAGTCGACGTCTTATCGCGTCTCGCTTCTCCACTCGGGTACTCGACTTTAGTGGAGTCGATGGCGCGCGTAGCGGCTGTTGGCTTCCGCGAGGAAAAGAAACGGAGAAAAACAAGAGCGTCTGGTACATCGGTGTACGGTTAAACTGGAGAAAAAGTACGGCTCGATGGAAAGTCGATTCCGTCGGGCTGCGCGAGTTGACGCGTTATCGTGGTGCGTCGAACGAGACTAGGTGGGAGCGGGTCTTCGTACGCGCGAATAACGTCGACGGCCCTTTCGAAAAACGCTAGCGCGGGTAGATGGCCGGGTGATACTGAAAGGGAACGAACGAAGGTTCTTTTCATATGGGTACTTCGAGCCGATGAGCTCATTGAGATTCATCGTGGGGAGCATCGATGACACTCGTTCGTATGGATGTGTGCTGCTGATCCAAGGCGCTACCGGCAGGGGTCAGGGGTATGCCTGGAGTACACGCCTAACAGATTTACCATGGAAACGTCCACAGCATCGCGCTAACGTGGGTGAATGGGTGGAGTTTCGTCGATCGTGCTACCAAGGCCGCTTGTATTCGTTACACAAGCTCGGATACGCGGAACTGGCGAACGTAGAATGCCTATGAATACACGTGGTCGATGTGGCGTGGCCGAGTATATCGTTTGGGACGTGCTTGGATTAACGAATGAGTAATAACTGAAATGGTTGCCGAGGCTGCTGCATTCGCCAATGCGCTCAGTCACCACCGCTCTCAGACCGTCGGTGGAAACTTTACCATCGTGGCTGCGTGCTACGTTTATGTCGTCGTCGTCGTCGTCGTCGTCGTCGTTTTCACGTCCTAGCAATTAATATACGAATTACAAAGCAGCCATCCTTTAATCACGTCACGAGATTCACGATAGAACGAGACAGTTCTCCGAACAATTGGGTGGGCAATTAGCGATTGCGGATTTTGTCAATAGATGGTCTTAGAACGTTCTTTTGTTAGGTCAACGTGTTCAAAGCATATAACCTATATTTTTATCTTGACGTTTAGACTTCTACCTTCAATTTAGTAAAAAAAATTGTATCGATTAGTTATTTAGTTTCGTTTTAATCTCAATTTAAAAATGGATGAATAAGACGCGTCTGAAAGATGGTAAAAGGTTATCGATAAAAACGGACGACATCTAATCGAATAAAGTTACATCTTTAAGCAAAAATCTGGAATTTTCCTTCTTATTTAAAAGCCGCGATCACTCAGTTTGCCAAGGCAATAGCTTGGACTCGTAGGGAATACGAGATGGTAGGCAAGTTTACGTCGTTGTTTGTAACTAATATAAATAATAATATAAATTTGTCACGTTGTGGATAAGTTGTGGCTCGTCGATATCGAAGACCTTTGATGCTGGTTCAAAGAGACAGATACGAAGGATGGTAGCGCGTGCTTTGATGAAATCGTGAGATTCGGTGAGATGAACGCGAACGGTCATCCTATAATCTATATACGGGACGTAGTTATTATATAGCGTGTCTTTGACTACACGACGATGTAGTCAAAGACGGCTCTTTGACTTTCGAATGGGCGTCGTGCTCTCTTTCATCGCGACCCGCGTTTTGGTGCGTCGTCTCTCCTTATCTCGTTTTACCACTACTCAGAGTTCGGAAAGGCGAGGGAGCGCCACCGTAATAAATAGTCTTCCGAAGATTTCAACTTCTGCGTTGGATTTCTCCAAGAATCTAAGCTTCTCTTTCCCTTTTGTTAAGTAAATCATGGCGACGTTCGGCGGGGCTCGTCGCGAGACGATAGATTGCCTGCTGTCTTTTAATCGAGGTTTGAATCTAACCAGAACATTTTATCGATCCTGGCCGAGATTAGCACGTTTTCGTCGTTCGAGCCAGAACGAAGCTTCTTCCTTTTCCATTCACGTCGAGTTTACTGTCGCGTCCATGTTATCGGAAATGATCGAAAAGACATCTATATCCGGTCTTTGCCGTAACGCGTTTAAGAATTACTCGCGTAGTAGCGTCTCGAAGTCGAAGGTAATTCTTAAAGGATCGAGCAGACCTTTAAGCCGGTAAGATTCTGTTACAGAGACGAGCAAACAGGTGTGAAAGCAGTTATTTTCGTTACGAACATCGCTAACGGAGAGTATGGTTTCTACGTGACATAACAATGGTAACTAGCTACTGGAAAATAGGTAAGCTACCGGTAGTTACGCTTTCCTTTGGCACGAGAACTCAGCCTCTTCGACGCGGAAGCTCCTTTTCTCCTTTTTATCGCGGAACCTTACATTTTCCACTTCGATATTACCCATCTTCGAGTAATACCCATAAAAACGTTACGCGGAATCTAGTAGGATATCCTTTCGCCGATTAATGCGATTTTTGGAGAAATATTCTAGAGGGGTAATCGTTTTTAAGACACGAGATGTACGATTTACGGACGTACGTTTTAAGATACACTAAGAATGACAGGTGTCGATATAGAGTTTGCGTGCACTCGTTCGAGTACATAAAAGTTAACAATAATTCTAAGGAAAACCTATTAACAGATGCGAATTCTCGCATTCGTAACATCGCGCAACACGATGGATAAAAGAACTCTAATTTTAAGTAATTAATTGATAGATAGATCGACGTGGGTCGCGTAAACATCGCTCGCGTTAATTAACCCGTGCTTATGAATAATGTAATTACTTTCTAATTAGGATTATATATCTTGTCCGTATATCGTGTATGCTTCGTTCGAGATTGCCGATAAGCTGATTAACATTCGATCCAACATGACTTCGTTAGCTGACTAGAATAAGCTTTCATATCTTATGTACGATGTATTCCTTGTCTCAATTCGCTCGATGTTAAACGAATGTACCAAAGTAAATTTCGCTTTAAGTATTCAATTACTGAAATGGAGATGCTCGTATTTCGAATGTGCTCCAAATTCTTTTATTCGTGATTCTTTGGAAAATTATGACAGCCAATGAAAATTATTACTCGTCGATAGGAGATAAAAGGCATCGCTAAGAATTACCAAAAGATGTTCATATTTTGACGTAAGTTTTAGTATTACTCGATCGATTCATCCGTAGATTAAAATAATGTTTCTCCGACTAAAATAAATCGTTCGCGATACACGGTTTTATTATATAAGACCCGATAAGATTAAAAGATAAAGATCTGTTCTAGCTAACTCGTCTCTTACGACTGTCACTTAAATTCGGTCGTAGAATCTAGGAACGATGTGACCAGAATTTTTGGTCAAATTTTTACATTTCAACCGTTAAAAATACTCAGTTATTTCACGTAGGATTTTTTAAATATTCACGTTGTCATTTATTAACGAGAATTATACGTTTTTATATAACCTAGAGGACTGCTTTAAAAGGGTTTCATTTATTTATTGTCTAGTCTCGGACGCGTTCCTCGACGTTTTAATGAAACATTAGAATGGTATATATGGAAAGTTTCATAGTTCTTCGAGGTTGGCAGAATTCATTTGCTTATATTAATGCGGTTGGGGTGAAACGTAAACTTCAAAATGGGACATCAATCAAGTGTAGTTACTCTATCGTCGAGCTTTCAAAATTAATCAGTGATATAAATAATAGATGCGTCGCGATCGCAGAAGGCAATTCGACGAATAAATTAATAGCAGCGGAAGAAATTTACCTTCTGGTCTATCTAATCTTTAGGCCTTGCTAAATTAGAAACGTACGAAATATGAGAATATATTCGATTCAAAGATAGTTTCAGGATCGTTCGAGTCGATTTTACCGGCATTAAAAACGGTAAAGAAATGAACGAAGAAGTTGCTGATGCAGAGAACTGAAACGAATGCTCCGTGTGTATAATATGTAGGGTGTGTACTTGTATGTGTGTTGTGCGCGAAGAGAAACTGCTGTTCGAAACACCCATGTCCTTTTAATTGTCGCCTCGTCGGAAAATTCTGCTTGCATTCGTGAATGTTTGTCTCGTAAAATGATACTGTGCGAAATATTCACCGTTGCATCTTGGACGACCTAAACACAGTTTTCGTCTGTTACGAGAAAGAAAGAGAGAGAGGGAGAGAGAGAGAGAGGAAGAGTTTTACTTTAATCGTTTCATAATTTATTCGCTCATCGTGCGTCGATAAATAATTTTAATTGATTTAAATCCTTCATCTTCAAGGTGCAATTAAACGGAAACTCAGAGCGATTAAACGAACGAAACGATAACACGTTCGTCTCTAATATAATATAACGGATAAGAGAGATATAAATTCACTCTCTCACGTACGAACGATTAATACGCGGATTACGGAACATCCTTTAAACGAAGCGCAAAATTCGTACATAAACGACAGCCCTTCGATCTATCTCGAGGCTGGATGTGCTTTTATCGTGACTCGCGAGTATAAGCACGTTTTCTTCATCATCTACCAAAGGGTCTCTTCTCCCGGATGTCTTATGAACTCCGTTCGTTCCCCTTCCTATTTATCAGCGAGTGGTTCGCGTTGCCAAAGATTGCGACGAATTGGGCGGAATGAATCGAATTTTTCGTCAAACTTTTATCAAAAATCGTAAGATATCGACGAACCGTAAAACGACTTTTCCATCGAGTCGAAAGGAATAGCGATGATCTAAAAGTATTCTTGTTGTTCGGACGATGGAAAAATTGTAACGTTTAATATTTAATTTCCTCGACTCTACGATCGTTCGATTCGTTACTTTTGTACGAGACCGCGCATTCGTGGAGCAGCACGATGTTATTTCTTTCTTAAGTTAGACCCTTACTGTAGGAGTACGATTTAATTTTAATGAAATTATTTGTCTCGTATCAACGTAGAACGACCAACGATTTAAACCGTTGAGAACTCGAGTGTCGCTTAAAATCAGCCAGTCTGGAAGCAGTATAAGTAAGCTTGTACGTTATTATCTTTTATGCATGGCGCGAATCCTGATATGTATTTCATATTTGAGAAAGAGATGAAAAAGGAAATACTGAAAGTGCTGGAAGAAAGAGTTTATTCGTCGCGGAAGATCTCGACGAGCTTCCAAGCGGTAAAATTCGAGAAGTCGCGCGTCTGGAAAAGCGAAACCGCAACTGCGAAATGCGAGACGTGGAAAGAACAAGAGAGGCGCTTATTAGAGTCAGTAATTTTCGTGATGAAACAAAGACGGGTTTCTTGAAAATATTACTCGCGATCCACGGTCGGATATTCGCGCGTAAGCGCTAAACGATCGAAGCTTGATAATTCAAAGATTATATTTCAAAGGAGTTTCCTTCTCGACCAACCAGCGGTTTTATCCACACAATTACGATATTTAATGTTTCTGATTCGTAAATGAAAAATAAATGAACCCTCGATTGACACAAGCACGCGCACATTGCTACTGTGATACGCACGCCAATATAGTAGCGCGAAAAGGAAAAGCTCGCGATCGATAAAACGATTAACGCTCGCCGTACAGAGCTACAAAAATCGTTAGAATCGACGCGATAAATCGCGATATAATCTGAATATACATCGAGAGGAGATTTATTACGTATTTCTTCAATGGAGTAAAATCCTCGAACCGGGTCGATGGTTAAAATTCAATTTATTAAACTCCGTAAATCGATCGAACAAACAAATTTCAATTTCGAGCTATTTCCGTGCTTTTGTCCACTTCGCAACGCGTTCTATTTGAATTAACGAAGGGACGGCCCATCCTTCTCCCTTTTCGAAAAAAATTCAGGAAGACGAGCGCTGGGAAATGCCGCCTTCCGTTCGCGTTCTTTCGTGAATCATTAGGCCAACGATGAACGTCAAAACGCACGCGCGCCTACCGCAGCCGTAAGAACCGATGAAGCGTCCGAATCGTCGTAGACGATGAGACGATGTCACGCGAGGGACTCGTTTGCGCCTAAGCCTAAAGAAGGACGAAACGATGACGATGACAAGGACGAGAACGACGTCGAGTCCATTAAGAGTCCGCTCGAAACTTTCTTTCTCAACCTTTCTCGCGAGCAACTTTCCCCGAAACTCTCGAGGAAACGAGGCGTACGAGTTTTCGTGATAACGACGATATTCACCGTTTGGACAGCGCGATAAAAAACGACCCACGAACGATTCCCTCCTTGAAATTTTCCTCCTTCCCGATCGCTCGACCGACCTACGAGGAGATGAAAACTTCCGCGAAAGATATCGGAATTTGGCGGACGGTTGATGAGCATCGCCGCGAATTTCGCGCTTTCGTACGTCCTATGAAGGTAAGGGCAACGGCATGGGCGCACGCACGTAATCGCGCACGCACGCATGCAGCCGCTCGTCGCGTATGGCGCTCACGATCCTCCTATAATAACAAATGCTGGAAGGAAAAGGGGCTTGACGCGGCCGGAGGACAATGGGACGGACGGCGAATCATTTTCAAACTGGAGAAAGAGCAGGCAGGCAGGCAGGCAGTCCTATTTCGAGCGCGGCTTAAATTCGGCCTCGATCGTTCTCGAGAAGGCGAAGGGGGAAGGAGGAAGAGGGGGTGAGTCGGTAGGTCCGAGGAAAATGCACGGAAGTAAAAGTAGAAGAAGAGGAAGAAGAAGAACACGAGGATGAGGAGGAGAAGAAGGCGGAAGGAGGGAGAAAGAAGGTCGTCGCCGGGTTGGACGAGGCGATAGCACGAGCCTGGAAGAGGAGAACGAGAGAAGGCATAAATTCAGGCATTTTTCGCGAAGTTTCGGCCCTCGGGACACGGTAATGGCGTGTGGCGAGCCGAGCGCGCCCGTTTATGTTCGAATATGAGGGAAGACGCGACGGGTAGTTGGAGAGAGCGAGAGGAACGTTGGGAGAGCGCAGCCAGGCTGGAAAGGAAAAAGAAGAAAGGCTGAAACGAAGGAACGAATATCTGGCGAGGAGGCCGCGACTAGGTCGGTCGATCTACGTACGTCCTGCGTTGCAATAGAAATCCCTCGCGGCGTTGGTAGGCGCTTTTCCTTTTCACCGATCGCATCGGACCGCGATATTCCTATTCAACGGCGATGTTATAATAATATTCGCGTCTAATGACGATAATTGGATGAACGGCGCGATTGCGCGAATGATAACAACGAGATAACAAGAACGATGGCGTCGATGTTGCCGATGACCACGACAACAACGACGACGACGATGACGTCGATGACAATGCTCGTAATGCCGATAGGAATAACAACGATCCTCAAAGCCGTTAACGACCAGTTACGCGTCTAACAAGATCAATGACTCCAACGAAGTTATGGGGAATGTATTCCGCGTTTGAAATGCCGCGCTACCGAGAGCCCCGTAATGCCATTCCCTTATAATGGAGGTATTTCCAAGCTCGTTATCACTATCACTGTTAACGCGACGGTCTCGTATCGGGCTCGAGACGACGACTCGTGAGGAAGACTTGGCGGCTTACGTCGTGCGTTGTCACGTGGTTGCGCGCTTGATTCGTAAGTTCTGCAATTTTTTTTCTTTGTTTTTTGTTCGTTGGTTGGCCGATTTTCCCCAGGAACGGAGCCGTTTGCGGACGTTTTCGGCAGTGTCGAAGAATCTTTCTCTAGAAAAATATCGCGCGTAAGGATAATCCACTCGAAAGACGGGAGTACGAGACTTGTTACGAGCGCGACACCGATGTCGTTTCAGTGGAATTTCGCGGAGATATTATCGTCGTTTCTTACAGTTTCTTCCGTTTTTCCGATGCAAAATCCTGCCCGCGATATTATCTCGGATGAGACTCCATCGCGGGATACCAAACGTATCCGTGGTAATAATGGCGACGGTGGTGGTAGCGGCAGTGACAATAGCGCGGTAACCGTGGCGATTCGTAATCAACCGCGGAGGAGCTGTAACGCGCGACAAACGCGTCGCGATTTTCGCGAGATCGCCTCGAAGCGAAGGAAAAGCGAGGGAGAGACGTGGATTTATTCGAGTGCTTCGCGATTTGAATCGAGGAAATTTCCAAAGAAGTTCTCGCTTTGTCGACGACAAAGAACGAAAGCGATTACGCTCATTGCCGAACAATTTCGAAGTTCGTCGCGTTTCCGTTCCTTCGATCACGCATCGATGAATCTCGCGAGTAAGCAGCTCAAGACGAGCGAATGCCTCCGACGTAAGAATGGAAAACAAGCTTCGTCGAGTTTGATCTTGTAACAACGCGATGATAAGCCACGAGAGCAGCTTACGAGCTCGCGACTTGCGAATTCTCTCTTTCATTCTAATCGAGAAATATTTCAAAATCGTAGCTAAAATCTCGTAGGAGCTTCGATTCGAATAAAAACGAATCAGCGGAAGAATCGATACCTCTCACGATTGCAGACTTAAATTAAAAATTCATAAGTAATAGAACAAAGAAAAAATCTTTCTTTGCTCGACTATTCGCAGTAACGGCAGGAAGTTGTAGATGATAACTACAATAATTTAGTTCAGATCGACTCTTTTAAAGTAACTCGAGTTACTGTATTTATTCGTCAGCGCTTTATTAGATCTAGTTAATACAATGCCTTAGTTATCTATTCGACGATACCGAAAATGGTATATTTTTATAAATAATTCTTTTGTGTAAAATACGTTTTCAGTATGTCTTCTTATCGTCTTTTCGATTCTTCGAACGATCGAATTATCGAAACGTTCCTCGTCGTGCCACTTTTTGGTTGGAACCGAGTCGTTTTGGCAGTGGTAACGCAATCTCTCTCTCTCTCTCTCATCCTCCCGCCCAAAGAAATATTCAGACGGGACATTGGCTCGAGCGTCGCGGTCTAACGACGTCGAACATCGCTGCTACCTATGGGTTCCGCGTTGGTGCCGCCACTGCGAACTACGTCCACGGTTTACGATTTTCCCCTTTGCCGATAAATATCGCGTGCGAGCGCGTGAAATAAAGCCGATGGCGGCAGCTGCTAGCGCGCACGATTATAAAGAAGCGCGAAAGGGGATTACTCCTCGCGCGTATCCGTGTACATGCAC
>JAITYT010000701.1:35564-74108 GCA_025433975.1 Liostenogaster flavolineata | reverse complement strand
AGAGAGAGAGAGAGAGAGAGAGGCGCAAAATCGCGCGTTCGTGTCTATCGACGATCGAAAGGGTTTTTCGTAATAATAAAATAAAAAAAAGGAAAAAAGAAAGAACGAAAACATGAGAAAGAAATAACGCACAGATACGATCTATTCTATGCACAGATCGCGAATCCATTTTTCCATGGCGTTTCGATGCACGCTCGGATTATCATACACGTAGAAAGGCCTCGTGACGTCAAAGGTAAAGGCCAGCAGTGGATCGGTTCGATACGGTTCGCGTTGGTCCGTAGAAAAATTCAGGCGTCTCGAAGGTACGTGCTCTCGTACCGTAAACTGGTGTACACACACGTATACGCGTGGTGGTACGTAGGACGTTACCTGAATTTGTAGGAACCGCATAGTCGAATTACACGGACGAACGCATCGACCGAACGGCCATTTTGGTCTACGAAACGTCTCGTCCTTTTAGCGTCGTTCGTCGCGGATCCGTTCGAGACTTAATCGTTCTCTCGTCGATAATGCAACGGTCGATGTAGCTTAGAATGCAGTCGGACTTCTTCTCCGGTTGCGCGTCTCTTCCTTCTCTTACGAATTTTTGCCTTTCGTTTTACGAGCGGTCGTCCCGTCGTCTCGGCTTTAATTATTTTAGCACGACGAGGGAAGCGCTTTAGCGCGGACGAAAACGGAAAGATTTTCCCTCCTACCAGATTTTACTTTACTTTCCCTCCTTTGGAAAGGCAAGCTCGCCGGCTTCTTTCTTTCTTTCGTTCGTTTATTCGAAGTCACGCCGTCGATTGCAACGTCCCTGCTATCTTCATTTAATTGGATTTGTCTTTCTTCCTCCCTTCCTTTATATTTCTTCCTCTCCTTCTTCCACCTCTTTATACATCCGCACGAAGATACGACGAAGCGTACAGTGCTCGACGATTGATTTTTTCGAGCTTCGCGAAGAATTTAATATTCGTAAGAAACTTGCGTTCCAAAGTGATACGAGTCAACGATATATCGTGCATCGATATGTACGATACGTACATATACGTACGCGGATACAATTGCCCGCGTAATTAATTATCGCAAATTTCTTTCGTCGATTATCCTCGAAGGAGAAGAGGCTGATAAAGCTCTCGCGAACGCTCCATTCTCATCCGTGGATGATACGCTTCGTAGACAATGGGATGTGTCTGAGAGAAAATGAGCAGAAAAGCGAGGGGAAGGAGAGCGTTAATTATTAACGTTGATTAAAAACGGTCAATAGCTAATCCGCATGAAGTAATTTTCTTAAGAGAATTTAGAAAGAGCAAGCTACTTTAACTCTTCGTTCGGAGGGTAGTGCTTGCATGGTTCTGAAACATCGACGTGGCGCGCGGATACTGTTTTATTCGACGAAAGCGGGCTTGATTCTTAAAACGGGGACGATTACGCACGAGGGAGAGATTAGCAATATCTCGGAGAATCGCGATGAAACGCGAAATTTATGCTCTTTCGTCGATTTAGCGCCTCTTATCGATCTTCGCGCGTACAAAAAGCCATCGAGGCTAACGCGATAAAACGCGTCGTACAACTTGCCAACCCCTTCGAGTCCTTTTAAATCCTCGTCGATTTTCCTTTCGGTACGCGAGCAGCCACCTTTCAACTTCGTCCGCCCGATCAAAGCGCAACGACAATGGCTGATGTTCTCTCGCGGACCACCAATCCGACCGCTTGGCTTTTTCCTGGTGTCGAGATCGTGGATCGTAGGCGGTCGCGGCCTGTAAAAGGACTCGAGGCGACGCGAGCTTTATTAACGCAACTACACCGGTTTAGCTTTGACCAAATTAAAACACACTTGCCCGGTCTACCCTCGGCTAAGCCAGAGGATATTCATTTGAGAGCGGTTCCCTCTGCGTTCGTTGGCTCGACGCCTCCGCCAGCTTTTCGCTTGCCCCCACCGTCGTCGTTCACCGCGATCTTCCACGTCGTTCTTTCTCCTCTCTTTCGCCCTTTCCTTTACCCTTCTTCCCCTCGTTACCCTTCTCCTTCAGACCGTTTCCCCTTATTTTCCAACCCCTCGCTTCTCTCGCCCCGACTTTCCACCGTTTTCTGTCTCCCTTCTTTTTCCTTTTCGGACCCTTTCCTTCGGTCGCTTTTTTCTTTTCCCTTTCCCCTGCCTCCCGTTTTTTTTTCTATTCGTCGCTCTTCCTTTTTCAATGGCGCAAAACGGTGGGAACAGTCGGAATAAGTAGAGAAAAGAAGGGAGGAGGAGGACGCGGCCGCGCTAGTGCGCCGCGTCCACCGTAAACAGCGTTAAAAAGGATTTAGTGGCGCCTCTCTACCACTACGGTAACGGCTAGCCAAACGCCATATTCCGTTTCGTGGCACCTCTTTTTTTTTCGTTCGCTGTTCGTTCAACCCGTCCGGCTGTTCGTTCATCCGTCCGTCCATTTTACGAGCTTCGCCTCTCTTCCTTTCTCTTTGTCCATCGTTCTTTCTTTCTTTCTTTCTTCCTTCCTTCCTTCCTTCCTTCCCTGGTAACCCCCATTTTTTTACCTCTTTTATTTTTCAGCTCCGGCTGAATTATTGCGAAAGCTCGAGACAGGGACGAAACGATTTTGCGTATGTTTCCCTTTGTGATCGAGCGGACGGACGACCGGACGGACGGAATAATTTTTACAATCGCCGGCTGTCGCGTCGACGGGAAATGTAGAAACGCGAACGTTCGGTTCGACGATTATCGTTTACCGATTCGGAGAGCGCACCAGCGTCGAATCGTGCATCGATAGACGGACGGACGGACGGACGATCGAATATGTAAATCCGAAAACGAGGATCTCCGCGCACAAGCGAAGGTAACGCCAAATTTCCGTGGAAAGAAAATGATTCGTTGAAGCTCGGCTCGCGCGATGACGACGAGGTTTGCTCGCTTATGCTCGGCTATGCCTTCGTTTTTCTGATATTGGATTTTTTTGCGGTGGATCGCTCCGTTCATTCTCTCCTTTTATTCTCTTTCCTCTCGTTCCCTTTCTCGTTACAGTTAGCTTCTTTACGTGACACTCGTAACTTGTCATTGATCGAAAAATCGATCAAAGTATGAGATGGAGAAATATTCAATTTTACTGTCGAACGGCGAGTTTCGTTCACTTATCCGCGATTATACTTTTGTTTTTTTAATAATAAATTTTTTGCGGTTTAACATTTTTCCAGGTATAAAACGGATAAACGATTTCTATGATCGATCTTTGATCAAGCCTCGAGTAACACGTAGTTCAGGAAAAGGAACGCTCATCGCAGCGGGTTGTTCCTTCGAAATTCTCGTTTCGGCTCGAGGGCGACGCATCGTATGTGCGCGAGATAAGCGTCGCATAATTTATATACAAAGCATTGAAAATTTAGGTGACGCGTGTATTTGTACGCTCCGCTCCGCGTCGGTGCAACAGGTTTCATTTTGTCCCTGCGTCGCGATCTTCCTTCGTGCATCGTGCGCTTTTAATAAAAAGCGTCTCAAGTTTGTAACGTCAACAAGTAATTTAAGGATCTTCGAGAGCAATTGTACGCTTTCCACTTTCGTCTTTTCTCGCGTTCGATTTGATCCGTTTCATATACTACTCCGTCGTTGCGCATCGATGATCGCGAATACGAGAAGTTTTAACGATCTTCGCGATACGGACTGTTTTACTTTCGAGATCAAAGCACTCGATGTTGCCTAAATTCGTGAAACTTTCGAAGGTAGAGAGGCGCTTTAATTTCTCGATCGATCGTCGATGATTCGAATGTGGATGAAAGCGGCCAGTCCAGGGGAATCCCGATCTTTCGGATCTCTATCTGCCTTTCGCGTTATTCCGTTTACATCGTTTTCATGCGGATGCACGTCGCGCGATACGGTTGCGCGCGTTTTATTCGACCGTGCGTCGCCCGCGGCTCTCTTTTTTCGCTCTTGTAATCCGTCAAAAATTAAAAAATTCAATTTAACGTATCTGCATATATTCACGATTCGGACAAGCGTAAAACGCGCATAAAAGATGTAAATTAGTCCGGCCTTTTCGCTGGAAATGCGATCGTTCGTTTACCAAATTTATGCCTACCGCAGCGACTTTTCGTCGGTTCGAGTTTTTATACTCGAAATCGAAATAAAGTCGCGTTATTTTTGGTCCTGCGCGCGAACGTTAAGCAATCGATACGGTTTCTCGATCGTAAACTTTCGTAGTGCCTTGTCACGAAGGCACGTTCACAAGGAACGAACGAAGGTTCGATCTAGCCGCGAGCTGTTAGAAGCAAATCGACGTGATGTTTCCCTTAAGACACGTCGTGAAGGCGATGGGTTAAGGACGGAAGCCTGGAGAAGACAAGGCGCGTCTTCGTTGATCGTCTTTCGATCTCGAGAATGCCACGGACTACGGAGACTCTCGTGAGAAGTCATTTCGACCCTGTTACCTTTCCCCTTTTTATTAGCTGCTATTCATCAATAGATAAAGCGACTTAATATTTTTCATAGTTGTGTAGTGCTTATTAATATATATATTATTTGTAATATATTATCGATGATTGAATGGGATCATTGAGCAGACGGCAGTCGAATAATAAATGAAAGAAATTTATTATAACAGAAATAGTACCGACTAATTAATTAAAAAGACTGACTTGTCTTTCGTTCCATGGCCACGCCAGATTAAAAAACAACAAAATACATACACGCATATGCACGATTTGTTTGCCACCGGTTGCTATGAAAACTCAACGCTCAAACTCGCACTCACATGCACTTCATGTGACAAAATTCACGTGCAATTCATGTGCGTGCCCTTGGAACGTCTACACCCTATGGTTGCACTACTTCGTCATTTTTTTTATCTTGTGAGCTTTGTAGCAATTTTACGCACACTTATATATTCTTAAACGAGTCTATCCTTTATTAAAGAAGCGAAACCGCGGAGTTAGGTCGTTAGGAAAAGGCCGGAGTTTAACGCTCGTAATTTAATCGCAATTAACCGTCGTTCCAAAACACTTTTCTCGATCGCGTTATTTCTCCATTACGACCCAAAACTCGTGGATTCTCACCGAAAAAAGATCGGATTCCCTCTGGGCCTGAAACGCGTGGATTTCCTTCCCAGTTCGGAAATGCAGAAGAAATCGTGTTGCACCTTTGCCGACGAAATTTTAATTTAGAAGCAAACGCCCAGCCACGAGTAGCCGATGCGTATCGCCGAAGGCTCATTTTAAAGAGACGAATAAACGACGCGCTGCGCGGTTAGCCGCGCTTCGATAAATCACGCCGCTGTGGATTTCATCGAAGCGACGCGCGATAGCACCGACGAGGGTAAACATATCGTCGCGCGAAGAAAATTCGGCAATATATATGTATATTGGCTGCGGCGTGGAAATTGCGCGCGGTACGTCGCGTCGTTGCGATATTTACCACGAAGAAATTGTACGTCCGGTCGCTGGAGAGTTCCGTAGGAAAAGCAAGACGATAGGACGCGGAGGACGGGCAGGAGCGGCGAAAGGGAGAAAGTTTCGAGAGCGGGAGGAAGCCGAGGTAACGCGGCTGCATCTCGAGAGTGGCCTCCGCCTCGCCTCCTTCCCCGAGACCCCCGGAGGCCATCGTGGATACGCTTCGCGAGGTCGTCTCGACTCTTTTCGACTGACAGGACGGAACGGCGCTCGCAGGAAATAAGAGCATTTCGCGAAGGCGGTCGTAAGTAGAGCTTGCGAAACAGTTAGGTTCGACTTGTTCGATGGCTCGAAGACCGTCGCGGCCGGGCTATCGATGAGACGAGGAGGGGGTCGAGGGGAAGAAGAAGGATAAGGAGTGGAAACGAGTGAGCCGGTCGTTCGCACGTTCTTCGATTGAGTCGTCGTCGTAGACGTCGTTGTCTTTTTCTCCTTCTTCTTCTTTTTCTTCTTCTTCGTTTCTTTACCTCTTACGTTTCGTCTAATGCGTCGATTCGTACGAAAAGGAAGGAACATCGAGTAGACGACAGATCGCGTTCGTCCGTTACATCGGTGTAATGGAGGAACGCGATGGTAGCAGCAGCGGTGCTACATTCTTTCATACGTGACCGAAAGCATCGGTGCAGATCGATTCTCCCACTCGTTACTCATACTTTACGAGGGACCCGGCCAAATTGAAGACGAGAAGGAGGCACTCGCGATCGCCGTTCGTGGGTAATCGTCGCTTTCGATCCTTCCGTCAATCTCGAATGAGCGAGACGGGAGATCGAACTTCGACGAAGAGTAACGGACTTCCAACTAATTTCGAGGGACGACCGCTCTTCCTTAATTTACCACCATCTCGAACGTCCACGTCCGGACGTTTTACGAGGTGGATCACTCGGAATTCCTCCTCGTTAATTATTGTCGATTGGATTTTACGATAGTTTCGTGTAGCTTCTTACCCTTATTTTTTCTTCTAACTCTTCTGTCGTTCGTTGCTAACCCATTTCTCGTGCCATTTATCAAACCTTCTGTTGAAAGGTCGAAATCGGTCACTACTATCGGCAGTTTCATTATGAGAAGAAATTTTTCCGCGCCCGATTTTCTGCTCGCGAACCTGGCTCGTGATATTCATGTTTGGGCCAAAATCTTCAACACGAGCCAGACTTGTTAAAGTACGAAAAGGGGTTAAGAAGAGTCGCGTTGGAAGGAGGACTTCGGATTGTCAGGAGTGCTAAGGGTTTAAGTCACGCGCCGGTGGATTCTGGAAATGGACCGTCGGCTGGCGCCATCTGGCGGATCGATCGCGCGCTACGTCACGAGTCAATTGGCGCGTTCGATCTTCGACCCAGTCACGTGATTGGGCCCAATTGATCCTTCGCGCCGCTCGACGGGTTGGCGCCAATCACGAGTATCTTCTTCGGCAATCCGTTGCGGCTAGTTTTCGAATCAGGCAATTTCATTGGTCAATGATCACGGGATTGACGGCAGCTTATCACGAGTCGACGTTAGTCGTGGTACGCGTGCGCCGTTGGAAGCTGTCGCGGCGCCACGGTTAGAGTTGGAATTCTACCACGATCTCGTTTGGACGTGCGTTGGTTAGTCTATTGCAAAGTTTAAACCAATGGAGCTTTTGCCATCCCTTTAGGATTAATCTGGTAACTCGGTTACCTGCGTCTAGGTGCGCATTGCTCACTCTCGTGCCTCGGGTACGCCTTGGATACGCGAGTTACTCCCGACTACCTTCGAACTCGCTGGTATCGCGACCGTTCGAGGCTTTACAACAGTCGACTGCTCTCTAACTCAACGATCGGCTAGTTTTCTATGACCGTAAAATTTTTGAATGCGACTATAAGGTTATTAGATATGGTCAAAGAAAGGAGCAATGTTTTGTTTAGAGTGAGATGTAATAGAATAATAAATGAGCCGTTCACTGCACAAATCGATTAACTACACTTTTTAACATATCTTAGATTTGAGTGCCAAAACACTTGGCTCAGTCAATTTTATTGACTAATAAGAAATGATTTATTTCAGAAGCTATTCCAATCAATTCCGCACTTTGATGTAAATCGATGCAAAAGCGCAAAATAACCGCTTTCCACGTAGTTTAAGCCAATGAAATTCGACTAATACGTGTTTTACAAGGTTTTATTAAAAATGACCAAACCGTTTTTTGGCTGTATCTTCTCGCACGATGCTCCTAGCGTAAAATAGACAACGGATATGAATTCTACGCGTCAAAAATTATAAGAAAACACCTTCCAAATGCAAAAATTCGAAATTTCGATTTTTTGCGGTTTTTAAGATTTTGCCAATGTATAATAGGCTTAGGATTATTTGCGATTTTGGCCGAAATCTGAAGGCCCGATTATATTCACACGGCTTTCCTGGATTTTTTTTACAAGATATTAAAATGCAATAATCAAAATTTTCTGATGCGTCAAAAAATTTTTGGATGGATTGATATACAGTGCGATACAATACTTTGTTGAAGAAACGTAGACCTTTTAATCGAACGCTTAAAAATTGCAGAGAAAATGAGGAAGAATTTTTCTCAATCTTCCATAATGTCGCTCGTATTTCCTCGTTGTCGATCGTCTTCGATCTTTCTCACGTTTGCTCATCGACGGATTCTCGCGGATGGTCATTTTAAGACGCATCACGTACGAAAGTGGAATATACGAGGATGATATGAGCTGCTAGAAACGAGGGAAACGACGAGAGTCGCGTCGTAAGTTAACCTTTTATAATACCGTTTACGCTCGGCGATATTCGCTTCGTATTCAACGTCGTCGTACTCTCGACATTGCCGGACGATATTTCTCCTCGATCGCGACTCGTTCGATCAGATACTAATCCGAAGGCAGGGAATGTCGCAGAAGGGGTAAAGAAAGGTCGTTAGTCGCGGCCCATATACTCGATGACTCTGTCAAAATCCGCTAAGCTGCTTTTTTTCGGCGCGGCTGCAGGAAGATAAAAAAAATTCTCGCTTCGCACGAAAGCAGAGGAGACTTTTTTCGCGAGGAAAAATACGAGCTACTGGAGATTCTCGTCATCGTACGTCGATTAGACGTCGACGTTTTTCCAACGTTCGTTTCACTTCGATCTCGGCAATTGTTCGGTATCGAAAGCGATCGGTATTGAGTGCCTCGATGCTTCTCGAACTTTTAACGACGAAAGCTGGATCGAGAACGAAGCTGCGTCATCGGACGCTGCGATCGACGCTTTTTCTTTCGTTATCCGCCACGCGATCGTCGAAAGTTCTTCGATAATATCGAAGAACGGCGTGCATCGCATCACAAAAGAGGCGAAGCGCCTCGTTAAATCGGTATCGCAGGCCGGCGTTGCGAATCAATACACGCAGGACGCTTCGAATAAACTGCCATCCATCATCGATACTCGAAAGCGCCAACGTGTTTTCGCGACACCGTGTATGGCGGAACTATGTAAGACGAACGGTTTTAGTCGTGCTTTCTTCGCCTCGCGAAAAACTGCGCAATTTCTTCTCGTTTCTCCTTGCTCCGGACGCCTCCGCGGCAAACACCTCGTAACGTTTTGGATATATCGCGGAATCTCGTCGTGCACTTTCCTCGTATTTTAATCCTTTGCTGCTCGCGTTTGGTCCAAAGTTTTGCGCGATGAATTCGCGTTACGTTCCCGTACGATAGTCGTTCTCGTGAATCGTATCGCATGGTCGCTCAAACGGCTGTACTAGAGTATAACCATACGTAAACTCGTTCTCCTTCGATTTCCAATAGGAATCGATATTTTGTGTTTAATTTTCGCCATTTCAATTTCGGCAAAGATTTTCCAGTCGAATAGCGAACGTCGATCGTCTTGTTTTTCGCGCGACGAGTACACTCGTCGTCATACGGCTAATTGCAATTTTCCGCAACGAGTACATTCGTCACACGGATAATTGCAACTTTTATCGACGAGTACACTCGTCTTCATTCGGCTAATTGCAATTTTTCGCGACCAGTACTCTCGTCACACGAATAACAGTTTCCCGCAACGAGTCCAACTCGTCGTCACACGAATAATTGCAGCTTTCCTCGACGTGTACACTCGTCGTCAACAGCAGGAAACTACGATCGAATCGACGCAAGTAGACCTACGAGAAGGCGTTTGAAAGACGCATCAACGTCGCAGAGCGTTGATCCGTGGTTTGTCTTTCATCGAAAGAAAACGCTCGCCTTTGGTCACTCGGAGATCATTGGCGATCGACGAAAGGTTAACGAGGTTATTTACGAGGAGGACCTCGATGGCGCGTGATAAGGGCATTTCCTCGTGGAAGGAAGGCGCTCGTCGGTTCTTTCGTTCGCTCGTCGACGATTTCGACAGCGCGATAACAGAGCTGACGGGGCAGCCTGGGAGGGGGAGGGGAATGGATTATCGATGGTTATCAAAGTGCACTTTCGGTTGGTCGTCGACGACGACGACGAGAGGTGCCGCACTTCGGTCACGACGCCATTCGAGGCATCCCCGTGGAATAAGTCGGTCATTTGTCAAAGCTCTCGTTCTCGCTCGCCTCCTCGAAAGCACGAGACGGCTTTCGGCGGTCGAGTAACCTCGCTTGATTGAGTAAATCACCACCGTGCCACCATGGATTCCGTTTCTCCCCTTCTCGGACTGCGGCTAACACGGAAGCACGTTCCGACCCTCCTTATTCTTTTCTCCCTCTCGAGCGTGTCGCTGCTCGCCTGCCGATTGAAATTCAGCATACGCTTTCGACGGCCATGCGAACCGTCCATACCTATCCATCCACTCGCTGTAAATATTCACCGTGAACGCCACGAGACAAATTGTTAACGCGACAGCGTTAAGCGTTCCTCGATTTCTCTCGGACGTGTTTTAACGTTGACGATTACATCGATAAGAATTCCTCGAGGATAATAATTGAGATCGATGCTGAACTAGCGAGCTTCAAGTTTGGCCAACCGATCGTTCGTGTAAATATCGATCAAATGTGATTTCTTCAGCGTCTTTCACTTGGTATTGGCTTGTTTGAAAGGTCTGTACCGATTTTTGAAGCAAACGAAATTTAATAATTGCGTCGGATGCTCAGAAATGATCGAATATATTATATATTTCGATATATTTACATACGATACTTGGAACTTGAATGAAACATGCATTTTATAAAATCGCGCTGTCACGAGTTCGTATTGTGCATTATAATCACTAATAATCCGAGCGGTTTGCTCGACTTACGGCGTTCTCTCGGAAGCCGGATGACCGAGTGAAAAGGGTCGAATTTAATCCACGTCGCGGACACCGATAAAAGAAATAGTCATTGCTAGATGGGATTTAAAGACCGCGAGAGAGTGCGCAGCATCGCGTGTAAACGACACTGTGCGTTACAATCCATCGTTAATACGTTTTTTATACGTTCTGCAATTTTTAAAAAATCGAAATAATTCTCTGCACAGCGAAACAGTTTGTCTTGACCAAGGATCGATAATATTTTTTCATTAGATACGTATCATAAACTCGCCCAACACGCCGACGAGGATAAATCCCGAATGTTTTCCGAAGCGTTCGTATGCTATCTACCTATTCGCAGAAGTAACGCCAAGAAGAAAGATGGATAAAGTTGAAACGTTCGATCATGAAATATCTACCTTTGCAGAAACGGTCCATATCCGCGTCCAGGATAAGAATTATGAACATTTCTGTCTTTTAGAGCTGGACGATAAGTGTACAAGATGTTTTGCAGCACTGACGAAAATAATCAAGGATAAAAATATCCGTACCGGCAGAGAGGAAGAGAAAAAGGTCTCATTTCAAAAAGGGAACGAGCAACTTGACGCCTTTCGGCTTCCTGAAGGCGATACGTTTCTACCGTAAAAACTTTCCGCGGAAAACTTCTTGATTACAGCTCGCTCGTTAAGAAATAACGAGAAGTTTAGCGGATTAGTTGCAAACCGATTTATATTTCATAAATACTAGTCTATCTTACACGTTAGAACTCCGACGAGTTACGATTTTCGCGATTAAACGTATCAGATTCTTTAATATTCGTAACTTTTAGAAGTGATAAAAAGTCTTTCTAGAAATCTTCGCTACGAACGAGCTCGTAAAAATTAAATCTAAATATTACGAATAGTTCCGCAATCTGTATCGGATGAGGTCGATTCAATGACGAAGTATCGACCAACCAATCGATTCTAAATAACTCGACTGTGCTCGAGTTCGCACGAATCTACCAAAGATCGTCGCGAGTTTCTTAGTACTCTTGAAATCGCGTTAAATACGAAGTAATCGTGCAAAACGAATGTCTACGACGCGACGTACCTCGCCGTTTTCTTCGTTCCTTGAATCGATCGCAATTACGAATGAACGAGCTAACGTTCGAACGCGTAAATCTTTAACTTCGGGTCGAGTGGCACGGAGAACGAAACGAGAGAAAGAATCACGTACCGACAGATTATTTAATATTCTTGGTTTCACGGTTGACACATTGCACTTTGAGGAGTTCGAACGAAACGAGAAAAGAATCGCCGAGTCTTTCGCGTTTTAGTAGCTAAACTCCTTCGGAGTTGGCCACGGTTTACCTACTCTCTTCTTCTTTCTCTTCCTTATTCGCGTGATCGACTATACTCCTAGCGCGCGCTCGGTTACTTTCATTCGTTTCTCCGGTTGTCCGCTGGTTCACGGCAACAAAATATTAGGTCGGTGCGTATAAAATGTCGGATTTCAAAGTGAACGTATCGAACTGCATATCTTTTTTTAAAAGCTGTCTATTTAATCAAAATATGCTCCATTTGCTTCGATACGCTTCTCCCAACGAGATTTTAATGCATGGATGCCGGTCTTAAAGAAATTCTCATCTTTAGGATCAATAAACTCCGATATGGAATTTTCCAAGACTGTCTTCATTTTCACACTGTTTAAAAAAATAAAAGTAGGTTGGCGAAAGATCCGGTGAATTAGCTGGGTGCTGAAAAATTCCATGTTTTAATTCGTTTAATTTCGCAATTGTTATGTACGACGTATGCGGCTTAGCGTTGTCGTGGAGGAGTATTGGACTACTAGTTGGCGCGGCACCCACTTATTCATTTTTTTCACCTTACCAATTTCGAACGGCTGGTTTATATTGCGTGCAGCTTTTGCACCATCGTTACCAAGTTCATACTCGTCTAAAAAAATTGCACGAATGTAGGTCGAATCCATATCCTTACGAAATTCGAAGCAAGTAACAAGATGGAACACTTTTGTTGAAATGTGACTCTGGCGATGGACAGTACGACTATAAACGAGGTTATGCCAAAAGCAAAAGCACAACGTTCGCGTGTAAAGAAAATCAGACATTTCATACGCACCAACTTAATACCTCCGCTTCCATTCGCGGTACCACGTTTATCCATTCTTACGACCCTCCTTTTGTTTGCCCACCCACGGCCGCCAAACTTTCATTCCTGATCGTACAATTTCGTCCTCCTACGCATTACCAGCTACTGTCCTCCCACGAACAACGCCGTTAGTCCCGACCCCAAGCAGACGTTCGCTCGCGATTTCCGTTTCGATCTCGCCTTCTAATCGTTTGCTCCGTTTCTTTTCCCTCTGGATTGGCGACGAGGGCTGCCGCCACCGCGGTTGGCTGGCAGCTCGCGATGGATTTCGCCCGTATCCGCATCGGTCGGCATTGGATTCCTCCGGGGAATCGATCCAGACTGCGTCTCCTCTCCGAATGTAAATTCCTTATCAAACTTGGAGTCGAATTACAAATTCGGAACGAAGCGAAGTTTTCCTCGCGGCGGCATGTCCTTTCTCCCTTAAGAGGACTTGCGGTAAGACGAGCGGTGCGGGTAGAGTGGAAAAGGTGGGTCGAGAGGAAGGAGGCTGGTAAGGAGAGGAGCGGTAGGACCTGGCTCGTAGCCTCGGTCTCCTAGGGTGGTTGAGGTTAGCAGCCGAACGAAAGGTAAATGGAGACCGGGCGTGGTAACCAAAGAACTTATAAGAGGAGAGTTACGACGACCGTCTCTGGCTGATATGCATAATGGCGTCTGATTCCGAATTTGCATTCATACCTGGGTCCGGGAGTCGCTTGGAGTCGCGGCGTTTCAAAATGTCACTCGCATAAGTGATCGGGGTACATCGGAAGCAGGACGAAACTGGATCGTGTCTCGGTGACGACTGGGACGGCCACGAACAAGCCCAGACCGCGATCACGACTGCCGGTCTCGCGCCGAGCCGACGAACGACTAATTTAATAAGTTATGGCATTGACGTTGCATCGCTGAAATTTACGATCGCTATTAACCTACCGATGCGCTTCCACCAACGAGGAACGCGAACGTGCGCGCGCATTTCGTCAGATAACTAAGGACACGCGACTCTCGCTTCGTCCGTTTGTACGAGTCGCGGCAGACGAAAACGTGCTTGAGTTTTGAAGTCGACGAGTGGGACGCTCTTCCTCGTGATTAGGGAAAATACGGGACGAACGACGCGCGCCGAATTTCTATCCTTTCGATGTAGACTCTTAATCTCGATGACTATCGTGGCTCGATACATAGTAATCGTCGTCGAGGATACGAGGAAAGGAAGAACGAAAGTTTTTGTTTAAAGGGGTTGTATTCCATGTTCTTTTATCGTGGCGATGCTTGGAAGGTCGACAATTCTCACGAGCGGCCTTTAATAATAGTATTTAATAATATATATTCGTCGAATAATTCATGTATGTGTTATTCAGTCGAATAATATACGAAAGCCTTCATTGTAACAGAGATAGTAACAAATAACGCTAATTCTAATATATAGCGCAGACGGCCTGCACTCAGCTTGCCTGGATGATCGTCTTCAAAAGACTTACTTGTTTTCCGTTTCAGCCACGCCAGATTACACAACACACACATACATACGTATATATATACACACACACACAGTTTGTTTGTTTGCGGCTACTACGAAAACTTAACGCCCAACGCTGGCACTCACGTGCACTTTGTGCGACGAAAGTCACATGCAATTCAGGTGCGTGCCCTTAAAATGGCACGCCAAGGGTTTAGACGTTCTAGGACTAGATCCAAAGGTTAAAGAAAGCAAACGTTAATCGAGATGCCGCTAAAACGGGGAGAATGGATGTACGATACGAAACTATGCGCAAGTGAAGAAGAAGAAGAAGAAGAAGTAGTAGTAATAGTAGTAGTAGTAGAAGTAGAAGTAGTAGATGAAGAAGAAGAAGAAGTTTAATCTATAGAAATAGACGCGCTATGGAATATGAAAGTAGTTTCGCAAGTTGAAGAGTTTGGAAGACACTAAGATTCGCGTGTTAATGGAGAATACGGCTACTGTATTCTTAATTTTTTTGTAGTTTTCTCCGCAATAAGTGGGCTTGTAACGTGCATCGCCTCGAGATTTCTTATGCATAGAATAATAACGAAAGTTGAGTGGCTTCGTAACATTTACATCGCACGATAAAAAAAAAAAGATGAAATTACCACCGTCCTCGTCGCGTGTATTTGCAACGAGAAATTTTCGCGGATAATTGAGACTGGAAACGTATCGACATATTCGACAGACGCTCGTTTAGCGTCTCGACGGAAGAAAGAATAGCTAGGCGAAAAGAGAAACTCGCTAGCGAGAAAATTTTCCAGATCCCACGAGGCTTTCCGTACGATCCTGATACAACGGATTATCAGATTCTTTACGAAGCATCCTGTATTAACCTGTAGCAATAAATGTAACCATTAAGAATACGATCGCTTTAAGTTACGTCGTCGTAAGCGATTATTTACATGTATTTTGTGGCCAACGTCGAGTCAGGCTCGACATCATCTTTCTTTGCAGCGAGTCTTAACAGCAAATAAAAATGATCAATGAAGCTCCTTACCTTAAATTTCATTTTACATTCTACTTTATACGGCATATAAATATATGAAAACTCAATGAAAATTGCTAGCTCGACGATAAATTGATGTAACTCAACAATTGGCCCAAACTACTGGGAACGAGGAAAATTAATTTGGACCGCGAAGGGTTAAGGACAACGCGGTATCGAGCGCAGTACCGTTTCAATCCCATTCCCGTTGACTTTGCTCCCGGATTAATCACGAAATCATCGATTACCACACCGCAACCAGCGCTATCACTACACCATGAAGTCGTCGCGCTCTACGACGACTCTATTTTACGAAAACTCTGTCCGAATGCACCGAAATATTCGACGGGACTTTACAAAGGGTGAGGCAAAGGAGAGAGGCCGTATGTCCTGCGATTATGGCTCGAGATTGTCCGGTTGCGTCTCCGCGTTACAAATTCGCGTAACAACCCTCACGGATGCTCCCTCTCTCTTTCTCTCTCTCTCTCTCTCTCTCACTCTCACTCTGGCGGTAACCACGCGTATCCTCCTCGATCTAGCGCCGTATGTCGAGCTCGATGTTTGCGGTCGCACCACTCACGCGTTAGTCCAAGTTGACAAGAGGCAGTCGCTTCCCGACAGTTAAGCCGGCTGGTCTGATAACGAAGCGACGGGATAGGTGCCTACTGTCTCGTTATTTATTGAAATGCATGCGTGCGAGTAAAGTGCCGCAATCGCGTACACGCTCGAAGGAACGACGAACCGCAATCTCGTCGTCCCACGGTCGACGACTTCTCGATAATGCAGCTCGATCCTCGCTTTTCCACGACGATTGGAAGGGAAACGGTAAGTCGGTCGTCGATATTACCGCGGCGGATTCGAATTAAATCTCGACGGAATTGGGCCGGTGTAGCGGCCTCGAAACGCTCCACGGACGCGATCGTACGCGTACGCGTTCCCAGCCTCTCGGCTTTTAACGATCGGGATACGCTCGGGGAAAAGTCGCGTGCCTCGGGAGCTCTGTGGACTTTTGTCGGTTTGCTTCCGACGTGAGTAACAAAGGGACCGAGCGAAGAGAAACTGCTAACCACGCCGAGCGATTTCTCCGTTGCACTTTAGCGCTGCTCTTTCAACGTTTATTTTTCGTGGCCAACCGGATCGCGTTTGAATCTCAGTCACTGTAAGGAAGATCGAAAGCGAGCTGATTCGTTTCGCGCAATCGTATCGGGTTGGCAACTATATAACTATTGGCTTGTCCGAAAAGTTCCTGCCGATTTTCAAGGAAAATTGAAACGCAGCTCGTTTAAATTTCGTTTATTAAATTATAAAGGTGCCATTCTTCCAAAACGTTTTAGGTTTTATTGCAACAGAAATTTCTAAATCAATTTTTATCTCGATCAAAAAATTGAAATTTATATATAAGGTAATTAATCGATACGATTTTTTTACTAAATTAAAAATGGCGGCTTTATGATCACAGATTTTTCCAAGACTGGATATAAATAGGATAGAGCAAATAAGCCTATCGATCGAAGAAACGAGGCGCTTGGAAAGCCTCGACCTTCGTACCGTTCATCGTCGATTTTGCGTATCGTGACTCGTCCTTTTTGAATTATTTCTCGTACAGCCGTAAAAGTTGGCCAAGATGTACGGTAAATGTATTTATCGCCTACGAGACTTTACACGAACGGACAGAACGTAGCTGCTACGGCAAAAGTGGAAAGTTTTCCCTTCTTGGTACGGCGTAAATCGTTACCTAAACTTTAACGGTCGTTGCCTATTTGCACGGTTACTTTTAGAGCAATATCTATCACACACGCACTATCCATAAACTAAGCCGTAGATCGATTCGATCGACCATCAAAAGTTTAATATTAGCCTCGATTATCCGAGGATCGCTTCGGCTCTGTTCAAGATTTCACCGAGGAAAATTCACTCGATGGTATATATCTTGATGGCTTATCGATTGTTTTCGAAGTTGCACGCGATAACGCGCGCTTACGTAATTTTCCACTCGTTACCGAGGCGGTTTTTGCGCCGTGCGGCTTTAACGCAACGCGAAAAACGTTTCGAAGAAACTACGCGACGCGACACCTAAGAACGATATCGCGCCGCGTTAATGGACGTACGTACGTGTACGAGGCGCATTACTCGTCTCTATGCGCTCCGTTTTTTTATGCCAATCGCGCAATAATTATGCGCGGAAGAACGGCGCATTTATAATGCCGCGACATCGTATCGTAGAGTTAAATTAATTTCGTTTTACATTCGTAATTTGTTTTAGGGCGTATAGCGAAGTCTCATTATTTTACAGGAAGTCTCTAACGTACACGCGTATCGCTCGTTTCTACGCCGAGCGGCCAACGTAATTCACCCTGAGAGAACAGGTGCAAAAATAAAATGGCCCTTCACGAGGATACGAAGCCTAGTCCGAACGATCTCCGAACGAATCTTCCAACTTCTATCGACGAATCTAGCAACTAGACGAAGTGATTAGTCGCTCCTGTATCGAGAGAAAATTCGATCAATTTCGTGATGCCGCTGTATTCGCGATAGACCGATTGTAAATCGGATCTATTGGGATTCCAAAGCTGTAATCTGAGCTACGATAGAATCTCGATGAATGATGCCTCGCGGAAAGATAGTTCCATCGATTCTCTCTACCACGCGTTAACATTTTCAACCAATGGCAAGCTATCGAGCCAGTCTTCGCGATCGATGTGCGTTAAATGGCACTTTGTCGCCTAGACGAGCGAAAAACCATTCCTTCCACCACGACTCCAGCGAGCGAACGTCCATCGAAATTTTATCGCGGCAAAACCGGTCTTGAGAGGATTTGAAGGATCGGAAGGATGTCGAATCTTGAAATGAAAGTCAAACTCGATCGGCAACGAATTTTCGCGTTAGATTTCCGACCTCGACGCAGTCTTGCCTTGAATTAACGAAAAAAGAAAAAGATATTAAATTGAAAAGGTCGGTGCGTCGATTCGTTGACAACCGACGAATTTCCTCGTGGAAGCTGAATAAATTCCATTTTGGAAGGAACTCGTTGAAAAAATCTCTTTTAGTCTGTTTTGCAATCGTGTCACTCGTCGCGTCTTTCGCGTTAAAAACTCCAATTAGGGGGATCGAAAATTAATCAAAATGAAAAAAATGTATCTATTAAAGAAATTTTAAATACTAATCAACAAAATAATTCCCATAATTTTCTAACACTTTTTGCCAGCGTAAAGGTGGTTGTTCGATTCTCTGTTTAAAAAATCTTTAAAATAAAATAACAAAAATATTTTTAAAATCGAAGAAATTTTGATTACTTTCCGGTAGACCTTGGCGTTAGACTATTTAAATTTCCACGTACGAAGACAACGTGTTTCGTTTGCGTGCATACGTAGACGGTTGTTTGTCAACGTTAGGCGCAAGCTAGCGTGCTAAGGAGCGTCGATAAATGCATGGCGCGTCACGCAAAATGCAAGCTCCGTTTTATGGCTGCTTTAATGTATTTAGAATGGTCTTAAGTACTCATAAAATCGCGGACGCCGTACGCTTATACATCGTAAATGGTGCTCTCCATTTTTGTTTCAGGTAAGCGTGCCGTAAACAAGAGCCGACGTAGGACGGTAATTCAATTTCAAATGCTCGCTCGAAGACGCGTAAGTCCACGCTTGAGTGCGTGATACATTTCCTTCGAATTTCGAGAACGGTACGACTTCTCGCGGAATAAGTTATCGCGAAAAATTGACGCGACTGTCGATCGTTGCCGAGTCAATCGTTTCCAAAATCGCCGTCAGCTACGGCAGTTTTACGCATTGCCGCGTCGAATTCAACGTATCTCTCTTATTTCGAGAACGAATTGTCCGAAAGATAATAATCGTAAAAAAAGCACGGATAACGGATCGGTTCGGACGAACTTTAATTATAAACGCGATTATTTATTCAACGCTTGAAAATAGAACGTCATAGAACAGTAGGAAATACGTATCGCTGTAAAAACTCGAGATCGTTCATTGATAATGCTGTTTTTGGATTTTAAACGTGAAAGCGTCGTATCGCCATCGCAATTTTTCGAACGCTATCGATTCCTAATACCGCGCTGAGTATCGACGTTTTATCTCGCTTTTCACCTTTCGATTTAAATTTGGCTACTGAGGTGATCATAAACGCGGCGTTAATATCACACCTCCAAGTTTGGAGATAACTCGAAACGCTAGAGAGAGAATAGCCGTTAGGCGTTGGCATTAATTCGGACGACGGACAAGGCCGAATAAATTGTAGAAAACGGCTGCGCTTCGAAAGAACGAGCGCCATAATTTACATCGCTCGGGAGCCTGCTCGCCAGGGAAATTACAAGAAGGATGAGTTCTGGTAACATCAAGGTCGCTCTAAACGAATTTAAATAGGCGAGGCTGCTATAGGCGCTCTATAAGAACGATGCGTTCGCGACAATTGCGTCGAGAAGACGCGAAAAAAAGACGGCTGTCAAAGCAGAGGACGCCAGGGAAAAGAAGCGAAACGATTAATCGCGCCATTAGCCTGACGATTCGACGAACGAAACCTCGCGCGATACCTTAACCTCGATTTTCTCTCGATAATGCTTTCATCGCGGGTACGGCGACGCTCGGATTGGTTCGTTACCCAGGAAACGTACGCGCACGGATAGTCACGCGTACCCACGCAACCTCTTATTGGATTTCCCATGCGAACGGTGCGCGAATACATTGGCGGGATTTTTCGCGTGGCGATGAATGCCGCGCGGTTATAAATGACGAGTCGAGAAAGAGTTTAACATTTGGACGGGTACGTTTGTAACGTTTTACGATCGAACCATTACTTTGTCCGGTGATTACGTATGCGATTTGAATTTCATAAGGGCGGGAAAACCGCCTCGGTGAATTTACATGCTCCGCCTAGCTCGGATGAAAGTCAGATGCGGCCCGTCTTCCGTTGTCCGTTGTATTCCACCGACGAGTCCCGAAGGA
This sequence comes from Liostenogaster flavolineata, assembly GCA_025433975.1. Classification (NCBI taxonomy): domain Eukaryota; kingdom Metazoa; phylum Arthropoda; class Insecta; order Hymenoptera; family Vespidae; genus Liostenogaster; species Liostenogaster flavolineata. The sequence goes on along the minus strand of JAITYT010000701.1, from coordinate 53,927 downwards.
GTCGTTTCAAATTTTCAACCGGAACTTTTATATCAAAAATACGCGTTGCTCCTGCTTTGCCGCGCATTATTCCGCCGTTTGCCGCGGTTTATTCGCGTATCCGCGAGTTGCCACGAAGCGTTCGGTTCGTATCTTCTAGGTCGTCGTTGCTATTTCTTTCAAGGCTCTCGAAACTGTCCAAGCCTCTTAGGTTTTTTTCGCTAAGCTTTCTCCCGCCGAATTTCGAGGATTTCGAATAAACGCGAGGATGGAGACGGAAGAGCGCGCCTTGTACGTCGAGTCACGTCCGCGTGGAAGGACCTTTCTCGGACGAATCTCCAGTTCGATTCGTCGAGAGGATTCGCTCGGCGACGCGTCGCTGTTCCTGCTCCGAAACGCTGGATTATTTTCTTCTAAAAAGATCCACGAGGGGATCCCGCGAAAAGAGAATCGATGACGCACTCGTGTCGGAGAACGTTAACGAAAATGGAGATTTATGAACGATTTAATCGAATAACAGCGCAAACGATGAGGTCGTTCTGCCGTGAGGCAAATTGGAGAAAACGGAGACGGACGAACGATTTTCTACCAAGAAGATCGACAAAGAAACTCGCGCTGAGAATCGGTAAAAGCGCGATAAAGCAAAATGGCGCAAAGAGAATAACGAAGGATGGGCAGTGAACGAAGTTAAATTTCCGAACGAATGGAAAGGACAGGGACGAGGTTCGGTACGCTCAGGGCCGACCACTGGTTGAGTTTGTCGGTACGATCTCAAACGAAACTTACTTGGCAACTTTCCACGGGTTTACCACCGCGGAATAACAATCAATTATGCTTCCGGAAATCCGACGTTGCGTGGACGCTTCGCGACGTAATTCGTTGACCCAACCGACCACTTGGCCGCTTTTCGCATTTTCATCATGCCAGGCTCGCGTGTCGACGCGCACTTTACCAAAAAGTAAACGAACGAACGAACGACAATCGATAAACGAGCACGTCGAGGAGTCCTTCGCTATTGTACGTACGTGTCCGACCTATTTTCTCCGCTCTTCCGTTCCTCTTCGACGCGTTCTTCCTCTCTTTCGTTCTTCCTCGCCGCAACGTGCCGCCTTTCTCCCTCTTACGCCGTTCCGATGCGCTCCGTCTTTGTCTCACGAACGCTCCACTTCGTAACGATTTTCTGTCGAGCGCTCGCGCGACTCGTTACATCGTTACCGATGTCTTCCACGATGCTTAGTCGGATTCCATCGTCGAGGCGAGGAATTGCCAACGAACCAAGAGGCGTCCCTCGAGAATCGTGGAACAAGCGCGTTTAAAAAGGTTCCAGCGACTCGGTATCTCGAGCAATCGTGCCAGCGAACTCGAGTAGCCGAGCTTCTCCTCCATATCCACGAGGTCTTCGATGATTTTCGTCGAGATCTCGAATGATTCGACCATCTCTCCGTGGCGTGCCGACGGATCGGAGCTATCGGCGATGCGCGCTTTCGTTCTTCCTTCCGAATCACCGCTCGGTAGGAAGCGTCGCGATCGTTAGAGCGTCTACAGCCGGCGTAAAAGTAATAACGATAATATTTATCGCGCTGTAATTACACGAAAGCACGACGCTCTGTATTCGCGTTAAACTCCACCGTGAAAGTTTATAATAACTGTCGTAAGTTTCTTCTACGTCGTTCGCCGTGATTAACATTACGCCAGTATTCCGTCCCGAATCTTAAGAACCAATAATCGTAACAGTAATTATTGTCGTAGTCACGTAAATCGCGATAATCGTCGTTTCGAGATTCCAATTCGAGTCTCGTTGCAGGATAACTTTCGAAACTTTCGACGTGTCGTGCTCCATTGTATCTTTTATTTCCTTGCCTCGACGCAGGCAAACGAGAATCCCGACGATTCTCATCGTATTCTCGATATCTCATACTCGGCGCGGTTCTGCGAAAAGGGCGAAAATCGAGATTTTTCACCGACGTTTAAATATTAGGTGGTTCGGAAAGTAATTTCGCTTTTTTTTTTTTTAGACGATCTTCTTATTAAAATTGCCGGATCGAAATTTTGCAAACCAGTTTTGGCACTGGCGTTCTTTTTTTTCTTGCTTGAACAGCATTTTTACCTCTTTGATAGTAAAAAAGTAAAGTATACCGAAAATCCTGCTTTTCGATAGAACTTTTTCACAAGAAAGCCTCGCTATATCAGCTACCATAATTTATAATGATTACGCAGCTTAAGAAGTGTGTGAAGTTAGCTGCGAAAAAATATAATTAAGTCCTCTGTTGGGGAAAAAACGAAATTACTTTCCGAACAGGGTAATATAATTGCGATTTCTCGACGCGTATAGATCCTTTTAACCAAAATCATTTTCACGGACGAGTAATTCCTCGAATCGAGTCGAAGTAGACGTCGAACCGCACCGGCGAGGGCGATAAGAGCTCGAAAGGAGGCGCCGCGATTACGGTGGCGATCGAGACATCATTTTGTCGCGTCTCGAAGCAGCCAGGTGGACCGTAAATTATCCTGGAAACAGGATATCGAGTCCGCTTGCACAATAACCAAGGGGTATTTCGAGGGTGCCGTTGGAAGGTGGGATAACGGACGAAGGGGGAGGGAGGAAGAGGGAAGAAACGGGCATCGTCGTGGCGTGGAACGACGCGAGGGACGAAAACCGAACGGTTCTTTTATTATCATCGAAGGCTCGAAAGTTTTACGCGTCAACGTTCACGGAGGAGAAATACGAGGGAACGTTTAGACGCGATAAATGAGGAAAGGCAGGCAGTTCCTCTGGAAGAGAGAGGCAGAACGCGCTGATGCAGAAGTTTCCACTTGGATCTCGTATAAAAGAGAAAGTTGCGGGTCGGTCGGAGCGGAGGGCGAAGTGATAACGCGAAGGAGGGAGATTTGGTGGCTCGTGAAGAAATAGGAACGGATTTAGTCGCGAGGCCGCGGTCGCCGTTTCTCTCGGCAAGAATCTCCAAGGCCCGGAAGTCTCGTTCGTGCTTAATTTGCGTGAAATCGAACCTACCGGAGGATCTTTTAAGAAGGAACTTGTTCGAACGGCGAGGATTACGATCTAACCTCGCTTTTTTCCCTTCCGTCGTAATTCTCGTCGTTCTGTTCGAGCGACGGATTCTTTTCTTTTCCTTTTTTTCTTTTTTTAAAGTAATTTATACGGATGCACGCAAATCGCACGTATGTCGCAGAGGGAGATTCGACGCAATATCCGCGTTCCGTTTTCTCTCTCCCTTCAAAAAGAGAGAAAAAAAAAGAAAAAACCGGGATATTCGTGAAACGGACGATTGGCAATCGAGTTCTCGCGTTTATCTCGCGAGAATGCATTAGCAAGAGGAACGATAAAACGAATATAACGAATGGATCCACCGTTATCGTTCCTACCTATCCTCCTTCTTAAAGTAGATTAGGCCGAGGCTTGGTTTATGCGAAGCGGGATTAGGTTAAGTTAGATTAACCTATTTCAGTTTAACTCGAGCCTAGCCCGGCCATAGGCGAGATTGGATCATTTCGGTCGATCGAACGATTCGTTCCACGTTCCTACTATATTTGTTCTTAGGGAAAGAGGGAGAGAAAAGCGTTGCAGTATACCTAATAAGAGGCATGCGCGTTGAAAAGTCAAACTCTCGCGTTTCCACGTACAGTGGCAAAAGTTCGACGGTAACGCGCATAAAAGAGAGAAGACGAAGGAACGAAATGCAGGATTATGTTTGCGCATATGATTGGACGCGTGTCGAAGAGTCGTGAAATCGTGGTCCGAACTTTCCCGCGAACTATCTTCTCGATTCGCGCGTCGAACAATTCAATGAAATCAGCGTGTTCGCCTAGCCGTGAAATTGCCGCGAAGATTCGTCCTAGAGAGTTCAATGGACTCCGACTCGACGAATTGCCTCGAATCTTAAGCGCTGCGATACGATCGTCTTTGACTCGTCGTCATGGCGACCCGATTCGACGTCGCTTACTTCGCTTCGTCGCTCTCTACTCGTCATTCGTACGTCACTTTTCCATTGATCCTGTTCTTTCGTCCTCCATTTTTTTTTTAAAGCCATTTAACGCCTGGTCTTTCGACAACGTCGAACAGTATCACGCGTAAAACGCATTGCCTGCTTCGATCAGCTTGCGATTACGATCGGATTTTCGTTTCCCTCCTGTCGCTGAAAGTAAAGGTAAAATATACGGTGGCGTCGACGTTCATCGGCGAGTGTTTACCGCAAGGCAGGGACGTTCGAGGCTCGTTGTTGGAAGTACGTGGAAGCGAGTTTACAAGTATGCAAATGCATCGACATCGTCGAGCGGATGCTAGGTTTACTTTGAAAAATTATGCAGAGTACCGAGTACACGCGGTGTCGCTCGATCGATGCGCGTAGGTGCTTGCGATTAAGGCGACGACGGTAGAAACGAGATTTCGAGAGGAGACTCGAATCGTTTCGCGATCCAATTTAACACATTGAGGACGGTTGACGAGATATCTCGTTTATGGAAGGTTATAGATGTTTCGTTTTTAGATTTTTTTCGAAATAGATTTTCTCGTTGCGTTACCAGGTTAAGGAAGCCCTGCGTTTTCTCACGACGAATGGATCGATCGTGAAAATCGATCGGTATTGCTATTGCATCGGTAGATCTTGTATCGTACCTTCTAAAGTATTTTATCGTTGCACAACAGTTTGTTATTGCAAAGTTCGCGTTTTAATTGGTAAGGAAACAGTTTTTTAAAGATCACTTATATTTTCAATTTTTCAATGATAATTCGTAATAAATAATCATTTAATGAAATAGGCCATAATTCTAAAAACGTAGCAAAATGTCGCATAGAGGTGAAGAAAATGACCTACTATTTGATGATTGTACGAATTTAATACCAAATGTGAATTAAAAAAGTGCATACTTGCATCGTATAAAGAGTTTTTGGAGCGACCAAAAATGTGCGGGTCCTGGAAGCGCGCTGAGCGACCAGAGTGCCGTCCTCAATGTGAACGACGCTCGTTCTGCCGTGTAAAATGAAATTCGTCGAACGCTCGTCCTTAACACTTTGACAGCCAAAATGTTGAAAAATGCCCTAAATTTTTCATCGGATATATACGTCTTACGAAAGAAAGTAAGACCGTTGCCAAAATATGGATTACGTTAATTTTTGGAACAGTTACGCGTCACTACATGCCAGCCAACGTGTTAAACGACACCTCTTCGTCACGCGCTAACTTCCTGGATAGAACAGATCCATGAGGACGATAGGCTAGCCAGAATAGCAGATACACAGTGAAAGCATCCGGATACGATCAATTTGCCGATGGAAGCTGATAATCGGTTTTGAAAGGCTGGATCGCCGCTAAGTAAAATGACCTTCGCAGCGAAACGATCTTTCTCCGGTGATCGATCGTCCTCGTTCTACACGATTTCACGAAAATATTCGGCTCGGACGATCGCGCTTATCGACGTTAATACGCGACTATCTTCGATCGATGATCGATTAATTTCGAGCGAACGCGAACGAACGGTTCGTACCAATTTCCAATAAGCTAAGAGCTTAACAGCGCGTCTGCTTTTAACGGTGCTACGTCTAACAGGATATTAGCGTGCATCGAAATGCAGCATTTATCATGGTGACGAGAGGGACGTCGCTCGGAGATCAATTTCCGCCGGTGCGATTATCAAAGATCGACGCTGCCCAAAAATGCGAGAGCCAAGCGCGTACATCAGCGCGTTATTCTTCGATGTTTATTTCGTTGGTTGGTTAGGAAAGCGTCGATCGGTGATGCGTTTCTAAATTTCGACGAAACGGAGGATCTTAACCAGTTAAGTGTGTTTGACGTGTATAATAAATAATAATTTATTTATTTATTATAATAAAAATAAAAATAAAAATTATAATCAAAAATATTAAAAGTATAAAATAAAAATTCATTTAAAACTAAACTTCACGCTTAACTGGTTAAGAAGTGACACGAATGGAGTGTTTGAAGATTTTTGAAAAAAAGGAAAATTAAAAATATTTTTTTTTCATCGTATCGAATCCCTTTTATTCGGAGAGATGCTCGTTCGTTATAAAAATCGATGCATTCGACGAATCGATGGGCAATAAACTTCGAAAAAGTCTCGCTTACGTTAAATTGATTTATATGAAACGCATGATAATGTAACGTGGTTACATTAGAGGCGTCTGAATGTACCGTCGTATTTTCTCGTCGAATTAAAAGAAACGATGTTATAACATATTTTAAGTTATAACCAACGATGCAATCGCCCTTATTATCACACAACTTGCACTCGTTGTCTGCATAACTTCGGCGTATGCGATCGATTAATCGGTAACAAAAAAAATGTAGATATCCTCAAATCCGACGTTACTCACCGTCGCAAATTCTCGCAAATTCTCGCAAATTGAAAAGCATCGAATAATCGAGTCAAAAGTGTATCGTGTTACACGCGTAGAAGCGCGAGTATGCCACGATCGTCAGCCAATCACGTCGCCGCGAATGACGAAGCTCGAAGCTTTACAATAACGTATTGGCATTGCAGAAACGTCGATCAAAATCGCTGCAGTCGGTTCACGTTAAACAAGGCCGACACGCGCACGAGCGACGATATCACTCGGAAGGATTTTTCTCCTCTACGAACAACGAGGAAAACGCCGACAAACAGACCGACGACGAATGGAGCTCCGACTGCTCGGTTATTAGCACGGTACCGCCAAAAACGCGTTTCACCGCGTTTATCCGCGGTTCAAAGGGAAGCGCCGGAGCGCGGGTGATTCATGCTCGAAACGAGAGAACGTGCGGCGCTCGCCGTGACACTGCCAGGATTCTCGTCGGTTCAGCCTTCCTTCTGACGTCACTGGCACCTAACGCGATAAGGCCACGATGAGCGGTCGCCGTAATTCCGTCGGAAAGCTCACAAGAATCTCGAAATTACGCCGACTGGACGGAGACACGAGCGCCTCGCTTCTCGGCGAAAAGAAGGCGCGTTTTCGTTTCGTAGTGACTCGACGATCTTCGGTTCTTTTCGCAGCTTCTTCGAGGATACGATCCCCTTCGAGATCGGTGCTTGCAAAAACTTGAGGGTGGAAGAAGGAAGACGCGATTTACTCTTTCTTCGAAGTACGATCGTAAATTTATCGCGCAGAATTTCGAAATGATCCGAGCGAGGTTTTTTTTTTTATTTGATTTTGTTTTATTTTATTCGCCTTTCGCGTTAATTATTCGGATTCGCGTCGACGCGTTTTTAAATGGACAATAAAAGCTTTCGAGCGTTCGCTGTTGCTTCGTGGAAAAGTGGACGAAGGCAAAATCGTCGAGCGTTCTGGAAAATTTGCCCGCGCTTCTGCCGCGAATAAATATCATCAACCGCGCCCTTAAAAGAACCGTTAATTAACGAGATCAAAGATTACCGTGTCAAAACATCGGCTCGCTTAAAGGTCTACTCTTCGTTCAGTCAAGAGTCACGGTGAACGAGATTACAAAAAATAAGCGGCCTTCGACCTTTAAAGGACCTGGGACGAGAAGGAAGGAATTAGCGCGAATCGACCCGATCGTATGGCAAAACGCGTGGAACGATCGAAATACTGGTAATTAAATTCGAAAGTTTCCGCTTTTCGTGCGACGACTCGACCAACTGATTATAAGTTGCTCGGAATTTCAGAAAACGACGAACGTTAAACCACGAGATACCAAGATGGACGATATTTTTCTGCTTCGGCAGCTTTTGCCTCGGTGAAAACAACGATTTCTTTTTTCTCGATGCGACATGTATATATAGACGTATAAATGGAATCGGAGGGAGTAGAGATATAAACCTTTTTCGAGACTATAATATTCCGAATCCATTTGGAACTTTGTGGCAAATAACTCGTATAGTTGAGTAGGCGCGTAAAGCGATTCGAGGGCGCGTCGATATAACCGCGAGGAAGATGACGATCTTCGGTGTGTTTTTGCCACTCGAGTTTGTGGTTGAACGTATCGACCAGAAAGGATACAAGAACGGACGCCATTAACATAATTTTGGAATTTTGGAAGCTCCAGGAGTAAACGTCGCGCCCTATCGTCTACTTGTTCTCCTTCGAGAAAGCAATCGACGAGAAAGGTTGCGCAAACTAAATTTCCATTCTGCTCGATGTCTTTCCGTTTCTCACGTTTGCCGTTAAATTAGCATTCGACTTCATTGCTCTTACGCTTCTCGTATTATTTTCATTCGAATTTTGTGAGTTTCGTGGGACCACTCCCGCGCGATTAAAGTCGAACGTACTAATTGTGTCGTCGTCCCTACCGATAATTTCGCGGTTATAGAGTGGATAAGAGAATAATGGTATCCTTTGGGTATACGGTTAACATCTTTGGGGTTGACGGCGCGCGCCATAAGTCACGGCTAATTGAGGCGTTACGCTGTGAGGCGTCGTGAAATTTACCATGCAAAACCTCACGTATACGGAGCCAACAAACTATTCCTACCACTATCAGGGACAGTTTCCTAAGCCGTTATTAAAATATAAACTTGATTTAGTAAGGCGACGTACAGTTACGATTAATTAACGCGAAGGTTAAGTTTCTACCTTTCAATCTGTCGTCTTAATTCGATAATTTTAATCGACGAATTGCCTCGATATTGTCAGTACGCGAAATTTACTTGGCAACTTACACATTTTTACTCGAACTCCTTTATTACCTAACAAAACGTTATATAGGTCTACCGGAAAGTTCCGTCACGTAATGTCAACACAAACTTCAACATTGACTCCTTAGACCATTGTATTGCTATGTATGTGCTCGATATATACGAGAAGCGACGATCAGCAACCATAAAAACGATATTATTCGGAAAATATTAATTAATCTATCGAGAACGTAATGGTTTCTTTTCGTTCAGAAACGACAGAACTTTCCGATAGACCTAATATTAGCCAACTGACATCGAAGCACGGAAACAACTCGAACGATATATTTTAACGAGAGTAAATTTATGAGAGAGGATTGATCGGTACGAAATTTCGACTTTCCTTAAACGTAAAAACGAAGCCGCTGGATGGGTTGTCCTTGACAGGTACCTCGCGGAATCCGTAAAGAAGATAAACGAGAGTAAAGCGAACGCTTTCATCGCTTTCTTCATCGGGTTTAATGGATCGTAACTCGACGAAAGTCGGTTCGTGGAGCACGCGATACCAGCATCGTCCAACGATCGGAAAAGTAAAAGCTCGTCTCGAGAAAGTACGACGTCGGAAAAAAAGCGAGTACAACACCACCGTGGATGATGGAAGTGGACGGTCCGAAGAAAAGAAATCCGCGAAAGAAGAGAAATCGAAGGACGCGGCGAATCGATGCAAATTGAAGCGGCGCGACAAAAAAAAGGAAAGGAGAAAGAAAGAAGGAAGATTCGATTCTTCTAGGCGGTTCCTAACATTTTTCTCATTAAATCGATTGCGGTGACACGCGGCTGAAATTCTACCGCGCTCCTCTCTCGAGCAGCCTCTCGATCGCGTCATCTTCTCCTCCGGTCCCTGCGTTATCCCTCGACTGCCTGGAATCCGGCTTCTTCTTTCGAGCTTTTCGTAATTTACGTAATCCGTCCTCGACCCTACCTGCGAACTTCTCCCTTCTTCTGTCCTCCTCTTTCCTTCCTTCTATTCATAGCGCTGTCTTCCACACTGGCGAATCGTCTCCCTCCTTCTCTCTCTCTCTCTCACTTTCTTTCTTCCTCCGTCTCCGTTTCCCTTCTTTTCGCCGAGTAGATGAAAAAGTTTCCCTCTCGATCTCGATGTCCTCACCGTAGGATCCTGACTCGACGTCGCGACGCTGGATCGAGGAAACGGATTTGCCATCGCTGCGATTCCCAGCGAATGGACGATCGCAAGACGCCGAGTCCGGTCGCGACTTCGATCTCGACTTCGACTTCGACCCGATATTCGTCGTTCGTGAGACAGCCGAATGAAAGGCTCGAAAGAACGGACGGAGAATGGATGATCCGCCGCGAGACCGAATCGAGCGTACGCTCTTTCTCATTGGACGATGTACCCGCTTGCAGTTTCGAACTTTACGAATTTCGATCGTCCGCCGAGCGGTTGTTGGCCTATGCATTTGCCAAAGGGGCGGTCTTAAGCACTGACCGTTATCGAGTTTACGTAAGGTCGTCGATGTTTACGCTCTTATGTCGCGTTCCAAGCGGCCGTTCTTACCAGGTACAAACGGACGTACCGTGTAAACGGTTTAATAAGAGGTCAAACACTCGAACGGGCGGTTTCGTCCTTTACGAAGGAGAGTTCGCGAAACAAGGATTACTTAACGGACGATTTCGAAAGGGGTCCGACCGATTCGGGTCACGGCGCTTCGATAAAACGTCAACGTTACGTTACAGAGCGACTTACCATCCTCGAGGGTCGAGAAGCGAAAGAGGAAGGATGGTAGGAAGGAAGCGGCAAGCCAGAAACGCGAAGGAAAGAGAAGAGAATCGATCCGACTGTAACTCTTCGCTCCTTTTATCTTTCCTTCCCTCGTACCCTTTTTTGCCGCAACCTCCATCAAATCGTACGAACGCTTTACCCTTTTCACGGTTGAATTGATATTTTGCACGAAAAAGCGACTAACGTCGATAATCGAGGACGAATTTTCTCAAGCTACGCGACTCGATCTACGATAAACGGCAATGTAATTGCGCAAGAGCGTCGATTCGACGGACCGAAGCGTTTTTAAGCTAAGAATATAAAAGGAGCGAATGAGATTGTTTCGCGTTGTCGAACGTAGCCTCGTCAACGAGGAATCGTGCTTCGTGAAACGTAAAACAGATAACGAAATCAAAGACGAGCGAACGACAGGCGCAAAGTGAATTTTCTCGTTGGCATCGCCCCGGGGAAAATACGAAAAGTAGCCAATTGAAAGGCTTATTGTCACTCTCAACACTAAACGTACCGCCATTTTTGTATACCTAATCAGACCGTAAGCGATCAAATGATCCCTGACGTTGATTTTTAAACAAAAATTGTTAATTTATCGAAGGAAATAATGCACGACCTATACTAACCCTTAGCGAACGAATGCCGCCATATTCGCGACATTATAAATATTCTAAAAAAAAAGAAAAATCGAATTCCGCCGTACAATCGAATTCGGCTACCTTTAGCTACCGAATTAAACCAAACCAAATAAAAACCAAACAGAAAAGAATCACCTCGAGGAATTGGAAAACCGAAGTTTACTATAAAAAATAGAATTGTTTCGAGAAAACATAACGCATTATTGTTAACATAGAAAGACAAGAGTGTTATCATGTTGCTGAGTATTCGAGACACAGCAAAAATTAGCTATACGCGGTGGCGAAACAGTATAGATTCACAAGCCATATTACAACAAATTACACTAAATCTATGCGAGGAGTTGAGCGCGCCGACCATTATGCAGTGTCATATTATCTCGTAAGAACCTACTACCGAATCCTGTTACTATTGAAAATTTCCATGAAATCCAATAAAGCGATATTAATTATGCACTTTCTCTCTCTTTGGTAATAAGCAATTAATTTCTTAAAATCCCGTCGATCAACTGGTCACTGTTCTAGAAAAATGCGCCCGTTCGTTAAGGGCTAATAAAGTAATCAACCTAGCGTTTCCATTTTTATAAGCAATATAACCAGTGGAAGTAAATTTTGAAAAGGGTCGTTTGAACCTGCTCGATACGTTTAGTGTCAATGCGCTTAATCGTACATTTCACGAAATCATCCCCGCCTCCTCCTCGCTACCCTTATTTTCTCTCCTCCGCGGAGCCTCGTGCCTGTAATCCCTCGCACGTCCGACGCTCGATTTATGATCGGGATGACGGTGGATTATGATGCAAATCGAATTAGCTCGACTAAAAGTTAATTTTCTCGCGATATGCGTAGATATCGAAGGCACTTAGACGTTAAACTCCGGTTCACCCCTCGTTCGCAACGACGATAACGATTAAAACGATAAAGCGGTAAGAACGGCGATAACGGCGACGATAACGGCACTTTATCGTCGCTAATTGTATTTATTTAGTCAGGACGAAATAAAACGACGAATAGCCACGATATATTTCCGTCGCGATTGGTGGAAACGTAAAGGAAGAGGCGGAACGAATTTCACGCGATATTTCGCGTCTTTGGCGCGAATTTGAAAGTGTGACGATAACGAGAGCGAGGCGCGTGGCACAAACGAATCCAAGAAGTCAAGTGCGCTTTCCTTTCCCGACGACAAAGCACGAATTACGTTGCATTCGACGCGCGATACGCGTACACCTAGTTTCTACCCAGTTTCGACGCGGAACTTCAACGACCTCGTCCGTCAATTACATATCAGTTTACGCTCACGACCGATAATTATTTCATTCCCTTTCAAACGTGCGCGAATCGACGCTCGAAACGATCGATCGCGCGTCGATATGAATAGCGATGGAAGAAAAACTTCGTCGCGCTTTTCTGGAATTTCTCGTATTCCGAGGAATGGGCAGGACGCTCAGCGGAGTCCATCGCGGGTGCAGAAGGCGCGTAGAAAATCGATTAGACGGAAGTCGGTCATGCGAACGCACATCGGGAACATCCAGAGCAACGTTCGCTCTACGTGTAATCGAAGCTTTTTCTCCGATCGCTTCCTTCCCTTCCATCGTCTACTTCGCCTGCTTCTCCTCGCCCGATGAAACGCTTCTTCGAGATTGACACTCAAACTCGGAGGAAAGGAGAAAGACCGAACATATTCCGAGCACGGTTAAAGAACCGAGGCAAGAAGTCGCTTCGACATCTGCGAACGGCACCGACGTCCAAACTCCGAGCGGAGTCTCCAAAGACGAGCTCGGAAGTTCTTAGGCGCGAGCTCGAACCGCGCTCAAAAATCTTCCCGTCGTATCGTTTCCGTCTCGGAGCGAGTTCGGTGGACGTTACGACGTCGCCGCGGCCCGCGTGCTTCGATTAACCTCGTAAAAACTTTCTCATCGGAAGTCGGACCGATCTACGCACCCCTCGATGGACATCGACGAGCTCCGTGCGCTCGTTCCTTTATCGAGAAAAGTTACTCCAACGGTTTATGCGGTTTATCGCGGTATAAACGAGCATCGGGAGAAACGAGTGGTCCATCGAAGCGAGGATCGACGAATGGGATGCAGGTATCTGCGATGAGCGCTTTCGCGCCTTACTGTGCCGCGAGTCTACCGATAGAACGCGTAAGAATCGATGAGAAACGACGCGTTTGATTTCTTATTGAGTTAGCGTCGAATTATTAGCATCGCATTTATTTACGAGTAATCGATGTGAAATTAGTTCGTTCGACGTATTTAATGGGAAAGAAATCGGGTAGACGAGCTTTCCTTTAGTTTGAGCTTCCTATGCACTAGTGCGAGGCGACTCCGCTTGTTTTTGAGTCTGTTACTTCCTCGAAATCGATGAAAAACAACGCGTTTGATTTCTCATTGAATTAAGATCGAATTATTAGCATTAGATTTATCCACTAATAATCGAAGTGAAATTAGTTCGTTCGACGTTTTGAATCGGAAAGGAATCGCGTAAACGAGTTTTTCTTTAGTTCGAGGCGCCATTTGATTTCTCATCGAATTAACATCGAAATTATTAATAAATGATTGGAATAAAATTAACTCGTTCGACACGACGGTAAAACTTGGCCGTGCAATTTACAAAAAAAACGTATCGCGCACGACGAGTCGGTTTTTAGCTGGAACCGAACGTTTGGATAGCTCCGTATTTTCGAATGGCCCGAATTCGTACGTACGAATCGTCATTGTCGTCGACTGAAATCCGATCGAGCAAAAAACGTCCCGTCTTTCATCGTCGACGTTCGTATCGCAGCGCTTATAAGAAGCCGATGAGAACCCCGAGAGAAACGGTCGATAATTATTCATCTCGAGATGTTCTCACGATATGAGATACATTAAGGCGATCGTGAAAACAGTTTATACTTTGCATAGCAACGGGATTTCTCGTTCGCGATGGAAGCGGCAACGTATTTCCGTACTAACTCGGAAAACTTATTAAGCCTCTCTCAGACAAATCAAGTTTCGTGGATACACCGTCAGGTAAGGTAGGATGGTAGTAGAGCGAGCGAGCGGGCATCCGAGAATCCGGGCATGCCGGCTTTAAAAGTATTTCATTTGAATATCAGCTCCCAGCCCGAGCACGAGTCGGAGTCTCTTTTACCCGCCTCCTTTCCTCCTCCCAATCTCCCACCAAACTCACCTCGGAGTCGTCCTATCACTTGACGTTCATTTGGTATTTAAAGAAGAAATTGCACCTTTACAAGAGGCGCGCGGAAATGCGATGTCTCTCGAAGGTATTCGTCGGGATTGAATTAAAAGCAATGAGTCGGAATGCTGAATGGCGATATAAATCTGTTAATGCGAGCGAGCACCGAAGGGACAGAGCCTCGGTATGACGTTCGATGTCAATAGACTGGCACGAATTAGGTCTGCGTGGAGCGCGTTTGCGCAAGGGAGACGCGCTTTTGTTCGCTCGTTCGTTCTTTCCTTCGTTTCTTCCTTCCTTCGAGCGGAATTTCAAAACGTATTGTGCCAAGTACGCGACCAACGTTTCCATTCGTATGTTTAACCGACGTAGTCTCACGATGCTCCTCCTAATTGTAGAAAAATATCTCTCGAGGAAAGAAAAATCGATCGTTTTGCGATTCGACTAGGACGACGGTGGAAGTATTATTTCAGTCTCGCGGAAAGGAGAGAGAAGTTCGCCTTTCTTCGTCCCATTGCGTGTTTCGACGTGTATTTCGGATAATAACGTGCTTTTAAATTTTCTCTCTCTCTCCGCTCTTTCTTGAGAATTCAGTCGTACAAACGAAGTACGAAACGATATCGTCGAAATGCTCCTCGCGATCTTACGAGCGGCACGCTCCACTGGCAAAGACGTGACCCAGGATGCATCCATCTTGGGGAAATTAATAAATAGGATTATATTCCGTCGCGTTCATTGCCTCGAACATGGTTGCGCTTCCGAGGGTTTACAAGTTACTCCACGTGACGCAGAAACTTGAGTGCGCCTGTACGCGGAATAAAAGCTCTCTCGAACACGCGCTTTCGTAAATAATTTCGCATCGTTCCTAACCCCCGACGATCAGATTCCTTCGTCGACGTAATTAACAGCGTTGATTCGCCACGGCCTCGAAGCCTCTTCTATACCCCTTTTCGATTGACGTTGAACGACTCGGTGAATCCCACCGAGTTCTCTCGAGTCGTCTTCTATAGTCGAACACGTAAATGCGAATGTTCAAGCCGCGCACGAGAAGAACCTCGATCCACGTTCACGCGATGAATAGCGTTAAAATTACAAGACACCTTTCATTCGTGGAAAAATTCGTCGTTAAACGATTCGATGAATTTCTTCGCCTAAAAGCAGTGTAAGAAGAACGACAGCATTGAAATCACGAGACTCTATATAGCCTAATCGAAAAAGCATTCGCCTCTTAATGCTCTTTCCAAATGTAAGAAACGATTGTCTCAATTTTATCGATCATAGTCTGCATCCACGATGCGAGTCCTAGAGACGGACGCCGGTTATAGCCGGCGGAATCGCGAGCTATTCAAACGTGGCAGCTTTTCTTGCTCATTTATGCGATATTAACATTTCGTGCTTTTTATCCATAAAGATTTGTGTCTCTACAAATAATATATATTAATTTCATATTTTCGCACGAAATTAGGCAATTCTGCATCACACTCGAAGGGTTACAAAGGCTCGATACTTTCTCGATTATCCATTATTTTTGAGAACATCGAGCTTTACGCACGAAGAATGCCGCCATAAAAAAACGCGCGTCATCGTCGACGCAAAGCGCGTGCTTGGATGGCGCACGAAACGCGAGGGCTTTCGAAAAGGAAGTCGAAATCCGGCGTAACCGGGTTACGCGTTCGTCGTCGTCGCGCGACGACCGAATATCGAGCGACACGAACCAAAGACATCCGAGTTACGTTCGGTATGTTGCGCGTCGTTTCACGGAATGAAAGCCGTTCGCGGTGATTGCGTCGACGTATCGAGAGGAGCGACAGAAATTCGAGCGCGTTCTGCCCATTTTATCATTCACGGATCGAGCGAAGCTCAGTTTTAAAACGATTGGAAACTCGTTGAAGGTCCGTAGAATCTTCGCGAATCTCGAAGACGGTTCCGTGCTTCGACGTCACTTCGATAATCCGAGTCAATGTTAAGTCTTCGACGAAGGAAGAGAATCTTTCTCGTCGTTTCAACGCTTCGCTTTTCCCGTGCGACGAGGACGAAAAATCACAGTGGCTTTGAGCAAACCTCTCTCTCGATCGATCGATCGAGAGGACGACGTTGCAGGAAACGCGAGCGATGAAACGAGAGGACGATAATGATTATCGCGCATTTTCGACCATCTTTGCACGCGAGAGCGAAGAAGGCAGGATCCTTTCGTCTTAAGTGGAGCGGACGAATCGCGCTTGGCTGGACCAGACGACTCAGCTGCCCTCGATATTATCGGAAAAATCAGAAGACACGAATGTTGCGCGTCGACTCGAGCGAAGTCTGCTTCGAACGACGACTTCGCTCTCGAAACGAAGCGAATTTGATCCTTTTTCCGGTTCCCCTTTGTTATCGATTTACGAGATCGTAAAAGAACGCACGAACTCTTTTATTGTACTAGAGAAGAACGCTTTCGCATGCATGCAAAAACGTTCTTCTCGATAACCTTCGCGATATCGATATCCACGGAAAAGCGTGGTTTTTCTCAGAACGTTCTCATGAAGGATTCGTTTACTTTTTCGAGTCCTTACCGCATGGACGTACGAAATTACGAGATCGCTTGGACGATGAGGACGTGGAGGACTTGTTGCGGTGTTCTTTTGCCTCCTCGTCGCACAGTCCATCGGCAGACAAGGCGAACGGAGGTGGCTCGTGCAACGCGAAACTCGATCGAACAAGTTCGAGCTCGAAGCTCCACGCGGTGGCAGAGTTGGGGAAAGATTCGACGAGTTTCTTCCGCATCGTTGGAAAGTTGGAAGAGGGGCGAGGTTCGTTGGTTGGTTGGTTCGTTCAGCCACGTCAAAATCTTACCGCGATACCGATACATCGTCACGGGATTAAAGGTGACCGAAATCTTGGTCGTAGGAAGCATTGCCGAGCCTCCGTCAAAGGGAATATTACCTCGCTACGGTAAATGAAAAGGAATGCAATCGCGAGCTTATCCTTTGCTCGGCACGCGATACGCCGGCTTTTACTTTCGTGCGCATGCACCGATTAATTCTTTTTTCCCCGAGAAGTTCTCCGTTTAATGCAAGTTGTAAACTTCGTAGCATCGCGTGAAATCCGCTTTGATAGTGCAAATGACGCACTGAGGGATTAGTTACGCTCGATCTGGGCGTTGCTCGAGTCGAATCGAGTTGAGTTATCGATCGAATAATTTGCCGATTAATTTAATTTACCGCGAAAAATTATTGACGTAAAGCATTTTTAAACTTCATTGAATCGCGCCAACTCCGCACGTGATTGCATTTGAGTCGAACAGAATTGAGTAGTCACGTGTCTTCGAGTAGGTCGGATTCGATATAACGATTCATTGAATTTATTCGTTTCACTGCGCAGAATTCTCGATTTAAATGCAAAACTATATTTTTGTGTTGACAGGATTTGATATAGCAATTCATCAAATTTGTTCGTCTTATCGATCTAATTATTTTCTTTCATACGCATAATAGTTCTTTTCGAATACATCGAATTCGATAAAATAATTCGATTCTCGATCGAATCAGAGCGATCAGAGATCGACGATACGTCATCGAATATCCACTTGTTTTCCTCGTAATTCTATCGTTGGAAAGTATCGTCGTACGTCATGCGCAAGAATTCCTCTTTGTGCCGTTGCAAACGAACCGGTGTACATCGAAGGGAATGACCAACCTCGCGGTCCTTGTTTGAAATAAATTGAATCGCGGTTGTAACGTTGGCAAAGGAAGCCAGAGAACGAACGAACGAACGAACGACGAACGAACGAACCTACGTTGAGTTGGATAATTGTATAACTGTGACTTTGATAGAAGAGTAAGCAAAGCGCTGCCGTTGCCGCGGTTCGCCGCTTTTTGGTCCTACCATCTTCTTACACCGATTAAAAAAGAATCTGGCTCCAGTTGGCTCCTGCGGGATTTCACCTAAAACAGGAGGGAAAGAAAAGATCGCGATACTTGCACGTTCGCGAGGTGCAGCAGAAACGCTTAAAGAATTTTACGTTGTTTCAGGATTACGCGTGCAACTTTTGGGGATTTCAGTGGAAATTCATTTCGCTCTCGACGATCGTGGAAATTCTTAGAATTCGTGCGACAAGAACAAAATTATGGAGACGATCTTTCCAAGACAATGACCGATCGACGATCTCGAGTACGCGATCGATCGAATCGTTGAACGATCAAGAAAGAACCACGTTCTACT